>CM038680.1:696569953-697108079 GCA_021605205.1 Aegilops longissima
CCAGATAGTGTCCGCTCGCAAAATAAATTCCACATTCCACCGTAGAGAGAATAATAATATATACACAAGTTCAATCTGCGACGCTTTTGGGCATGACGCCACACCACTACCAAGCCATTACTCAATTGTTTTTACTTTACCACCTCAACAGATTTAGCGAAGCGTTTCTTGGCACGCCTTGTCAAGCAGTAGATCGTGTTTCCTTAATCCGGGATTCTCATCAATACGGGCGGGTAACCCAACCGCCATTGATGGTGACGCTTTGGGAGATAAGCGAGTTTACCTGGCCGGTGGGGACGCAAGACTTCGTCTCCGCCATATAAGGGATAAGGATTCACCTTCACCCACGCCTTTCTTCCTCCTTTGCTTATCCATCTCACAAGACTCGAGCTCCAGCACCAAGTTCACAGATCTCGCTCAACCTTCTCCGACCATGTCCGGAGCGGAGGTAAATGGTTGGCCTCCACCGTTAAGGAGGAGCAACGCCAAACTGCGCGGCGCCGGATACCTTTCCGCGACATCACGCACCGGCTGCCTGGACGAGGGGCAGCTCATCCCCACCCCCAGTGCCCCATGAGAGGGTTGTCTTTCTTTCCCACTTCCTCCGCTGACTGGCCTTTCCACTTCACCCTTTGTCCGGGGCCTGTTCTACTACGGCCTGATTTCCATGATCTAGCGCCAACTTCATCCTCAACATCTCGGCGCTATCGTCGTAGCGCAGGCCTTCCTTCGTGCATCCAGCCCCACTTCGCTTAGGCTCAAGACCTTCAATGTCGTCAAGGTAGTGAAGGGCATTCAAGCGGAGTGCGGAGGCGCCATGTTGGGCAAGATGCCCAACGTCCTTTGGTTCAAGGGGCCTCCGTGGAATCCGCCAAGGGGTGGCATCGGGTGGTTCTATATCACCGAGCCAAGATGACTCCTAAATGGGCGGCGGCCCCGAAGTTTAGATTCAGATCCCCACAGCTCACCTCCCGGAAAGAGAAGGGCTTGCCGGGGTAGTTTGAAGGAGCCGACGGGACTCCAAGCTCGTGTCAAGAAGCCGTGAAGAAGCTCAGCTGGTTAACGTGGTCCAAGTCATGCTCGTCCGCCGGATTCTCCCATGCCAAGAGCGGCATTCAATCTATGGAGTTCGATCCGAACAGCACCAGCGCTGAACAAGCTCTTCGACACAACGCATTTAAGGCGCCGAAGTGCGTTCAAGGGCGCCGGTTTCGCGATCCGCGATCAAGATCGCGGATTTCACTGCAGCGCCAGTCGACGAGGTAAGTGATTCTACCCTTTACGGGACACTCTGTTTTCATAGTTTGACTCTATGCGGTTTTATTTCCCCTTTCTTTGACAGATCGATGAAGAAGGCGGAGCAGATTACGTCCCGGCTCCTATGCCGAAAAATCCAGAGACGCCGCTCTAGCGAGGTTGCTGGTTCCGCACCGCACGTGGTGCCGGAGAAGAAGGCCAAGAAGGAGGCCACGGTGCTCGAAAGAGTGCCTGCTGTGTGTCCGACGACTGGGGCTGACTCTCCCAAAATGAGGAGGAGGAAGAGGACTCTCCCGCAGGAGGAGAGAGAAGAGGAAGGCTTCCCAATGTGGGAGGCCGGAGGGTCCAAGAGGGAAGGACTATTCTCTCGACAGCTCCGCCAACATCAACGTTGGCGGAGGAAGAATGGCCTCAAGGGCCAGGCCTCCGGCGAGATCGTAAGTATCCGGATTCCTCAATGATTTATACTTCTTTTCACGCCACACAGTGTCATTCTAATGCCGCATACCGCCTGTAGTCCGCCATGATGATCTCCCCGCTTCATCGAAGCGGTCGTTGGCTTCGCCGGATGTAGACTCCATCCCACCGCCCACCTCGCGACGCCAAGACGCCGAGGTGGGATCCCAGAAGGGACCCATCGTGGGAGGCGCCACGAGGCGCCTTCCCGGACTTTGCGCCGACTCCACAATGTAACCCGCAGGTTCCGGAGTCCGCAGCGCTCCCTTCGATCAAGGGCAAGACCGCGGACGCCGGCGGCTTCCGGCCCAACCGAGGAGCCGTGGCAACTTGTTGGAGGCGCTGCAGTAGCGCCTATCGAGAAGAACACCGCACTATTATGAGTGCGGTGATTCAGAGGCAGCTCGCCAAAGGCGGGCTGACTGCTCGCAATAGCCTTCTATCAGCTTTGAGGTAAGAAGTTAAAATATGCAATGTAATACCGCATAGACAGGAGGCCCTCGATGCTCGGGTCCGTGTTCGAAAGAAAAGCCGGACTGAGGATCTTAAAAGATATACGCAAGGTTGCTAAAAATTATGTCAATATGGGTTGCAGGCTTGCCGACCGCCGCACTTATCATGAGGTCGGTGCATTGAAGCAGGAGCTCGAGCGGTCCGGCAAGAGCTGGTCAAGGCCAGAAGCAGCTCCAAGACAAAGAAGGTGAGTAACACCACTTTGAATTTGTACTCATGTAAAAGGATTTAGGTTATGCATACAAAAAATAACAAGGATAACATGGTACCGCAGGGCCACTTAACGAGGTGGCGGCCTCAAGGAGGGCCGGTCTCCGGTCGAACGAATGCGCTACGGAACGGGCAGAGCGAGAAAAGCAAGAGGCGCTGGTCGGTGGAGTTCAGCAAGAGCCTGTGCTCATGGAAAAGCATGAGAGTTTGGAGCGTGACTCAAAGACTCGAGAGTCCGAGCTTGCCTCGCTCGAAAAGTGCCAAACCGCCAAGGCCGAGGCCCATAAGTCCCTTCTCAGAGGTTGAGTTGATGAGGAAGATAGCTGGTAAGGCATTTTCATGCAAAGCAAGCATGTGAATGTAAATTACGTGTTACTTACCCGAATTCGAGCTCTCTCAGGGCGCGCAGATCTGCTCAGAAGCGTGTCCGATGTCACCGTGATTCTACCGAGCCGAGGAGGGAGCTCAACGGAGAAGGTCTTCGGTCTCAAGATGTCGAGGTCGGCCATCCGGTTTTCTAGCGACCAATCAAGCAGCTGGTCGAGCTTCACAAGGTGGCCGAGCAGGCGGCCATGAAGGGCCTCATAGTCCGGCCAGGCCTCGAGAGGCCATGCCTGGAGCTACTTTCGCCCGCGGCGACGGCTGGTGGATGCGCCCTCGGTGGAGGTTATCGCCCGCTTGTATTGAAGGTGCTCGCCGGCCCTTTGTCCGCAAAGGTGCATTGGGGCAAGCTGGATGCGAGAAGCTAATCATCGACGCGCCACCAGCCGCAAGGAGCATCGCATGACTCAAATTTACTATAAGGCTGTCTCAAGGGTGCCCGCAAGATTGCGGATGAGTGCCCCAGGATGTAATTTTGAGTGAAGTCTAATGTGTTATCATGTGCGCTGAAAACTTTGTTCATATGCGCTAAGCAACGCTTTGTTTAATTTAAAATATTACCTTCAGGCGGCCGTAGTATTAAATCTGAGAGATGGCAAGTCGTCGCTTCAAATTTCATGCCACGAAGTGCCGGGTGTTCGATAAACTTGAGCACTTTGTTCCCATTTTGGGTCCATCTAGGAGGCGCCAACACAACGTAACAAGGCAACCGGACTTATAGTGCTTGAACACTCTCACTTAGCCATAGAATTTATAATTTTAAATTTTGGTGAAGCTCCTAGTATTCGAAGACTCAATTGGGGCGCCATCCACGCCTTCATCGGACATAATCCGAACTTCGCCAAGCGGGTAGGTCTTTATGACCCGAAGGACCTCTCTAACAGCGTACTCAGCCTTCGCCTTATCGTGCCGTCAGTTTTAGCTTTCCATCGAGGCGCTAACCCTGCTCAACCAGGGCGCAATCGCAGTGGTTCTCCAAGGCTACCTTAGCCGATAGAACGGAACGTAAGGTGCCAAAATATGGAGCCGGCAAACCCAACTATTGACCCAAGGCATGATTCGAGCGATTCATATAATGCTATAAGTTTGGGTGCCGTGACTTGTGAAAGTGTGCGGACTTTATCACACCATAAAGCGGAGGACATAAGCCCTCGTGTGTTTGGTTGCACACTAAGATGCACGGGTGCAACATGTTTCGAATGAACATATATATACATAAAGTAATGCAATTATAGGCAAAAAGTTGACAGTGTTCTGCCGCGCCTTTATCCTTCCCTCGGCTGTTGCATCATGAGTTCGGCAGGTTCGCCGCCGGACTGAGTTCTGTATAAAAAGAGAAAATAAAACAAAAAAGAGCGACACACTTGGGAGCCCCTCGTGGTCGAACCGCACTGGTCTCTTGTGGTTGTGCCTTCCCCTATGCCCATGGTATCTCCAGGCGTAATTATGTACGCGGAGAGTTTGTCTTGCAACTTGGCGAGGGCTGGGGTTAGCCGTGATTGCTATGTGTGCACGGAACGCGCTGTGGTCTTGTTGATGTTGTCCGGCGCTTTTGGTCGTGGTCCGTCGCTTAACGCCGGACTCGAGAATTGCCTTAAAAGGCTGCTCAGACCGCCGCCGAGAGCTGTGTGATGTTCCTCCGCTCGAGGGAGCGCCTGTGTTTCCATTGACCGTGATGACTCCACGAGGCCCTCGCATCTTGAGCTTGAGGTATGCATAACGCGGCACCTGCTGAATTTTGCAAACGCGTTCGTCCGAAGAGCGTGATAGCCGCCGCGGAACGGGACTATGTCGAAGATTAACCTCGCTCGAAATTATCCGGGATCCAAGACCACTTCCAGGTAATCGAACCTCGCATAATTGGCCTCGACACCCGGTATGACGCCTTTGAAGGTCGCCTTGTAGGTTTAATCCTTGAAGGGTCTATGCCCATCTTGCGATCGATCCCGATAAAGCAGGTTCAGGTTACCGCCGCCCATCAGACTCTCGTGAGGTGAAATCCATCAACGATTGGGTCTAAAACCACGCGCGAATCCGCCATGGCGGATACTGGTCGGATGGTCTCTTCGATCGAAAAGTGATCGGGCAAGAGGACCATGGGTTGAATTTTGGGGCGATCGCTCCATCACGATATGTCCCTTTAGTGCACGCTCCGCCCCTCTTGGGAATATGCGCTATGATATCATGTTTACCGTCCAACTTGAGGGAGGAGTCCTTTGTCCTCTGTTGTTCAGCGGCCGGTCTCTTCCTCGCTATCGCCTGTAGCCCTTGTCACCGTTGGCGACATTTGCTGCCTGCTTGAATACCCAACAATCTCGCTGGTATGGTTAGCTGGCTTTTCGGGGTTCCATGTATTTGACAAGAGCGGTCGAGTATTCGTCCAAATTGGATGGGCCCGGAGTGGTTCTTCTGAATGGCTTCTTCCGCTGACTGGTTTGAGCTTCTAATCCGGCGCTGACTGCCATATCCTCATTGTTGTCGCCTAATGTATGCGCTTTGTTTTGTTTCGACGCGAACCTGCCATTGCGGTCCTTGGTATCCGGACCGCCAGCATTTTGCCGAGGTTGTTATCGCGAAGCGAGCTAGTTATCCTCCCGCACGTAAGCGGTCATGAGGGATGTGAGGGCTGCCATGGATTTCGCTTCTCCCCGCCCTGGTGCCGGGCCAGCCACTGCCTCGGATGTTATGTTTGAAGGCAGCGAAGTGCCTCTCGCATCCGAAGTCGACGATTTGATTTTTTCTTTGTTAAGAACCGCGGTCCGAATTGCCCGCCGATTCGTCTGGCTGCCGGATTATGTGGCTTAGGTCATCCAAGGCCCGGTGGTCGCATTACACGCGCTCCGTAAGTTGTCGAGGAATGCGCTTCCGTGTCTTCCCAAAGATCCAATCGACTCGCAGGCAGCCTGTCGCCAATGCCGAGCTGGTCCTTAAGCTTGAGCGGAGATATTTGATGGCGTGAAGATTGCCGCTGGGCCATGTGTATATGGAGGAGATAATCTCAATCCAGACCGCTGGGTCTGTTGTGCCATCATAGATTCGATATTAACGGGTTTGAACCTTCAGTGGATTTGATGATCTATTACTTCGCCTGTGAAGCATAGTGGGTGTGCGCGCCCAGATTGAGCAATATCGCGACGCAGCCGAGAGCGTTGTCCGCTGTGTTCGCCCGCTGGAGAAGTTGTATCCGTGCGACGGTATTCGCTGGGTCGTGGGCGCCCACGTGATCCATAGATAGATCTGGATTGTCTTGCCTTGTCCTTCAATATATCTCGCGAAGTCCGGGCGTGTTCTCCCGTGGCTTCCTGCTTTTAGAGCGATGCCGGGTACGGTTTTGTGGAAGGCTTGCACGCTTCTCTATCGCGCCACGAGGTGGTCGGTCCGCCGTGACAGGCCGGTGATGCTGCCTCTAGTCGGGGAGCAACTTGCGCTTTTGGGTAACTTTTGAGGCGCTCGAAGTTCATACTTTTTCGCCGCGAGGACCTCGGTCCATCCGCCGCCAAGAGGTCTTGATCAGCTTGAAGCTGTTGTTGCTTTTTCTTTAGGCTGTTTGTCCGGGCCATTAGCCCGCGCCTGAAATGCTCTTGTTCGACGGGATCCTCGTGCACGACGAATTCGTTGCCGCCGAGGCTTCCCTCGCCTCCGGAGGGAGGTAAATAATTGTCATCCTCGACCTTCGCCCGCCGCCTTCTCTTGAGGGCTTGCTTCGCCTCCTCCCGCGATGGATCGCTGGAGGGAGTTATCTTCGCACTTTCTCGGGTGTATTATCTCCTATGCCGGAATTTCCATTCTTGTCGTATGGATTTAGAGCGCGCCACCGACGCCGGGCGCTTTGCTGTTTTTTATGAATCGCCTCCGCCGCTTCTTCGCCGCCCCCATCTTTTGGGGTGTCCACCATGTATATGTCGATGACGAGGTGGTCTTCCAAAGGTCCTCAGGCACCGGTTCTGGTAGTCTCCGCATCGCCGCCCATACCGGCCGATGTCTTCGAGTCGTAGTCGAGTACGCCGTTAAATCGCCGACGGCTACGGGCGGGTGGTGGTGGGATCTGAATTTTTGTCATCCGTGTTCCAACCGTCCTGACCGTAGTTCGCCAGGCTCTCCTGGATAGCGTAGATATGCTTCAATGAATTTATGATATCGCCAAGGGCGAGTGCCGAAAGATGTCCGCAGCGGTGAATTCCATGATCGGGCGCCATCGGATTCGGGTCGGTAGGGCGCAGGAGGTGCGGAGTCCGCAGGAGTCCGCACCTCGAGTCATGGGCTTTATGTGGACAAGGTGTTCGCCTCCATCGCCAGAGAAATTATGGCCCCGAGGCGTGTCCAGCCATCCGCCCTCGATTCAGCGATCGGCTCCGGACCATAAGTCGGAGCGGATCCGGTGCGCCTCCAAGGTGATGTCCGCGCAGAGTTAGGTCATGCCCATCGCGGACAGCGCTGCACGCCGGGTTGTGGCTCAGATCCATCGAGGATCAAGTCCCCGCGATATCGCCGTGAAGTTTAAGCTTTCCAAACCTGACTCGACGCTGGGGGCGAAGCTGATTCTGCTCCAGATGGCTGCGAAGTTGGGCTCAGTAGCGGCGGCCGGAATATTTAAGATCTGTCCGGGAGAAAGGTCTCACCCAGTGATTGCGCTGTTGTTGATTGAAGAGGCCGCTGTTTATCGGTGATGACACAGAGGAACTCTCAATGAAAGCACCAATGTCGTGTCAAACCGCGGATCTCGGTAGGGGGTCCCAATCAGGCCTAGGGCGGATGGTAACAGGAGACAAGGGACACGATGTTTACCTGTGTTCGGGCCTCTTGATGGAGGTAAAACCCACGCCCCTGCTTGATTGATATTGATATTGTCGATAAGCTACAAGAGTGGATCTACCACGAGATCAAGGAGGCTAAACCCTAGAAGCTAGCCTATGGTATGATTGTAAGGGTTGTGATTGTAGTCCCACAGACTAAAGCCATCCGCTTATATAGACACCGGAGAGGGCTAGGGTTACATAGAGTCGGTTACAATGGTAGGGATCTACATATCCAGATCGCCAAGCTAGCCTTCCACGCGAAGGGAAGTCCCATCCGGACACGGGGAGTCTTCAATCTTGTATCTTCATAGTCTTGGAGTCCGGTCGATGATGATAGTCGGCAAATGATAGTTCGGTTGATGATAGTAGTCCAGCTATCCGACACCCCCTAATCCAGACTCCCTCAGCAGGGCTCCCCAAAGAGGGACAGGCTACAAGCAAGAAGAAACAATCTTAGGGCTAGACACAAAGAGGAGAGCTGGTTTACGGTTACTCGTCATTGGATGATAATGAGACCTAGCCTCAAATGTAATGTAGGGTTTTTACCGATGATGTTTCCTCGGCCCGGTTGCCTCAAACTCCGCCTTGTGTTGCGCCTTCGATCCCGCCAACCTCTCGCTACCACATAGATGCGCTGGCCTCGCTGACTAAGTCCCCGACACTCAAGGACGCCCATGTGTTAATTCCATCACACTCTTCCTTTCCCCTCTCCCCCCACTTTCCTTCCCTCCGGAGATAATGAAAGGGGAGGTCGAATTGAGGAGGCCCCAAGTAGGATTCCTCCTACTTGGGGTGCCCCATGCTACTCTCCTCCCTCTCCCACCTATATATACATGGGGAGGGGGGCCCAGAACACACACCAACAATTATTACCCATGCGCGGCGCCTCCATAGTTTACGCCTGCTCTTATTCATATTCACGTAGTGCTTAGGCAAAGCCATGCGTGATCACTTCACCATCACCATCAACCGTGATTGTCAAATGCTTCCGCTGTCTACCAGGGTAGTTGATGGACACACTCTCCCTAATAACCCACAAGTATAGGGGATCGAATAGCTGGCGGTAGAGTATTCAACCCAAATTTGTAGATTCGGCACAAGGGGACCCAAAGAATATTTGAAGGTATTAGCAGCTGAGTTGTCAATTCAAACGCACTCGGAGATTAATTATCTTCAACAAGTAATCAGAGCAAAGTAGTTTGATAGTTTTGATAATAGTAGCAAAGAGTAACGGTAAACAGTAATAAAGTGATAGCATTAATTTTGTAGCAAGCGTAATGTTGATGATAGCAGTAGTAACTTAGCAGTAAACAATATAAGATAAATTTGTAGGCATTGGATCAGCTGACTTGTTGGATGATATTCATCATGTGACAGTTATAACCTAGGCTTATACGGCACTAGCTCTAGTTCATCAATATAATGTAGGCATGTATTCTGTAAATAGTCATACGCGTTTTATTAAAAGAACTTGCATGAAATCTTTTGTCCTACCCTCCCATAGCAGCGGATCCATATTGGATACTAAGGGATATTAAGGCCTCCTTTAATAGAGAACCAGAACAAAGCATTAACACAAAGTGAATACATGAACTCCTCAAACCACGGTCATCACCGGGAGTGGGCCCGGTTGTTGTCACTCCGAGGTTGCCGGATCATAACACGTAGTAGGTGACTATAACTTGAAAGATCGGATCTAAAACATGGATATAATGATGAAATCATAAACGGTTCAGATCTGAGTTCATGGCACCCGGCCCAAAGTGACAAGCATTAGCATAGCAAAGTCATAGCAACATCAATCTAAGAACATAGTGATACTAGGATCAAGCCCTAACAAAACCCGAATCGAAGATCTGTCCGGAGAAAGGTCTCACCCAGGATTGCGTCGTTGTTGATTGAAGAGGCCGCAAGCCTATCGGTGATGACACAGAGAACTCTCAATGAAAGCACCAATGTCGGTGTCAAAACCGGCGGATCTCGGTAGGGGGTCCCGAATGCGCGTCTAGGCGGATGGTAACAGGAGACAAGGGACACGATGTTTACCCAGGTTCGGGCCCTCTTGATGGAGGTAAAACCCTACGTCCTGCTTGATTGATATTGATATTGTCGATGTTTACAAGAGTGGATCTACCACGAGATCAAGGAGGCTAAACCCTAGAAGCTAGCCTATGGTATGATTGTAAGGGTTGTTGTGATTGTAGTCCTACAGACTAAAGCCATCCGGTTTATATAGACACCGGAGAGGGCTAGGGTTACATAGAGTCGGTTACAATGGTAGGGATCTACATATCCGTATCGCCAAGCTAGCCTTCCACGCGAAGGGAAGTCCCATCCGGACACGGGGGGGAGTCTTCAATCTTGTATCTTCATAGTCTTGGAGTCCGGTCGATGATGATAGTCGGGCAAATGATAGTTCGGCTGATGATAGTAGTCCAGCTATCCGGACACCCCCTAATCCAGGACTCCCTCAGGCAGGGCTCCCCAAAGAGGGACAGGCTACAAGCAAGAAGAAACAATCTTAGGGCTAGACACAAAGAGGAGAGCCGGTTTACGGCGACTCCGTCGTGATGATAATGAGACCTAGCCTCAAACAGAATGTAGGGTTTTTACCGGATGATGTTTCCTGGGGCCTGAAGCTGTCTAAATCCCTGTCTTGTGTTGCGTCTCTCGATTCCGCTCAACCCCTCTCAAGCTACCACATAGATGCGTTGGCCTCGCGACTAAGTCCTGACACTAAGGACGTCTGATGTGTTAATTCCACGACACTCTTCCTTTCCCCTCTCCCCACTTTCCTTCCCCCTCTGGAGATAATGAAAGGGGGAGGTCGAATTGGAGGAGGCCCCAAGTAGGATTCCTCCTACTTGGGGTGCCCCAAGGCTACTCTCCTCCCTCTCCCACCTATATATACATGGGGAGGGGGCGCCTAGAACACACACCAACAATTATTACCCATGTGCGGCGCCCTCCTCCATAGTTTACGCCTCCGTTCTTATTCATATTCACGTAGTGCTTAGGCAAAGCCATGCGTGGATCACTTCACCATCACCATCAACCGCATTGTCAAATGCTTCCGCTTTCGGTCTACGAGGGTACATGGACACACTCTCCCCTAATAACCCACAAGTATAGGGGATCGTAACAGTTTTCGATGGTAGAGTATTCAACCCAAATTTGTAGATTCGACACAAGGGGACCCAAAGAATATTTGAAGGTATTAGCAGCTGAGTTGTCAATTCAAACGCACCTGGAGATTAATTATCTTCAACAAGTAATCAGTAGCAAAGTAGTTTGATAGTTTTGATAATAGTAGCAGTAGCAACGGTAACAGTAACAGTGATAGCATTAATTTTGTAGCAAGCGTAACAGTGATGATAGCAGTAGTAACTTAGCAGAAACAATATAAGATAAATTTGTAGGCATTGGATCAGTGACTTGTTGGATGATATTCATCATGTGACAGTTATAACCTAGGGCGATACGGCACTAGCTCTAGTTCATCAATATAATGTAGGCATGTATTCTGTAAATAGTCATACGTGCTTTATTAAAAGAACTTGCATGAAATCTTTTGTCCTACCCTCCCATAGCAGCGGGATCCATATTGGATACTAAGGGATATTAAGGCCTCCTTTTAATAGAGAACCAGAACAAAGCATTAACACAAAGTGAATACATGAACTCCTCAAACTACGGTCATCACCGGGAGTGGGCCCGGTTGTTGTCACTCCGAGGTTGCCGGATCATAACACGTAGTAGGTGACTATAACTTGAAAGATCGGATCTAAAACATGGATATAATGATGAAATCATAAACGGTTCAGATCTGAGTTCATGGCACCCGGGCCCAAAGTGACAAGCATTAAGCATAGCAAAGTCATAGCAACATCAATCTAAGAACATAGTGGATACTAGGGATCAAGCCCTAACAAAACTAACTCAATTACATGATGAATATCATCCAACTCCTCACCGACCAGCGATCCTAGGAAGGAATTACTCACTCCTGGTGGGGAGCATCATGGAATTGTCGATGGAGATGGGTTGGTGTTGACAAAGAACGAAGATCCAAACGGACTCCAGATATGGCCCCTCGATGAAAAACAGGAGGTGACAACGGCTCCGTCTCGTGGAACGCGATAATTCTTTTTCCCTGATTTTTTTCTGGAAATATGTGATTTTATAGCGCCGGAATTAGGGTCTGCGGGGCCACTAGGTTGGGACAACCCACCTGGGCGCGCCAGGAGAGGGGGGCGCGCCCAGGTGGGTTGTGCCCACCCATGGGCCCCTCTCCGGTAGGTCTTGGCTCTAGAAATTCTCTTTTATTCCATAAAAATTCCTCGCAAAGTTTTGTTTCATTTCGAGAACTTTTATTTTTGCACAAAAACGACACCATGGTAGTTCTGCTGAAAACAACGTCAGTTTGGGGTTAGTT
This sequence comes from Aegilops longissima, assembly GCA_021605205.1. Classification (NCBI taxonomy): domain Eukaryota; kingdom Viridiplantae; phylum Streptophyta; class Magnoliopsida; order Poales; family Poaceae; genus Aegilops; species Aegilops longissima. The sequence continues at coordinate 696,582,002 of CM038680.1, forward strand.
TCATTCAAATCATGTAAATTAGAGTCCAAAACAAGATGGAAAGCATGAGAAAAAGTAGATACTTTGGAGACATATCAACTCCCCCAAGCTTAAACCTTTGCTTGTCTGCAAGCATTTCTGTTGATAAACTGAAAGTGAGAAAGAAAAACTTTTACGAACTCTTTTGCTCTTGTTTGCATAAATAAGCTTAAACGTTGTGGCACCCCGGCTCAGAGCAACTGGTTTACCATGCATTGCCAGCCCAGAAACCTTGTCTTCTGGCAACACACAACAACATGGTACAGAAAACAATCGCTTTATTGATGCTAGCGGATCAGAGTTTATATTACAACAGTTGACGAGGCCAAGCGGCACACAAGGTGTGGCTGAACAATATGTACATTATTTAGTGAACATAAAGGAGCCTCAATCATGACAACTAAGCGACAGAGGAATAACATCGTAGCGGAACTCCATAGCACAGGGACACAGATATGGACACGATCTAGACGCGGACAGCACTCCTTTCCAATGGGACTTTCCTGAAATCTGGCATGACATGCCAGGTCAGTACATTGAATGTACTTGCAAGCTCACAACAAGCATAAACATAATGACAAACAATATCAAGACAATTAACCAATTTAAAACAATGCAACAATATATCCAACAGGTTGTGACCATGCTCTTGTGATAATCGTCCCTCGGACAGGCTTACCAAACGTGATCGTTCCTGGATCACAAACGTACCAGACTAGAGACATCTCGTGATCCTTACGGCGATCACAACCACGACCAATATTTGGCCACAAACCATGATCCTTACGGAGATCACAACCACGACCAATATTTGGCCACAAACCGTGATCCTTACGGCGATCACAACCACGACCAATATTTGGCCCGTGATCCTTACGGCAATCACAACCACGACCAATATTTGGCCCATGATCCTTACGGCGATCACAACCACGACCAATATCTAGTCCAAATCAACACGATCGCCTTCCCGCCACCAAAACAATGCAAACTTCAAACTTAGTGTGCAAGATCTATTAAATGTTGACCCATGGTGTGACCTACTTTCGAGCGTGTCCTTAACCGTGGACTCGGCTATCGATAGATTAATACACTCTGCAGAGGTAGCACACTGGACCCACACCACGGAACCCATGGCCTCGCACTCCCATTCTGGTGGACCAACGGCATTCCGACGAAACCCCTCCATTGCCATGACACTCTCCTGGCCACTCCGACTCACTCCTCATCGGGCTAGTCCTGGGTGGCCCCGTGTCTACCAAAGACACAACGACCACTGTCGTGGCCAAACGATCCCACACGGGGACCCGGTACCAAAAAATCAACAACGGGCACACAAGGTTATGCTTGCTTACCGGGCCAGGGTACAGCACGCCCATAACCTTCCCTAGTTGGAGGCACCGACCAGAGGCATGACAATGAAACGAATAAAGGTCGTCCCATACCGGCAAATGTGGTTGCACTGGGAAAGACTCGATTCAGCGGCACCATGACCCGGTCAACAACATATTCAAGTTGAGTAATTATCAGGTTCAACTTAAAATGAAAATAACCGGTGTCATGATGCCATGACATGTATCACCAACATATGCATCACATATCAATGGAAATGACTGAGTCAACTACGCTCACCCTGAGCATCAACAACTCATGATACTTCTCTGGTTAAGATCAAGCCTCACTTCAACCAGAATCTTTTCAAGAAAATTTATCATTTTTACTCATGCAAGAAAATAATTCCACTAATCATTCATATCCATAGCCATATTAATCTTTCGTCACCCAAAAACTAAATCCTTGCTAGTTTACCAACTAAGTTCACTTCAAACTTTCTGTAACCAAACATATTCACTTTAACAAGCATCTAACAAAATATAATTAACATATTAATAATTTAAATGCATGGATAATAATTTGTTCAAGTAGAAAATCACAAATATTGTAGTGGCACTATGAAAATGTTGTTGTGGCTTGCCTTAGTGCAGATGAGGTTCACAATCCTCCTAGTGATCCTCAAGACAAGCCTAACCTTCTGGAAATAATTAAAAACACAAAAAGAAATCATCAAGAAACCTTCTGAAATTCACCAGAAAATCTAGACAGCAGGAAAAAATTCCATCTTTGGTGAGCTGCTAGATTTTAGAACAAAGAACACAATGCAAAAAGAATCAACTCATTTGGACTTATGATTAAAAAAATTGGCCGTTTGAAGTTCTCTGGATTTAAATGAAATTTGAATTAAAAAATAAACAGACTAGGGGGTGATGTCGGCGAGAAGCCTGTGGCGCCACCACTCATACTGCCACACAGAGAGTGGCTGACTAGCGGGCCCCGCTAGTCAGGTGAGGTGGATGGGGAGAGGGAAACAGGGAACGGCGAGGCTTCGCAGGAGCGCACGCCGGCGGCGAGGGCTCTTGGGACAAAACGAGAGGGAGGGATTGAGAGAGGAGACAGAAGCGCACCTGCCCGTACCCGTAGAGTGGCTCGGGGTGGTCGGATGGCACCGGAAACAGCCTCTCCAGCGGAGGCAGAGAGCAGCGGTCGCCGGAGATGAAGGCGACGGCGACTGGGGGCGACTCCAGGCGCTCCAATCGGGCGGAACGGCACCACCGTAGAGTGGCGGAGGCCCAGGAAGGGTTGCCCTGGCCTGAGAGGGGCTAGAGCTGCGGGGACGACCCGAGGGGATCACCGGCGAGCTCGCGCTCGGGGACGGCGGCCCGCTGCCTGCCCGGCCGAGCTACGGATTTCTACGAGCTTGTGGAGTGTGTGGGAGTGGATGAGGGTGCTCGAGGAGGCTGGGGGTGGCTGTATTTATAGGCAAGCAGCGAGGGGGGTTCGGGCTCCGCCATTGGACACCTGTCCGCGGCGCCCGGCGACGAACGGCGTCAGTGAGAGAGGGGGAAGAAGACGGAGCTCACGCGGGGGCTGTTGGCGAACGGGGGCGAGCACAGGGGAGGGAAGACGACGAAACACAAAGGCACCGCACCGTGGCGTTAGCGATCACAGACGCGTGCTGGCGGCGAAGGCGAGCTCCGGCATCGGTGAGTGCGAGGGCGGAGTTAAGTGAGTAGAGACGGTGATTGTGGCATGGTTTGGCACGCTCGGGCAGGCAGGGCAGTGAGCACGCGCGCAACAAAGCGCTCGGCGGCACTCAGAGTGCGTGTTTTGCATGCCAGCACGCCTGGACGAACACGGTCACCGCGTTAACTATGACATCAGGCCAACCTAAGCCGAAACTTAATGTCTGGCGTGTTGACCGTGATAGTTTTGAGTGTCACCACGCTTGGGTTTGGTTCCAGGTGTAGTAGAAATGAGTTTACACTCCAGGTAAGTTTCTGGACAGTAACTTTGGAGGTTTACTATGGTCAAACCACTTGGAGTTGAGGGCTGGGCTTTGGAGGCTAGCCAACATTTACTAAGGTGAAGATGCACAAGAAAAAACAGCTACAATGGAGCAAGTAAAATGGTAGTTGCTGTAGAAACTACCATTTCTGTCCAGAAATGAAAATATTTTCTGTAGCCAAAATATTCCAAAAAGTGATGAAATATTTTTGCTCAGAAAGGTGCCCTAGGGTTCAAAGAATAATTGGGATTTTTCTCAGAATTTTATGGGCAAGAAAATTTGGGGTTGCTTTGGAGCACATTGAGCTAGCTAGGGTTTGGGAGGGGAAAATGAATATTTTTCATTAAAGAAAAATATTCCAAATGATATTTTTGGATGAACCAGAGATGGAGTGATGGTTTGAGAAGGAGACGAAGCACTTGGGTGAAAGTCAAGGGGTACCCAAGTGGTTAAGTCCAAATGAAGAGATTCAAAAACTCCAAACTCAAATTCAACCAACTGAAAATCAGGCAAAGAAGAGGGGGCAAAAACCTGGCTGTCACAAACCTCCCCCATTTAGAATGAATCTCGTCCTCGAGATTCGGTTGCTTGGGAAAACCATTCTAGATAATGTGCCCTTAGAAATTCTTCTGATTCCCATGTTGATTCTGACTCTGTGTGATGCTTCCATTGGACTTTGTAAAACTTCCTTGCTTTACTGCGAGTGACTCTTTCCATCTGATCCAAGTTTTTAACTGGCCTCTCTTCATAGGTTAAATCCTTTGCCAGCTCTATTTTATTCATATCAGTCTTTTCCTCAGGTGGCGATATGCATCGCCTCAACTGTGAGACATGAAACACATTGTGCACGTCTGACAATTCAGGAGGTAGTTCCAACTGATATGCAACAGAACCCACTCGTGACATAACGGGAAATGGACCAATAAATCTGGGTGCCAACTTTCCTCGAGTCTGAAATCTCTTGACTCCTTTCATAGGCGTGAACCAAAGGTATATGTGTTCCCCGAGTTCAAAACTGATATGTCGGTGCTTTGCATCATAATAACTCTTCTGTCGAGATTTGGACAACTACAATATGTCTCTGATTTCCTTGACTTGCTTCTCGGCTTGCAGCATGAGATCTGTTCCGAAAATACGGCTATCTCAAGTTTGAGACCAATTTAAAGGAGTGCGACACTTACGGCCATACAAAGCCTCATACGGTGACATCTTTAAACTGGTCGGGAAGCTATTGTTATAAGAGAACTCAACATAAGGCAAACAGTCTTCCCATTTAGGTCCTTGGGCCAAAGCACAGGCTCGCAGCATATCTTCGATTATTTGATTTACCCGCTATGTCTGTCCATTAGTCTGAGGATGATAAGCGGTACTATATTTCAATGTTGTCCCCAAGGCTTGATGGAGACGGGACCAAAAGGCGGAGGTAAAAAGTGAACCTCGGTCAGAAGTGATGGTTCGGGGGACTCCATGCATCGACTATTCGGATACATACAGCCAGCAAGTTCATCTGCTCGATATGTGGTTCTGATCGGGATAAAGTGGGCTACCTTGGTTAATGTATCCACGATGACCCAGATTGCATCATTGCCCCGTCTAGTCTTAGGTAGTCCTGTGATGAAATCCATACTGACATCATCCCATTTCCATTGTGACACTGGTAGCGGTTGGAGAAGTCCGGCTGGCTTTTGATGCTCTGCCTTTACTTTGTTGCATATGTCGCAACATGCCACCAAATAGGCAATGTCTTTCTTCATTCCATCCCACCAGAATGTTTGTCGAAGGTCTTCGTACATTTTCGTACCTCCAGGGTGAACTACATACGAGGATTGGTGTGCTTCTGACAGGATCTTCTGCTTTAAATCCGCTTGATTGGGCACACAAATCCTTCCCCGGAATCGGAGGGTACCGAACTGATCCTTCGAGAAACGGGAAGTCTGACTTGCTACCATATGCTTGGCACGTTTCTGTAAATCGGTGTCATCCAACTGGGCCTTGCGGATCTCTTCCTCAAGTGTGGGGGTAACTTCCAAAATATTAGCAACGCTAGCATCAACTATGACCAGGTTGAGCTGAGCAATATCTTCTTGAAGTTTAGGAGGCAATGATTCCAATATGACATTTAGGCTGACTGGCTTTCGACTGAGCGCATCGGCAACCACGTTGTCCTTACCCGGGTGGTAATTTATTCCAAGGTCATAATCCTTGACTAACTCAAGCCATCTTCGTTGACGGAGATTTAAATCTGGCTGAGTAAATATATATGTCGGTGTCAAAACCGGCGGATCACGGGTAGGGGGTCCCGAACTGTGCGTCTAGGCGGATGGTAACAGGAGACAAGGGACACGATGTTTACCCAGGTTCGGGCCCTCTTGATGGAGGTAAAACCCTACGTCCTGCTTGATTGATATTGATGTTGTGGATGTTTACAAGAGTGGATCTACCACGAGATCAAGGAGGCTAAACCCTAGAAGCTAGCCTATGATATGATTGTAAGGGTTGTTGTGATTGTTGTCCCACGGACTAAAGCCATCCGGTTTATATAGACACGGAGAGGGCTAGGGTTACATAGAGTCGGTTACAATGGTAGGAGATCTACATATCCAGATCGCCAAGCTTGCCTTCCACGCCAAGGAAAGTCCCATCCGGACACGGGGAAGTCTTCAATCTTCTATCTTCATAATCTTGGAGTCCGCCGATGACGATACTCCGCAAATGATAGTTCGGTGATGATGGTAGTCCGCCATCCGGACACCCCTAATCCAGACTCCTCAAGAGCCCCGAACCAGGCTTCAATGACGATAAGTCCAAAGATGCGTGTAGTCTTCGGCGTTGCAAGGCGGGTTCTCCTTAAGTTCCATGTACCGCCAACAGTTGTCCGGCTTCCTCATCAATGTTGCACGTCTTGGCTTCCACGCCCAATAATGGTCTTCTTCCACGCGTCGTGCGAATGTGAAAAGCCATGGTGTCTTTTATGTTTTACCCCCTAGTTGTGCGAACAATCTGCCTATAAGGGAGGCAAGAATCCAGATCCAAATCACCATCTTCCTCTCGCAAATACTCATCGGAGCGCTTTCGACCAAGAATCCATTCCATCATGGACCGTCAACACGGCTCCTCTTCTCGCGCTCCCAGCCCTTTGCCAGGAGATTGGAGGAGATGCTCTGTTTCGCACAATGAGCTGGTAAAGCTCCAAATGGGGGATATCTCCTCCGCCTTCATGGTTCCGGTTCGAGCAGGCTTGCCACCTACAAAGGTGGGAAGCAAGCAGAGGTTACCCTAATCCCAACAAAGGGATCGGGTATGCTTCGTCCCCTATCTGATAAGGGGCTCGATTTCAGACATCCATTCCACCGCGGGCTCCTGGAGTTCTACGGACTCCAGCTCCATCACCTCACGCCCGCCTCGATCCTGCATATTGCGGGTTACGTAGCTCTTTGCGAGCTTTTCCTGGGCATCGAGCCCCATTTCGCGTTGTGGAAGAGGTTGTTTTTCCTTGTACCCCGCTCTCACGAGGGGTCCATATATCAAGTGGGCGGTGCCGAAATATGGCGCATTGCCGGGACCGGATATCCATCCGGTACCCCTAAGAAGGCGTCCGAAGACTGGCCTTCGGAATGGTTTTATATAGAAGACGCTCCGCTGCCGGACCCTGTTCGGATCGGCCTCCCGGAGTTCAGCAATGCTCCTCTGAAGAAACGCCTTAGTTGGCGTCCGTGGAGCCCCCGACTGGAGGAAGACAAGAGCGTCCATTATTTAATGGGCCGAATAAGGTTACTGGCCCATGCCGGGTTGACCATGATCGGAGTCATGGCAACATGCATTTCGCGGGGGTGCAGCCACTACAATACAGGGCCACCCCATGTCGGATTTCAACGGGAGGATGATGCCACCCGTCAGGCCGCAAGAAGGGCGGAATCGGCGAAGATCCGTGACGATCTTGTCCGACCTGTATAAGGGGGAGAAGGAGGATTTCCTTCAGATGAACCCGTTAAATGGGTTTTCCATGAACAATCCCCGGCCTTGGGTAAGTGAACACTCAGCGTGTCCGACCCGTGCCTTTCCAAACTTTAAGTTTCTTACATTGTGTTATTCTTTCGACGCAGGAACTGCGCCGGACTGTGGAGGGAATGCTGTGTCCGGCTCCGCAGCCTGAGGATCCAGAGAGATCCCGGGATCCGGCCTGCGAAGAGGATCCGGACATAAAGGTGGAGCTAATCGACGGGGTGTTCCACCAGCTCAGCATGGATAATGCTTTAGTCGCCATCACGGCCGACTACCCCGGACTAAACCCGGCTCCCCAGGTGATTGCGGCCAAAGCCCTGACACCGTCATTCCTTCCTTGCTTATTTCTGACCACCGTACATGATGGCACTGCAGGAGGTGCCCTCGGCGAGAAGCCGAGCCAGCGGTGGCTGACCAACAAGGGCCAGTCCAGACCGGTAGGCGGAAGAGGAGCGCGGCGCGGACTGAAGCGTCGCCGCAAAGGTGTAGCTCACAATTCCTTATTTAGAGCAACGTTCCTAGGAAGTTTTTGAGTGCTCATGACTTTTATAGGGAAAAAAGCGACCGCCGGACTGTTGGCGTGAAGGTTGTCAATCCAACCTCTACCGGCCGGGCTCCCTTTTTGGGTCGAGGGGGAGGCGGCGCAAGCCGCGAGCCGGACGTTCCTCCGACAGAGGATGCCGACAGACTATCTGCCACCAAGTCTGAGGTGGAGAGTGCCCTGAATCACAGGCGCCGCCGGACAGAATTTCGTGACGCGTGCTTCTCCCCCGAGGCGTTGAATGCCTTTAACACGGGGGACGCGCACCTTCGTGCTGCTTAAGATAGTTTCACCAGAGCCACGGAGCAGTATGTAAAAGACATAAGGGTGAGAGAATTTAATAGTTGTATATGCCAGTAGCCCCCGAGACTTAAAGTAGTTATATTAGCTGATTTAAGGATCATATGAACTGCAGGATCTTACCGAGAAGAATACCCGACTGTCTCAGGAGTTGCAAGAGTGCAAGGCCCAACTTGAGGCCGCATATTCTGGCGCGGGGGGAAACGCAAGGACCTCTCCTGGTAACACATTATTTTAGAAAGATGAGTAGCGTTTGGCAGTTGTGTAAAAAAGCGACATTGCAGGTGCTGCCGGACAAGATCCGGACAGGCAAGAACTTCTGCGCCGACTAAAGGCCGGCGAGAGGGTGCTGCATAAGGTGCAGCATGAAAGGAACAAGCTCCAGGATGCCCATGCCCAGCTAGGAGAAGAGCTGAAAGGCGTTCGGGGCCGAGCTGTCGGGCTCCGTTAAGGAGAATTAACGGCTTCGTCGCGGCATATATAGTAAGTGCTTGAGCGAACTCCTTTGAAAAGAAGAGTTCGGCGAGGAAGTCAATTTGACAGAATATGTCTGTAGGTATGCTCACAGGTCGCCCTGTGGAGGAGATGCCCGTAACAACGGGTGATCAACTTCCCGAATTGTTGCAACTGATCGAAGGAGTTCGGCAGGCTATGAGACGCGTCATCCAGGCGTTATGGCCGGCCTTCTCCATACCCGAGGGTCTTGGGGAGCTTGCGGAGAAGCTACAGGGAGTGCGGCAGCGCTTCCATTTATGGAAGATTTCGGCCTGCCGCCCAGGTGCCAGGGAAGCCTGGGCCATGGTAAAGACGCGATACAAGAAGGCGGATCCCAACCACATGGCCGAAGTCGGACCTGTGGGGCCCGATGGGAAGGAGATCCCTGTGAGTTTAGTATACGGCCAAGTGGAGTTGGCCGCAAAATTTTCCCAACAGGACTGTAAATTAGACAGCCTTTTAGACGGGATTGAGGAAGAATACAATTAGTCGATTTGACAATGTATTATAAAATGACATACAAAATGTCTTCTAGCCGGATTGTAGATCGTTTGTCTTTGCCGACCTTTTAAGCCGACCTCGGGACCCTAGAGTCCGAGTGTGTCCGAATACCTTCTCGGTTATGAAAGAACCGGGGTATGCGTGGAGACCAGCGAGGGGTCATCGGTGCTTTATCGCATAAGTGCCCAACTAGTTATGTTATATTACATGGTTAGTAAGAAACATCTTCCAGGAGAATAGTTCCGTTAAGGGTTCCTTTCATTGGGGTGGTATGCCCTAAAGTGCATGTCCGGCCTGCGAAAAAAGCGAAAACATCCGGGGCAGATAAATAAGTGGATAAAAATCATCTTTTAAGTCACCGACCGAATATTCCCTTAAGAACGCTAGCTTTCGCTTCACCCGGTCGACGTACACATCCGCTGACCCGCAGAATAATCGCAGAGGTGCTCCTTTACCTCCTAGCCAACAATCGGGAGCGTGGGGTAAGCAAAGGAGCCAGCAACCCAGCTTGGCCAAAACTTAAGTCATATCGATGCATATAATGGTGAATAAAAGGTACATGTGGAGGCTTGACATGTGCTGGGCATGAAGCCCGTATAAGTAAGCTTCGCAAAGAAGCCCCGTGTATAATGAGTGCGGATAGCACGCCGATTCTTGTGCGAACGCTATGCAAGTAGGCCTTTTAAGGCTTGGATGAATAGGGTTGAGAAGAAAAGAGAAACAAAAGGCAGCTGAAAATAAAAAGAATTTTGGCGGGGAAAGGGACGAACTCTTAGTCCGCGCTAGGCATAGAATCGCTCGAGGCGGGCTGCGTTCCATGGGTTCGGCTCGAGTCGGTTATCCGATGCATTTCGTAGACGGTACCCTCCGCCGGTCAAGACTTGATCGATGATGAAGGGGCCTTCCCATTTGGGCTTTAGCTTGTCCTTTTTCTTGTCCGGCAGGCGTAGAACCAGTTCGCCAACGTTGTAAGTCTTGGCCCGTACTTCTCTGCTTTGGTGTCTTCGAGCCTGCTGTTGATAGAATGCGGAACGAGCTTTGGCGACGTCGCGCTCTTCCTCCAATGTGTCCAAGTTGTCCTGCCGATCCAACTCGGCTTCTCTTTCTTCGTACATGCGCACTCGAGGTGAGTCATGAATGATGTCGTAGGGCAAAACTGCTTCTGCGCCATATACCATAAAAAATGGTGTGAATCCGGTAGTACGGTTAGGCGTTGTCCGCAGCCCCCAGAGTACGGATTCGAAGCTCCTCTACCCAAAGGCGTGTCGATTTCGTGAGGGACCGCACTAGTCCGGGTTTGATGCCGCTCATTATTAGACCATTTGCTCGCTCCACTTGACCGCTGGTTTGAGGATGATAGACTGAAGCATAATCGAGCTTGATGCCCATATTTTGCACCATGATTTAACCTCATCGGCGGTGAAGTTCGTGCGTTATCGGTGATGATGCTGTGGGGACACCATAACGGTGTACCACCCCGGATATAAAGTCTATCACTGGTCCGGACTCTGCTGTTTTAACTGGCTTGGCCTCTATCCATTTGGTGAATTTATCCACCATGACCAATAGGTACCTTTGCTTGTGGGTTCCCCCTTTAAGTGGTCCAACCATGTCAAGCCCCAGCATCATGAACGGCCGTGTAATGGGTATAGTTTTGAGGGCGGTGGGTGGCATATGGCTCTGATTAGCAAAGAGTTGACAACCGACGCATCTTTGGACTAGGTCCTGTGCATGTGCTCGGGCCGTCGGCCAGTAAAATCCTGTATGGAATGCCTTTCCTACAAGGGCCGAGCTGCGGCGTGGTGTCCGCCTAGTCCGCATGAATTTCAGCCAGAGGTTCCCCCTTCCTCTTCGGAGATACACCTTTGAAGGACTCCGTTGTGCTTTTCTTATAAAGTTCTCCTCATAGACCTTGTAGGCTTTAGACCGCCGGACAATGCTGCGGGCCTCATTTTGGTCTTCGGAAGCTCCTGCCTAAGCAAGTACGCGAGAATGGTTCTGTCCACGGGCAATTACTGCCATTATGTCGTGGCGGCGGTGGTGTATGTCATCGGCTGAAACGCCGGTTGGCGCGGCTTGTTCCGGTTTGTTAATTCGGACTCCTCTTCCCATAATACGGATGGCTTGAAGAGCCGCTCCAGAAGATATTAGGAGGGACGGCGTCTCGCTTACGCCAATGCGTGCAAGACGTCGGCCGCTTGGTTATTATCCCGGTGACGGATGGAATTCAAGTCCTTCAACCGGGCTGACATTTTAGGACAGCGTTGCGATATGCTGCCATTTTCGGATCTTTGGCGCCCAAGTCTCCGCTTATCCGGGATATTGCGAGGTTTGAATCCTCGCACTCTAAGCCTTGAATGCCCATGGAGATTGCCATCCGGAGACCATGTAAAGGGCCTCAGATTCGCCTGCGTTGTTGGAGTCCGTGTACATTATCTGAAGTACATATTGACTCTGTGTCTCCGGTCGGGGGCGCCAATACGACGCCAGCCCCATCCGCCAACATTTTAGAGCCGACGAAGTGCATAATCCAATTAGAGTATGCGCCGTATTCTTTAGGGAGTTCGGCTTCGGTCCATTCAGCGACAAAGTCAGCCAATACTTGTGACTTTATAGCTCGCTGAGGTTTGTAAGATATATCAAATGGTAAGAGCTCAATGGCCCATTTTGCAATCCTGCCCGTCGCATCGCGTTGTTTATAATGTCATTAAGTGGTACTTCAGAGGCCATCATTATCGAACACTCTTGAAAGTAGTGTCGAGCTTCCGGGATGCCATGAACACCGCGTATGCTATCTTCTGATAGTGCGGGTAACGGGACTTGCAAGGGGTTAACACAGTAGATACGTAGTATACTGGTTTTTGAAGAGGGAATTTATGCCCTTCTTTTTCTCGTTCGACGACGAGTACTGCGCTTACAACATGATGTGTAGCTGCGATGTATAACAACATTGGTTCACCCAGGTTGGGCGCAGCCAATACCGGATTTGTTGCCAATATGGCCTTTATTTCTTCGAGTCCGGCGGTGGCAGCATCCGTCCACTCGAAGTGTTCGGTGCGCCTAAGGAGGCGATAGAGGGGTAATGCCTTTTCTCCTAGACGGGAGATAAAGCGGCTTAAAGCCGCTACGCATCCGGTCAATTTTTGTATTTGCTTGAGGTCTTTTGGGATATCTAGCTGTGACAGAGCTCGGATCTTGGCTGGATTTGCTTCGATTCCTCTACCGGATAATGATGAAGCCCGCGCTTTCCAGGTGGTACGCCAAAACACATTTTTCCGGATTCAGCTTGATGTCATATGCTCGAGGTTGTCGAATGTGAGCCTCAAGTCGCCTACTAGAGTTTCGACGTGTTTAGTTTTGACGACTACGCCGCTCTCGTATGCCTCTACTGTTTTGCCGATCTGGTTAGCGGACATGTCTCAATCATGCGCTGATATGTTGCGCCGCGCTTTTAAGTCCGAAGGGCATCGTGTTGAAGCGTAATGTTCCATATGGAGTAATGAATGCCGCTGCGCTTGATCTGCTTCGCCATCTTGATTTGATGATAGCGAATATGCGTCCGTGAAGCACAATGAATCGTGCCTGCAGTGGCATCGGCGATTTGATCGATCTTGGGGAGGGGAAGGGATCCTTTGGGCAGGCCTTATTTAGGTCTTTGAAATCGACACATAGGCACCAGGATTTGTCCTTCTTTGGTACCATTACCAAGTTTGCTAGCCAATCCGGTGCTTAATGTCTCGGATGAATCCGCTTCAATAGTTTGGCTAGCTCTTCTCCCATTGCCCGTCTTTTGGGTTCGAAAATCGTCAAGAGCCTGTTTGATGGCTTGAATCCTTTTAGGATGTTTAGGCTGTGTTCTCGCCAATCTGCATGGGATTCCGGCATATCCGAGGGGTGCCGAGCAAAATGTCCCAATTTTCGAAGGAATTCTTGCGAGCGGCGCCTATATCGGGGTTCAATTGTGCCCCGATGGAGGCCGTCTTCGTAGGGTCCGTTGGGTGGACCTGGAATTTGACTATTTCATCCGCTGGTTTAAAAGAGGTGGACTTGGATCTTTTATCAAGTATCACATCGTCCCTGTTCACCGTGGAGCGCATCGCGGTGACTTCCTCGGCCGCTAGGGCTTCGAATAGTGCCTCGAGGGCTAGTGCGGCTGTCTTATTTTCGGCGCGGAGTGCTATGTTCGGATCACTAGCGAGAGTGATAATTCCGTTCGGACCGGGCATTTTAAGCTTCATGTAGCCATAATGGGGTATAGCTTGAAAAATTGTGAATGCCTCTCATCCTAATAAAGCATGATATCCGCTGCTGAATGGAGCCACTTGAAATGTGACCTCTTCGGACCTGTAATTGTCCGGCGAGCCGAACACTACGTCCGGCGTGATTTTTCCTGTGCAGCATGCTTCCCGGCTGGGGATTATTCCTCTAAAGGTTGTGCTGCTTCGCTCGATGCGGTTCCAGTCTATTTCCATTTTTTGGAGGGTTTCCTCATAGATGAGGTTTAGTCCGCTGCCACCATCCATGAGTACCTTAGTAAGGCGAAAGCCGTCTACTATTGGGCTGAGGACCAATGCGACTGGTGCCCGGGCAGTTCGGAATTTAGGTTCGTCACTGGCATTGAAGGTAATAGCCGTGTCGCTCCATGGATTTATTGTTGCTACTTTGGTAGACTTCGGCAAGGTTGCGGAGTTGTCGTTTTCGCATGTTATTGGATGCGAAAGTCTCGAAGACTGTTAACACCGTACTGGTGTTGCTGGGCTGGGATTCTGAAGCTAGAAGCTCTTCGCCACTTTTGGCCACCTGCCGTAGTATCCAACACGCTCTAAGGCTATGAGTTGGAGTGGCACCCTCTGCGCTATGAATTTTGCAGGGTCCGTTTAGCCAGCCCTCCAGTACGGTTCCGTACCCTTTAGGGGGTTTTGGTTTTTTGGTATTCAGCCCAGGTGCTTGATAATGATGCACTCTTTGGTTCCGGACTAGGGATGTATTCGGGACCGGATTATCCCAAAATTTACTTTCGGTTTTCCAGGCGCTCTCCATCGCACAGTACTTTTGTACGATGGTCTCCAAGTTAGCGAAGCGCGTGATGTCGCGGCGACTTATGGCGTTTAGGATTCCCTTGTCCGTGCAATTATTGCAGAAGACTGAGATTGCATTTTCCTCTCGGCAGTCCTTTATCCTGTCCATAACCAGGCTGGCCCAGTAGTGATGTACTGTCTCGGCGGGCTCTTGCCGAATTAGAGTTAGATCGCATATGTCTCGGCGGGTGGGTGGAACTAAGTCCGGAACCCTACCCATCTCAGGGCTCAAGGCCGAGAAGTTTCCAATTTTGAAGCTTGGATTTCGGACATTGTCCAATGAGTCCAGTCCGATGCCCGACTTTAAGTTCAGTGTTTGATCGAAGCCCGCCCCTCCGCTGAATCCGGCATGAGGGGTTCGGGGATCCGGACATGACTAGTTTTCAATACAGGAGAAGCGTCGCCGCATTGTTCCTCTACCACTGCAACGTGGTGGGTGACCTAGGGAGAGTTAATTTCTCTCAGATCGGGTTTAAGCCCAATCTGATCGTAGTCTGTAGCGACTCCCAGGGCGGCGATGCGATCCAAGAGCTCGTTCTGACGCACGAGCTCTATTGGATCCAGCCGCTCGGCGAATTCCGAGCTGACGTGAAGATTGCTTTTGACGACTTGAGAGGTCGTTGTCGAAGCGATGGCCGGACAGGCGGTCATAAGAAAACCACCTAGCTGGATAGTTTGGCCGGCGGCCAAGGCTCCTTTGGCGAACATACCGTCCTTGAAGACGGGAGGAGGCATCCTTCCTATCGGTGACGGCACAGAGGAACTCTCAATGAAAGCACCAATGTCGGTGTCAAACCGCGGATCTCGGTAGGGGGTCCCGAACTGTGCGTCTAGGCGGATGGTAACAGGAGACAAGGGACGCGATGTTTACCCAGGTTCGGGCCCTCTTGATGGAGGTAAAACCCTACGTCCTGCTTGATTGATATTGATGTTGTGGATGTTACAAGAGTGGATCTACCACGAGATCAACTAGAAGCTAGCCTATGATATGATTGTAAGGGTTGTTGTGATTGTTGTCCTACGGACTAAAGCCATCCGGTTTATATAGACACCGGAGAGGGCTAGGGTTACATAGAGTCGGTTACAATGGTAGGAGATCTACATATCCGTATCGCCAAGCTTGCCTTCCACGCCAAGGAAAGTCCCATCCGGACACGGGGGGAAGTCTTCAATCTTCTATCTTCATAATCTTGGAGTCCGGCCGATGACGATAGTCCGGAAAATGATAGTTCGGCTGATGATGCTAGTCCGGCCATCCGGACACCCCCTAATCCAGGAATCCCTCAATATACTTGAGACTTTTGTGATCTGTAAAAATTTGGCACCTCTTCCCGATGAGATAGTGTCTCCAAATTTTTAAAGCATAAACCACCGTGGCCAACTCCAAATCATGAGTAGGATAATTTCCTTCGTGAAGTCGTAGTTGTCGTGAGGCATAGGCTACTACCTTGTCGTCTTGCATAAGTATGCATCCAAGTCCTTGTCTGGAAGCATCGCAGTACACATCAAAACTACGGTAGATATCTGGAAGAGTCAATACCGGTGCAGTTGACAGCCGTTTCTTTAATTCATTGAAACTTTTCTCACAGTCCTCAGTCCATTCAAACTTCTTATCCTTTTTGAGAAGCTCTGTCATGAGTTTAGCAATCTTGGAGAATTCTTCAATGAAACGACGGTAATATCCGGCTAATCCAAGAAAACTCCGGATCTGAGATACGGTTATGGGTGGCAACCAATCGAGTACATCCTTTACTTTGCTCGGGTCCCCGGCTATACCTTTGGCAGATAGCACATGTCCAAGAAATCCAACTTGCTTGAGCCAAAACTCACATTTACTGAATTTGGCGTATAACTGATGTTCACGGAGTCGTTGTAACACTGCTCGGAGGTGTTCTTTATGCTCTTCTTCACTTCTTGAGTAAATAAGTATATCATCGATGAAGACTACCATGAAATTATCGAGGAAGTCCATGAATACTTTGTTCATCATATGCATGAAGAAGGCAGGGGCATTGGTGAGACCAAAAGACATACCTGTATATTCATAAAGACTGCATCGAGTGGTGAAGGTGGTCTTAGGAATATCCTCCTTTTTAATATTGAGCTGATGGTATCCGGTCCTTAAATCAATCTTGGAGAATACCTTGGCCCCACTGAGCTGATCAAACAAGTCATCAATCCTTGGCAACGGATATTTGTTTTTGATTGTGATGTCATTCAGCTGACGGTAATCCACACACATGCGGAGGTTGCCATCCTTTTTGTCCATGAAGATAGCAGGTGATCCCCATGGTGAAGAGCTGGGACGG
Source organism: Aegilops longissima (assembly GCA_021605205.1). Taxonomy (NCBI): domain Eukaryota; kingdom Viridiplantae; phylum Streptophyta; class Magnoliopsida; order Poales; family Poaceae; genus Aegilops; species Aegilops longissima. Next base: position 696,598,589 of record CM038680.1, read on the forward strand.
ATATATCCTTTCTGGAGCATTTCATCAAGCTGTTTCTTCAGCTCCACTAATTCTGATGAAGGCATTCGGTAATACTTCTTGTGTATTGGTGTGGTCCCGGGCACAAGATCTATTGCAAACACAAGCTCTCGATCAGGTGGCATGCCTGGCAGTTCTTCTGGAAATACATCAGGAAACTCACTAACCACAGGAATTAATTCCAATTCAGCCACTGCGGTGAATACCATTTCTTTTGTGGGTATGCTTCTGCGAGCATAGAATTTTGTTTTCTGCCCTTCTTGGCTGGTCAAAGTGACTTCTCGGGTCGCGCAATTTATGCATACTTGATACTGAGTCGGCCAATTCATACCCAAGATAACATCCAACTTATCAGACTGAATAAGCATCAGGGAAGTTGGAAAACAGACTCCATTGATATTGACTTCCAGATTACGGCAGACCAGATTGCTTCTGATTAGGGATCCCTGGGTTTGTACCAGCATATTCTTGCCCAAAAGCAAACAAGGAAATTTGTTTTGGGAAACAAAACTCCGAGAAATAAAAGAGTGGGAAGCCCCAGAGTCAAATAAAATCACTGCAGGTATGTTATTAACAGAAAACATACCAATGACGACTTCGGGGTTCTCTTGGGCTTAATCGGCGGGGAGGTGATGAACGTATCTCGTGATGTTTTGCTGGTTCGGGCATGCCTCCATAAAATGGACTTGTGGCCTGAATATAGCATTCGACCTGTTGTTCTTGGGACACTATTTGGCATAATGTCCGGTTTGCCCACAACTGAAGCAAGAATTGTTGTGCAGACGCTCCTCTTGCACTGGGTTGGATACGACATTCTTGACTTGAGTGGTGGTCTTGTTAACATTCTGTTGCCAATTGGGCTTGTATTCCACCTGAGTCTGTATCCAGGTATGAGCCTTTTGCACTGGTTGTACCTCCTTTCTTGGCTCAAACTTGCGCTTGTGATCGTTGTTAGCAGACCTATTATCCGATACAAGCTTGTGCTCCCGTTCAGCAATGAAAGCCTTGTTCACCAGGGTTTGGAAGTCTGGGAAATCGAACATACTGAGAGTACACCTGAGTTGCGGGTTTAATCCACCAAGAAATCTGTCAATCTTTCTTTCTTCAGTGGCCACGTCATATAGGGAGTAACATGACAGATGGTTGAATTTTTGCAAATATTCGCCCACAGACTGATTTCCTTGGAGGAGTGCGAGAAATTCACGCTGCTTAGTCATCATAATTCCTGTAGGGATATGATATTTTCGGAATCGTTCCTTGAATCTTGACCAGGTGACTTCTTCATCAGCAGACCACATGGCTCTTTCATTTTCCAACCATATGGCAGCAGCGCCTTCAAGATAATGAGTTGCGAATGGAACCTTATCTCCTGCTTCAGTACGAGCAATCTCAAGTTTCTTCTCCATAGTTCGCAACCAATCATCTGCATCCAAGAGGTCAATAGCCTGACTGAAACTGGGAGGCTTGGTCCTTTGAAAATCTGACAGCTTGGAGTGATGATCGGGCTGATTTCCATTCTGTCCAACCACAGCTTGAACACTGCTTAATATTTCAATCAGATCATTATTCCGTCTTTCCTCAAACATACGCAGAATTTGCTCGGTGGAGGACGGATTTTGCGGTGGAGGCGGTGGTGGAACGTGCGGCTCGGGTGAGTGTCCTGCCTGTCGTGCGGAACGACGAACAGGAGAACCCTCGCGAACGTTGCTACTGCAGCCTCCCCGCATCATCCTATTGTGATTTTTCCCAAGGCAACGCAACCGTGATGCTGGGGGAAAGCCGGCAACAAAAGCCCGAGAAAAACCGAAAAGACGAAGAAAATGCGGCGAATAAAATAGAGTTCCAACATAATTATACATAGACTCATACATGAAAGATTACAACATTCCAAGTTCACTACTCTCATACATGAAACGAAACATCATGACTCGTACGACTACACTCGTACACCATCTTGACGACTGCAGATACTCGGAAGCTCTACTGCTCTGATGGTGCTGCAGGGTCCTCTCCTGAAGCGGACTCGGATCATGAACTGACATGGTTAACTGAGACCTCCGGGTTAAAGGTGACACGACGACGCTACCTCGAGGGCTCTCCCTCCGGGGCAGGTGTAGGGTGAATCATCGGGGCTACAGGAGTGGCAAGAAGTGAAACCTACTCAGCAGGAGTACTAAGTGGACTCACGGTCGCGGTGCCCGAGCTACTCGGAGGAGTAGCCGGTGAAACAGGGGAACTAGAACTGGCGGGAATATAGGGAGTAAATCCCACAGATGATGGAGCAGAGACTGATCTAGTAGAGGCTAAAGCAGTACGGGCACGAGTCAGCTCTCAAGCCAGCTCGTGGATTATAAGATAGCTAGCAGTGCTATAACGAGAAAGGTGGCTAGCAACACTGTCAGACTCCAGATCAATGATAGGGAAACGAACACGACCATTATCGTGCGGAGAAGGATAGTATAAGAAACCTGGGTGGTTATGCATCCGGACCTCGTTGTAGCGAAGCTCGAAAAGGACCTTGAATGCAGCAAACTGGACAGCCTGAGAAGCGGTAGAAGCGTAACCGCTCCGAGAGGTACGAGTGTAAGTGCTGGAATCGGAACTAGTGCGCAGAGTAACCACTGCATGATACTCATACATTGAGTCAGATAGACGCTCCCGGTACACACGATAGGCTGGGTCGTCACCGAGGGGGTACAACCGACGCCACACGTTACGAAGGAGATGCGGCGATGTTTACGGCATCAGCTGCAACTGGCACGGATACGGCACCGGAGCCATCTACACTCACAACCATTAGCAGGTTAGCATAAAAATAAAACAGGTGCATGCAATGCAACAACCAGCTACAAATGCTACCGGCACTCAACTACAACTCGTATCTAGCATCCGGTTAACACGTCGTAGTCTAGCGTGGCCTACACTCAGTGCGGCTCCGATACCAATCGTTGTGGCACCCCGGCTCAGAGCAACCGGTTTACCATGCATTGCCAGCCTAGAGACCTTGTCTTCTGGCAACACACAACAACTTGGTACAGAAAACAACCGCTTTATTGATGCTAGCGGATGAGAGTTTATATTACAACAGTTGGCGAGGCCAAGCGGCACACAAGGTGCGGCTGAAAAATATGTACATTATTCAGTGAACATAAAGGGGCCTCGATCATGACAACTATGCGACAGCAGAACAACGTCGTAGCGGAACTCCATAGCACAGATGTGGACACGATCTAGACGCAGACAACACTCCTTTCCAAAGGACTTTCCTGAAATCTGGCATGACACGCCAGGTCAGTACATTGAATGTACTTGCAAGCTCACAACAAGCATAAACATAATGACAAACAATATCATCACAATTAAACAATTTAAAACAATGCAACAATATATCCAACATGTTGTGACCATGCTCTTGTGATAATCGTCCCTCGGACTGGCTTACCAAACGTAATCGTTCCTGGATCACAACCGTACCAGACTAGAGACATCTCGTGATCCTTACGGCGATCACAACCACGACCAATATTTGGCCACAAACAGTGATCATTACGGCGATCACAACCACGACCAATATTTGGCCCGTGATCCTTACGGCGATCACAACCACGACCAATATTTGGCCCGTGATCCTTACGGCAATCACAACCATGACCAATATCTCCAAATCAACACGACGGCCTTCCCGCCACCAACACAATGCAAACTTCAAACTTAGTGTGCAACATTTATTAAATGTTGACCCATGGTGTCGGTGTCAAAACCGGCGGATCTCAGGTAGGGGGTCCCGAACTGTGCGTCTAGGCGGATGGTAACTGGAGACAAGGGACACTATGTTTTCACCCAGGTTCGGGCCCTCTCAATGGAGGTAAAACCCTACTCCTACTTGATTAATATTGATGATATGGGCAGTACAAGAGTAGATCTACCACGAGATCAGAGAGGCTAAACCCTAGAAGCTAGCCTATGGTATGATTGTTGTTCGTCCTACGGACTAAAACCCTCCGGTTTATATAGTCACCGGAGAGGGCTAGGGTTACATGGAGTCGGTTACAATGGGAGGAGATCTACATATCCGTATCGCCAAGCTTGCCTTCCACGACAAGGAAAGTCCCATCCGGACATAGGACGAAGTCTTCAATCTTGTATCTTCATAGTCCAGGAGTCCGGCCAAAGGTTATAGTCCGGCTATCCGGACACCCCCTAATCCAGGACTCCCTCACATGGTGTGACCTACTTTTGAGCGTGTCCTTAACCGTGGACTCGGCTATCGGTAGATTAATACACTCTGCAGAGGTAGCGCACTGGACCCACACCACAGAACCCATGGCCTCGCACTCCCATTCGGGTGGACCAACGGCATTCCGACGAAACACCTCCATTGCCATGACACTCTCCCGGCCACTCCGACTCACTCCCCATCGGGCTAGTCCTGGGTGGCCCCATGTCTACCAAAGACACAACGACCACCTTCGTGGCCAAATGATCCCACACGTGGACCCGGTACCAAAAACTCAACAACGGGCACACAAGGTTATGCCTGCTTACCGGGCCAGGGTACAGTACGCCCATAACCTTCTCTAGTTGGAGGCACTGACCAGAGGCATGACAATGAAACGAATAAAGGCCGTCCATACCGGCAAATGTGGTTGCACTAGGAAAGACTCGATTCAGCGGCACCATGACCCGGTCAACAACATATTCAAGTTGAGTTATTATCAGGTTCAACTTAAAATGAAAATAACCGGCGTCATAATGCCATGACATGTATCACCAACATATGCATCACATATCAACGGAAATGACAGAGTCATGTAAGTGCATCTAGTGCCCCTTAGTGATTTTGGTGTATTGAATACTTATAGGTTAAGGGACTAACGTCTTTATGATGTACACAGGTCTATAAGTCTATGAGGAGTTTTGATATTTACAGAGAAAGTCGACCCCTAAAAATGAAGTTCTTCAACTGAAGACTTTGGTATTCTGAAGACTTTCTGAAGACTTTGAAAGTGAAGAAATTGGTGTGACCTTGAAGACTTGGTATTCATTCGAGGAACATGAAGCATGAAGACTTTTGTTTTCGTAGTTTTGTTTTCTCTTTCTTGAGTCATAGGAAACACCGTACTATTAAAGGGGGTCGAGGAAATACTAAGGAAAAATTTCCATGTGATGCTCAACTCAAAATCCTACACCTACCAATCCCTTCGAGTGATGCCATTGGAAATCTCATATAGTTCAGTCAATTTCTTCAAAGGATGTAGACGAAGTTCTTCCGTCGCCGAGGAATTTGTTCTGACTGAGGAGTTAGGAATTCACCAGTGCGGATTGCCTACACAGTGAGGAACATGATAGCCCTGAGGAATTAGAAACTCAAATTTCCGACCGTTGTTGTGCTACGCGCCAGCTGTCCCAAAATATCTTATCCACCTAACGGTCATATCATTGAAGGGCATTTATGTCTTATCATGTCGGGCTGCTCCCTAGGCTATAAATAGCCGCCCCCTACAACCACTAGCTGGTTGGCTGCTCCGAGAGAAACTGACACTTGTCATTTGAGAGCATCCCATCCTCCGAGGACTTTGAGGGAAAATCATCAAGTGAGGAAAACCCAAAACCCAAACCCAAACACCTACAAACCCAAAGTGATTGAGCATCACTGAAGAGATTGATCCTGCGTGGATCCGACGCTTGTTACCTTTGAAGACTGTGCTTCTTCCAGACGGTTAGGCGTCATGGTCTAGAGCATCCAAGAGGAATTGTGGATCGCCAAGTGACTGAATTTGTGAAGGTTTGGAAGTCGCCTGAAGACTTACCACGAGTGATTGGATGAGGTCTGTGTGACCTTAGTTCAAGGAGAATACAGTGAGAACTTGGTGTCCTGAGCTGCGTGCTCAGGACTGGGTGTCCGCGACTGTGTGTCCTCGAGTTTAAATACTCAGCCGCTCCAACCAGACGTACAACTGAGACAGCAGTTGGAACTGGTCTACCAAATCATTGTCTTCACCAAGCTTACTGGTTCTATTTCCTCAACTCTTTCATTTCCTCATTCTCGTGTTAAGTGCTTCATCATATCTGTGTTTGAAGACTTTGATCAAGACTTTCTCAATTTCCTCGCCAATTTCTTCATCTGTTTGTCTTCATCTTGTGTTATCCTGTGATTACGCTTTCTGTACTCTGTGCTTGTCTTCATTTCATCATGATGACTATGCATGTATTCTGTTATGCTTATTTCTGAGTACTTATTCCGCTGCAAGTAGTTCTTCGCTAAGGAATTTCCTCACCGGCAAATTCCTCAGTGAAGAATTCATAAAAATCGCCTATTCACCCCCCCTCTAGTCGATATAACGCACTTTTAATTGGTATCAGAGCAAGGTACTCCCTTGTTCTGTGTGATTTTGGATTAACCGCTTGGAGTTTTAGTTATGTCGACTGCAGGTATGATCAAGGTCTCTGTTGCTTGTCCTACCTTCGATGGGACAGACTACCCCTACTGGAAGAATAAGATGCGAATGCATCTTCAGGCAATTGATAACGATCTCTGGTATGTTGTGGAAAATGGTGTTCCTCTCAGATCACCCTCACCAACGCTACCGATGTGAAGAGATTCAAGCAACTCGATTCTCAAGCGAAGAATATCATATGTGGCCATCTGAGCAAAGGACGGTATGGAAGAGTGAGTGCTTTGGAAACTGCTAAGCTTATCTGGGATAGGCTGTCCAAAGTGAATGAAGGAGTCTCAACTCAGTGTGACTCGCGAGTTGATGTTCTTTGCAATCTCTTCAATCGCTTCAAAAGACTCGACAATGAAAATGTTCAACAAACCTTCGATCGCCTCACTGACATCTCAAATGAGCTTCAAGCGCTTGGTGCCACTGACATCACCGACCACGAGGTGGTGAAGAAATTGTTGAGATCGCTTGATTCCTCATTTGATACTCTGGCATTGATGATACAAGAACGTGCTGATTAGAAGTCACTTGATCCCGCTGATATCCTCAAGAGGCTAAATACTCATGAGTTCCAGCTTGCTGAAAAGAGAGAGATCTATGGTTCGAGCTATGGCGGATCACGTGCCCTGAAGGCCAAGGCAGTGTCTGAATCTGAATGTGAAGATTCTGGTAGCACCCTTGGTGATCCTGAAGAATTGAGCCAGGAGCTAGCTCTGCTCGTGAAGAAGTTTCAGAAGTTCTCAAGACGTGGCCGCTTTGGAAAATCCTCAAGAAGCAGTGATTCCTCATCTAGTGATTACAAGAGAAGGCTATGCCACAAATGCAAGAAACCTGGTCACTATATTCAAGATTCTCCTCAGTGGGAAAAGGAATTAAAGAAGAAGAAATACAAGGATTACAGTTCTGATGACGCTAAGAACAAGAAGAAATCATCTAAATCTTCATCATCAAAATCCTCGAAGTCTTCATCTCACAAGAAGGGCAATTCCAAGAAGGCTCGGGCATTCATTGGCAAGGAAATGGACTCTGAGGCTGAATCTGAGGAACATGAGGAAGAGGAGGCATCTGAGGAGTCCGAGTCCGGTGTGGCGAGCTTGGCTCTCACTACTGCATTCGTCAGCAAGTCTATCTTCAACTCTGAAGAAAATGACCTCACCAACAAGGCTAATGAAGACAATGATGACTATGCTCCCACCTATTGCTTCATGGCAAAGGGTGCCAAGGTACTCAAATATACCTCCTCTGAATCTAGTGAGAATGAATCTGATGAAAACCTCAAGCCCAGCTACTCTAAACTTGCTAAGATTGTTGTAAAACAACAAAGGGCTTTCAAAAAGGTTCAAAACATGCTAGACAAAAGTGATGATATGTTGGATGAAGAAATGGATCACACTAAAGCCTTGACTGATAATCTTCAGATACTTCAGTCTAGGTTTGACAGCCTTCAAGGTCATCATAACACTCTCTTATCTGATCATGAGAAGCTTTCTTATGAATTTCTTCAAAGAAAGCAAGATCTTGAGAAGCTAAGAGTGAGTTATTAAGATCTTCAGAAGGAGCGCGATTCATTACTTGCTCAACAAATCAGCGCTTCTCAGGAAGAATTTGTTCCTCCATGCTTAAAGTGCATTGAACGCGAATCTGCTAATTCTTTGCCTGAATGTTCAAATGCTTCAATTGTTACAAATTCTGCACCTGCCTCTGCTATCACTAATTCCTCATCTAAGGACATTGCTAGTATCACTGACAATGCAGGGCTGAAGGAATTGTACATGATATGCATGTACAAAAGCCTCAAAGGGCATCAGACTCTTTGTGATGTGCTTAAAAAGTAGATCCTCAACAGGAACCCTAGGAAAGAGGGTATTGCCTTTGAGAGGAAAATCAATGCTGGTGGTACATACTGGAAGCCTGAGCAGTACCCCAAAACTTCATGGGTTGCTGCAAAGGGACCTCCAGTTGATCCATCTAATCTATCTGGCATTACATGTGAATCTCCTCATTCTTCTGATGAGTCATTTGACTCCAACTATAAACTATTCAAAAATCAGAATGGTGAAATATTTGCTAGATATGTTGGCACTAACTGCAGGAACGGTTCCCCTATGAAGAAAATCTGGGTTCCCAAAAGGTGCCTTGAAAGTCTTCAGGTGAATGTCCTCATGACACCACCTGTGAAGAATAGGAACCCCAGATCAAACTCTTCATATGGACCAAATTCTTCATATAGATCCAAGTCCTCATACGTACCAAATTCCTCACGTGGATCAAATTCCTCAAAAGGATCAAAGTCCTCATATGATTATCATCATGCTAACAACTCTGTTTCGCAGGGTAGAGCTAAGGGCTATGAATATGTGCATTGTTCTTCAAACCATTATGTTCATAAGTCCTCGAAGAATTTCTCTGCTTATTCATATGCTTACCCTAACCCCTCTTATGTGAAACGAAATGGTCTGGCTTCTTTGCCACCATTCTCATATGGAGCTCGCAGAGTGATGAACTCTTTACCACCCCTTCAGATGTGGGTGGTGAAGAAAAAGAACTAATCTCTTCTGCAGGGTCAGGTCTCCAGACGTGCCTTAACGTCTGAAGAATTTGTTGGGGGCCTGACGAATTTGCCTGAAAGGACGCAGGCTAATCATGAAGAAATGAACTTTCATTTCACACGTCCTCATACTGCTATATCTGTTTTACTGCTTGATGAAATTCATCTAATGAATTTGATATCATATTCTTCACTAATGAAGTATATGAGTTCGTAAGCTGCACTAATTCATCTGCAGGATGATTAACTCAAAGCCACTGAGTGGGTCCTCGATAGTGGATGTACAAATCACATGACTGGTGACAAGAATCTATTGATGGATGCTCCCTTATCACCATCGCATCTGAAGATTATCATCTTCGCTGACAAAGGCAAAAGTCAGGTATTGGGCCTAGGTAAGGTTGCGATCACAAAGGATCGACACATGGACAAAGTCATGCTTGTTGAGTCCTTAGGATACAACCTTATGTCTGTCTCAATGCTTTGTGATCTTGATATGGTTGTTGTCTTTGGCAAGTATCGTTGTGTTGTGGTTATGGAAGCTGACAATTCCAAAGTCTTCGAAGGCTTTAGGAGAGGAGATTTGTATATTGTTGATTTCTCTACAGGATCGCAACCAGTCGTGTGCCTACTTGCAAAAGCTTCAGAAGGCTGGCTATGGCATCGACGACTTGGTCACGCAGGCATGAGGAATTTGCAGACGCTTGCGAAGAAGAAGCATGTCATTGGCATTGAGAATGTCAAATTCCTCAAGGATCACTTGTGTGGAGCCTGTGAAGCTGGAAAAATGACCAAGGCCAAGCATCCAGCGAAGACTATCATGACCACTACTCGACCATTCGAATTGCTTCACATGGACCTCTTTGGTCCTAATCATTACTCAGCAGTCACTAATGATGCATCTCTATATGGCTTTGTTATTGTTGGTGATTACTCTTGTTACACATAAGTACACATTGTTACTTACAAACATGAAGTGCAGGAAGTCTTCAAATGATTTTCCTCGAGGGCTTCAACCAACTTTGGTGTGAAGATCAAGCACATCAGGAGTGACAATGGAACTGAGTTCAAGAATTCTGGTCTTGATGACTATCTTGATGAACTTGGTATTACTCATGAGTTATCTGCTCCTTATACTCCTCAGCAAAATGGCGTCGTGGAGCGCAAGAACAGAACTCTTGTTGAGATGGCTCGCACTATGCTTGATGAGTACAAAACGCCTCGTCATTTCTGGATTGATGCAATTGATACTGCGTGCCACATCATCAACAGAGTATATCTTCACAAATTCTTCAAGAAGACTACCTATGAACTCCTCACTGACAAGAAACCAAATGTGAGTTATTTCAAAGTCTTCGGTGCTAAATGTTGGATTAGAGATCCTCATCACAATGCTAAATTTGCACCAAAAGCACATGAAGGTTTTATGCTTGGTTACGGAAAGGACTCGCACACCTACAGAGTCTTCAACAATGTTCTTCACAAGATTGTTGAAACTATAGATGTACGGTTCGATGAAACTAATGGCTCGCAAAGAGAGCACCTACCTTCTGTGATAGATGAACCAGCACCTGAGTCAAGTTCAAGGCTACTGAGGATGTCATTCCTACTGAAGAATCTGCTGAAGAATTCGTTCCAGAACGTGAAGAACGTCAAACTGAAGCACCTGAAGAAAATGGTGCTGAAGAAAATGCTGATCAAATTCCTCGACGACAACCCGCTCATCCTCGCGTTGCAAAAGAAGTGCAAGTTGACAAGATCATCGATGACATTGAAGCACCAGGTCCTCTCAGACGCTCAAAAGCTTCACATTTATCTAACTTTTGTGGGCACTATGCTTTTGTCTCCATCACAGAGCCCACTAAGGTAGATGAAGCATTTCTGGAGCCTGAGTGGATTCAGGCCATGCAAGAAGAATGACATCAGTTCGAGCTCAACAACGTCTGGGAACTGGTCAAACGTCCAGATCCTCGCAAGCATAATATCATTGGCACAAAGTGGATCTATCGCAACAAGCAAGATGAAAATGGCCTTGTGGTGAGGAATAAGGCATGACTTGTAGCTCAAGGCTACACACAGATTGAAGGAACTGATTTCGATGAAACTTTTGCACCTGTTGCTAGACTTGAGGCTATTCGCATATTACTTGCTTATGCTAACCATCATGATATCGCTCTATATCAAATGGATGTGAAAAGTGCATTCCTCAATGGTAAGCTTGAGGAAGAAGTATATGTTCCTCAACCCCCAGGTTTTGAAGACCCAAAGAATCCTGACAAAGTCTTCAGACTCAACAAGGCCCTCTATGGCCTCAAGCAGGCCCCTCGGGCGTGGTATGATACTTTGAAGGAATTCCTCATGAAGAATGGCTTCACACCCGGTTCACTCGACCCTACTCTCTTTACTAAATCTTATGATGGTGAACTATTTGTGTGCCAAATATACGTTGATGATATTATCTTTGGCTGTCTTGACCAACGTTATAGTGATGAATTTGCCTATATGATGAGTGAAGAATATCAAATGTCTATGATGGGAGAGTTGAAATTCTTCTTAGGTCTTCAAATTAAATCAACAGCGCAATGGCATATTCATATCTCAGAGAAATACCTCAAGGATGTTCTGAGGAAATTCGGCATGCAAGATTGCAAAGGCGTCAAAATTCCTATGCCCACAAATGGCCATCTATGCACTGATGAAAATGTTATTGACTTCGATCACAAGGTATACCGCTCCATGATTGGTTCTTTATTGTACTTATGTGCATCTAGGCCAGATATAATGCTTAGTGTTTGCATGTGTGCCCAATTTCAAGCTACATCGAAGGCATCACACCATAAGGTTGTGAAGCATATTCTTCGATATCTAGCTCACACACCAACACTAGGATTATGGTACCCCAAGGGCTCTGCTTTTGATCTCATTGGATATTCTTACTCTGACTATGCTGGTGATCATGTGGACCGCAAGTCAACATCTGGTACTTGTCATTTCCTCGGACGATCTTTGGTCTGTTGGTCCTCGAAGAAACAGAACTGCGTATCACTATCTACTGCTGAAGTTGAGTACATTGCTGCTGGTTCTTCCTATGCTCAATTGCTGTGGATGAAGAAAACTCTCAAGGACTACGGCATCAACGTGAAGAATGTTCCTCTCTATTGTGACAATGAGAGTGCCATCCAGATTGCTCACAACCCAGTTCAGCACTCGAAGACAAAACACATTCAGATTCGTCGTCATTTTCTTCGTGATCATGTGTTGAAGGGCGACATTTCTATTGAGCATGTGAAGACTGAAGAACAGCTAGCCGATATCTTCACAAAGCCCTTGGATGAGAAGAGATTTAGCAAGTTGCGGTGTGAGCTAAATATCTTAGAGTCTTCGAATGTTCTTTGAATTCTTTGAAAAGGACACACATCCTAACACTTATGCAAAATTGATGACTTAGATGTGCAACACATGAAGAAACCTATGAAGAATAACACTCTAAGTGTGAAGAAATTAATGAAGAACTTGATTCTCATAACCCTGTGACAATTGTACGCGGTGTCTGAAATCATCATTCTTATACGCTGGGTCACGCCACCACAAAAGTTGAAAATCTTCAATTTGAGTTTTTCCTCCTTTTTGAAATTATTTAGTTTTTCAAATTCTTCAACTTTGCAAAATCTTCACTGTTTTCGTCTTTTTTTTCTTCTTTGGCTATATATATATATGTGGGTTTATGTCCTCTACAGCATTCACTTATGGCTATTTCTTCAAGTTGTTCTTCTGCTAAGTGAATGGGATCGGACCCTTCCCCATCTATGCTATACTCAACCCAATCTATTCACAAATTCTTCATGTGCGTTCTATTTGAAACTCGTTCAAAATCTTCATTGTGTCCTTGTCAGCTGAAGAAATTGCGAACGGAACTTTTAACTTACCTTATCCAAATTTTCGGCTTTGCCGCTCAAACCATTCCGAATCCCATGATAGACTTATCTATTCACCCACGATCTAACACGATATCCACTTTTCAGTACGTGGGTGACACATGTCATGCGAATGAGAAGGGTCAGGGGCACGTTCGTCCAAAATCTTCGGGCGAACAGTTTTTCACTGCGACTATAAATACCCCCTCACCCCTTCCTCACTTCCTTTACTCCGCTTGACCGCTCTCTCACCCGCTCGAGCTTCTCAAACCCTAGCGCCGCCGCTACTCCATCGTCGCCGGTGAGGAAGAGCTTCACTACCTCGACCTCGTCGTTAAATCGTACTCAGCGCCGACATGAAATCTTCACTCAGCCGCCGCCGTAGTTGTCTTCCTCCGCCGAGTTAGGGCGTGGAAGATCTACACTGACGAACTTCATATCTACACCTCACTGTTTGTCGTGTTCTTCGTCCAGGGTAATTAAAAGTTACTTTTACTGCCTTCTTTGATTCAAATTTTTCTCTACAAAATCTTCAAAGGTGTTTTATTCTTCAAATCCTCACACACAAAACACCTCACTAGTCATCTGTTCTTGATTCGTTTCTCTAAGCATCATTTTTCTTCAAGATTCCTCAATTGTGTGGATCTTCGATCTATACAACTCTGGAACCTAAGACAAAGAACGCTTAGTGAAATTCTTCAAGGCTCATCTGGTCAAATTCCTCAAACCTGTTTTTTTTTTTTTGAAAAACCTTCTGAGAACGCATATGACCTCTCCAAATTCCTCGCAACTATACTCTGTTCACAGGTACTCATGTCCGCTGCTAAATCACTAGGTTCTCATCAACTTAACTCATTTGCAGCATTCCTCAAAGAAAAGTTGCATACTTCTTCAGAGAATTCGATTGTTCAAATTCCTCATCTGAAGAATATGGCAGACGGTAAGAAGCCACGGAAAGGAGGAAAGAAGCCTGAGGTCATGACTGCTTTTGAAATCCCTGAGGACATTTACAAAGACTATTGCACACCTGATGAGGCCAAGTTCGGAAAGGAGAACAAAAATCAGCACAAGGTGCGCATACAGAGGATTGAAAGGAGATGGGCAAGAGAATGGAGGGAGTACAGGTATGTTACTCCAAAGTATATGAAGAAATTCGCACTAAATCCTCCATGCCCAAGAGCTCCATTGGCACTGCCAAGAAGCTGACCCCACCAAAGATCAAGCGTGGTGAGGATTTTCCTGAAGAATGGGCCAAGCGCCAAGCCAAGTTGGCTAGACAAGCCAAAGAAGCAGTGAGGAAATTCAATGAAGACTCTGTTGCTGCTGCTGCCACTGAGGCCTCTGTCAAGCCTAGGAAATCAATGGCAAAGAAGCCGGCGCACAAGCCAAGTGCTTCACCAACAGTGCACTCACGACGAAGTTCCTCAGCAATGCCCTCACGGCCAGAATCTTCAAAGCCCTCACGGCCAATTCCTCATGCTGCTCATGCTCCTCCAAAGTCCTCAGCTGCTCCGGCAAAGTCCTCAACACCTGTGCATCTGGCCACGTGCCAAAGGACTGCAGGCATCTCTATTGCCTCTAGTGTCTCAGCGAGTTCCTCAGCTGCACCAAATTCTTCATCAGGCCCAACTCTGCTGAAGACAAAGGCAACGCCTGGACGAGGTCCTCGGCCAAGTCCTAAGAAGAAACAGGTTGCCTTCCAAGTGCCATCTAACGATGAAGCTGATGATGATGAACTTGTAAAAATCATCAGAAATAGAAAAGAAAGGGCCACTAGAGCCAAAGGCACAACTGTGCCACTACTATTGGATCCAAAGCTGATCCTCGATTACATTGATCTCTGGCACAAGGATCCAGACACTCCTATGCCTGATTTCCATTTGACTCCTGGTCAAAATCACATGCTGACTCATTTCATCCAAGAAGAGAAATGGAAATTTGAGAAGGCCAGGCAGATCAAGAAGGCTCAGTACAGGAAAGAGAAGTTCCTGAGGAAAAACGTTGTCTCTTTGACGACTGATGAGTTTACAAAGATCCAGTCTGAAATCAAAGCCCTCAGCGATAATTTTGATGCTTATTATGCTGATTCGCAAGGATCCAAAGTCAGGTTTGTTAAACTGACTGAGAAGTTCACCAATGTTGCAGCTCCAACGCAACAAGAAGTTCCTCAGGCTGAAGCCTCTGCTCAGCCTACTGAAGAACATGCCAGCACCGCTGATGACTTTCAGGCTGCTGAAGACAATGTTAGTTCCAGGGCTGATGACTCCATACCAGCCGCTAAAGAAATTGCCAGGGCATCCACTAGTGGTGCGCCTGAAGAAAATGAAGAAGTCAGGGCAACTGCGTCAGTTGCGCCTGAAAAAAATCAACCAGATTCCTCAGCTCCTCCTGCGCCTACACCAACTCCTATCCTTCCTTCTGCATCAGATGTGAAGAACATCAAGGCTGCAGAGCAAGCTGCTGTGAAGAAAAGGAAAGCATCAGCTGCTTCAGATTCTTCAGCTCCGAAGAAAATGAAACCTATGACCAACTCGTTTGAGAATCCCATTGATGTTGTTCTGATCTCCACCATGTCATAAAAAGGACCTTGTTCCTTTTGGTGAATAATATGTGATCCCTAGCGGATGTGATGAAGAAAATCATTATGCTGCTTCGTCAGAGCAGATTGATGAAGAAATTGAAGTGGATAAGATCCCTTCAACACCAATCATTTCCTCGCTAATGCCTCAGTTCACAGCTGAAGAGGCTGGCGTTGAAGAAATTGAATATGAAGACGTGGATATTGGATGCACTACGCCAGTGACGAATGATGACTTTTGGGAAAGTCAGCACCCCAATTCTCCACTCTTCACTCCACTACAACAAATACCTCAGTCCCCTACACCAACCGTTCAAATGGGCTCTGAAGAAACTCACCCCACCTCGTCTGTGCATGAAGAAATTCCAACCACTAGTGTTGAAGAACCTGCTGCTGCTAATCATATGAAAACGCAGACTGCAACTGAAGAGGAACCAGAAATTCCTCAGCCTGAAGAACCTGAGATTGCGATTCCTGAGTTCGTGATGCAACTCACTGACACTCCACTGCCAAAGCCAAAGGATCCATTCTCACGCAAGAAAAAGTTCAAGGCTGAAGATTTCTTCAGCGAGCATGTTTTCTTCACTGACTACAACTCATATGACTCTGCTCGCATAAGGAAGAGGCGTTTCTGGACTGCTAGTCAAGCCAATTTCTATTCCTCAGTGTTGTTCAACAAAGACAAAGTCTTCGATCACGCACACATTCCTCATGTGGACATGGAATCTCTGCCAGGATTCAAGCCAGTCCTCAGTGTTCTTCAAGACGCTGGATTGTTGAATTTCTGCACTGACATATGTGATTGGAATGAAGAACTCATTCTTCAGTTCTTTGCGACGCTGCACATCACAGGAGATTCTGAAGATGTGAACTCATGGGTGTTGGACTGGATGTCAGAAAATACTCACTACAAGGCACCAGATACTGAATTGCTTCGTGCCCTCCCACTCAGTCCTCCCCTTGACGGTGCTCGTTGCGTCTACAATGAACCTGAGCTTACAAATCATTACATGCAAGTGCCGATGAAGCCTTTGAAGCCAGGGCAGGCCCCACGAACCAAATTCCTCGTCAAGGAATTAATGTATGTGCCTCAGACTGTCTATCACATTTTGACGAAGACATTGAGTCCTATCAAAGGCCACGACTCAAATGAAGAAGAAGTTGTTGGCATCATGAAGAATCTGCTTTTGAATATCATTCATGGCGTTCCCGTCAACTTCCATGATTTATTCATGAGGAGTCTGGCAAATGTCGCTATGTCACCTTTTGAGCTGAAGCCTTATGCACCATGGGTTATGAGATTCATCAGGACAAGGTCTTCACTCAATTACAAGGCTGACACTCTAAACCACTGCAGCTACTTGCCTCCGATTCAAGTCCTCAAACGGACATATTCCTCAGCTGATGACAAAGGCAAGGCAACTGATGTGATAGATGAAGGCATTCGTCCATTGGATGGTCAATTTCGCAAGGCTGCATCCTATTCAACCAATGATGACTGCCACTCATGACTCTGTCGCCAACACTGCCAAGCAAAATCCTCAAGCCACATCACCCAGGGTGATGACTGATCGTGAGCTTCTCCTCAGTCTTCATCAGAAAGTTGATCGCAATCATAAATGGGTCAAGCGTCAGTTTGGTTCAATTCTTCACAACATGACCTCAACACACAATGCAGTGAAGAAAAACCAATACTACCTCCATGAAACCTTCAACCGTACCTGGGCTGTTCTGTCTCATGTCTATAGCGAAGAAGATATGAAGAAAATGGGTCTGAAGGAAGAATTTGACTGGTCTGCACCTCCTCCGAAGAAATACAAGAAGGTCAAGGTTCCTTCCTTGGTGGCCAGCTCTTATTCTTCATCGCGCGACACTGATGAAAATGAAGACTTGGACAACACTGCGGCAGGCCCTACTACGACAACCGACCCCGACAACGCTGGTGCTCCTTCATCAACTTGATATTCTTCAGGGGCGTTAGTCCTCAGTTTCGATCCTTTTGGTCATTCGATGATAAAGGGGGAGAAAGTTGAGTTAGTCTTCAAGCGGGTCTATTATATGGGCGTTTTTTTGCTAAGTTACAACTCTCGCTCTTCTGAAACTTTATTGGATCGAGTTGTAATCTTAAACCCGATGGTGCTCTGATACTTTTGATGTGTTCCTCTGCATGTTTATTCCTCGTTATATGTTAATACACGCATGCTGAATTACATCAGTCGCCATATTTCATCATGCATTTCAAATTCTTCATGTGCGTGTATGAATTACAAGATATAGCGGGAGATCTCCATGATTCAACTCTTTAAGTGTGCATTGCCTCAAAAGCAAATTCCTCACTAATGCACATCTTCAGGGGGAGTTCTTCTATATCTTGCAATCAAATTCCTCAATATCAGTATTTACACTTCATATGTTTATCCCCGTTGAAAACTTAACCTCTATTGTCATCAATCACCAAAAAGGGGGAGATTGTAAGTGCATCTAGTGCCCCTTAGTGATTTTGGTGTATTGAAGACTTATAGGTTAAGGGACTAACGTGTTTATGAGTGTACACAGGTCTATAAGTCTATGAGGAGTTTTGATATTTACAGAGAAAGTCGGCCCCTAAAAATGAAGTTCTTCAACTGAAGACTTTGGTATTCTGAAGACTTTATGAAGACTTTGAAAGTGAAGAAATTGGTGTGACCTTCAAGACTTGGTATTCATTCGAGGAACATGAAGCGTGAAGACTTTTGTTTTCGTAGTTTCGTTTTCTCTTTCTTGAGTCATAGGAAACACCGTACTGTTAAAGGGGGTCGAGGAAATACTGAGGAAAAATTTCCATGTGATGCTCAACTCAAAATCCTACACCTACCAATCCCTCCGAGCGAAGCCATTGGAAATCTCATACAGTTCAGTCAATTTCTTCAGTGACAGAGACGAATTTCTTCTGGTCGCTGAGGAATTTGTTCTGACTGAGGAGTTAGGAATTCGCCAGGGCGGATTGCCTACACAGTGAGGAACATGATAGCCCTGAGGAATTTGAACCTCAAATTTCATTTATTCTTGTCTGCGCGCCACCTGTCCCAAAATATCTTATCCACCTAACGGTCATATCATTGAAGGGCATTTATGTCTTATCATGTCGGGCTGCTCCCTAGGCTATAAATAGCCGCCCCCTACAACCACTAGCTGGTTGGCTGCTCCGAGAGAAACTAACACTTGTCATTTGAGAGCATCCCATCCTCCGAGGACTTTGAGTGAAAATCATCAAGTGAGGAAAACCCAAACACCTACAAACCCAAAGTGATTGAGCATCACTGAAGAGATTGATCCTGCGTGGATCCGACGCTTGTTACCTTTGAAGACTGTGCTTCTTCTAGATGGTTAGGTGTCATGGTCTAGAGCATCCAAGAGGAATTGTGGATCGCCGAGTGACCGAATTTGTGAAGGTTTGGAAGTCGCCTGAAGACTTACCACGAGTGATTGGACGAGGTCCGTGTGACCTTATTTCAAGGAGCATACGGTGAGGACTTGGTGTCTTGAGCTGCGTGCAGAGGACTGGGTGTCCGCGACTGTGTGTCCTCGAGTTTAAATACTCAGCCGCTCCAACCAGACGTACAACTGAGACAGCAGTTGGAACTGGTCTACCAAATCATTGTCTTCACCAAGCTTCTGGTTCTATTTCCTCAACTCTTTCAATTTCCTCTTCTTTGTGTTAAGTGCTTCATCATATCTTTGTCTGAAGACTTGATGAAGACTTTCTCAATTTCCTCGGTTCAATTTCTTGAGTCTGTTTGTCTTCATCTTGTGTTATCCTGTGATTACGCTTTACAGACTCTGTGCTTGTCTTCATTTCATCATGATGACTATGCCTGTATTCTGTTATGCTTACTTCTGAGTACTTATTCCGCTGCAAGTAGTTCTTCGCTAAGGAATTTCCTCACCGTCAAATTCCTCAGTGAAGAATTCATAAAAATCGCCTATTCACCCCCCCCCCTCTAGTCGATATAACGCACTTTCAAGTCAACTACGCTCACCCTGAGCATCAAAAACTCATGATACTTCTCTGGTTAAGATCAAGCCTCACTTCAACCAGAATCGTTTCTAGCAAATTTATCATTTTTACTCATGCAAGAAAATAATTCCACTAATTATTCATATCCATAGCCATATTAATCTTTCGTCACCCAAAAACTAAATCCTTGCTAGTTTATCAACTAAGTTCACTTCAAACTTTTTGTAACCAAACATATTCACTTTAACAAGCATCTAACAGAATATAATTAACATATTAATAATTTAAACGCATGGATAATCATTTGTTCAAGTAGAAAATCACAAATATTGTAGTCGCACTATGAAAATGTTGTTGTGGCTTGCCTTAGTGCAGATGAGGTTCACAATCCTCCTGGTGATCCTCAAGACAAGCCTGACCTTCTGGAAATAATTAAAAACACAAAAACAAATCATCAAGAAACCTTCTGAAATTCACCAAAAAATCTAGACAGCAGGGAAAAAAAATCCCATCTTTGGTGAGCTGCTAGAACAAAGAACACAATGCAAAAAGAATCAACTCATTTGGACTTATGGTTAAAAAGTTTTGGCCGTTTGAAGTTCTCTAGATTTAAATGAAATATGAATTAAAAAATAAAAAGACTGGGGGTGATGTCGAAGGCGTAAAAGCCCTGGGCGCCACCACTCGTACCGCTTCACACATACAGAGTGGCTGACTAGCAGGCCCCGCTAGTCAGGTGAGGTAGAGGGGGAGAGGGAAACAGGGAGCGGCGAGGCTTCGCCAGAGCGCACGCCGACGGCGAGGGCTCTTGGACCAAAACGAGAGGGAGGGATCAAGAGAGGAGACGGAGGTGCACCTGCCCGTACCCGTAGAGTGGCTAGGGGTGGTCGGACGGCGCCGGAAACAGCCTCTCCAGCGGAGGCAGAGAGCAGCGGTTGCCGGAGATGAAGACAACGGCGACTGGGGGCGGCTCCAGGGGCTCCAACCGGGCAGAAAGGCACCACCGGAGAGTGGCGGAGGCCCTGGAAGGGTTGTCCTGGCCTGGGAGGGGCTGGAGCTGTGGGGACGACCCGAGGGGATCGCCAGTGAGCTCGAGCTCAGGGACGGCGTCCCGCGGCCTGCCCGGCCGGGCTACGGATTTCTACGAGCTTGTGGAGTGTCTGGGAGAGGATGAGGGTGCTCAAGGAGGCTGGGGGTGGTTGTATTTATAGGCGAGCGGCGAGGGGGTTTGGGCTCCGCCATTGGACACCTACCCGCGGCGCCCGGCGACGAACGACATCAGTGAGAGAGGGGGAAGAAGACGGAGCTCACGCGGGGACTGTTGGCGAACGGGGACGAGCACAGGGGCAAAGACGACGAGCATAGTGCGTCGCGCAATGTGGCGTTGGCCAGACCACGCTCGTGCCCGCTGCGGCGAGCTCCAGCGTCGGTGAGTGCCAGGGCAGTGTTAAGTAAGTAGAGATGATGATGGTGGCGCGGTTTGGCACGCTCGGGCAGGCGGGGCAGCGAGCACCCACGCAACAGAGTGCTCAGCGGCACTCAGAGCGTGTGTTTTGCATGCCAGCACGCCTGGACGAACGCGATCACCGCATGAACTATGACATTAGGCCAACCTAAGCCCAAACTTTATGTCTGGCGTGTTGACCGTGGTAGTTTTGAGTGTTACCACGCTTGGGTTTGGTTCCAGGTGCAGTAGAAATGAGTTTACACTCCAGGTACGTTTCTGGACAGTAATTTTGGAGGTTTACTGTGGTCAAACCACTGGGAGTTGAGGGCTGGGCTTTGGAAGATAGCCAACATTTACTAAGGTGAAGATGCACAAGAAAAACCAGCTACAATGGAGCAAGTAAAATTGTAGTTGCTGTAGAAACTACCATTTCTGTCCAGAAATGAAAATATTTTCTGTAGCAAAAATATTCCAAAAAGTGATGAAATATTTTTGCTCGGAAAGGTGCCCTGTGGTTCAAAGAATAATTGGGATTTTTCTCAGAATTTTATGGGCAAGAAAAATTGGGGTTGCTTTGGAGCACATTGAGCTAGCTAGGGTTTGGGAGGGGAAAATGAATATTTTTCATTAAAGAAAAATATTCCAAATGATATTTTGAGATGAACCAGAGATGGAGTGATGGTTTGAGAGGGAGATGAAGCACTTGGGTGAAAGTCAAGGGGTACCCAAGTGGTTATGTCCAAATGAAGAGATTCAAAAACTCCAAACTCAAATTCAACCAACTGAAAATCAGGCAAAGAAGAGGGGGCAATAACCAGGCGGTCACAAACAACACCCAGGTTTTCAGCCAGCATTATAACTAACCATGTCGACAATAACTCTTAAAGATTATATTAACTCATATCAATGACATAATTGGCTAGCGAGCAATAATAAAATATCTCAAACGGCAACACGTTGTCAAAACAACCATGATATAATATGACAATAGTGGTATGTCGCTAGCCCTTTCTGAGACCACAAAACATAAATGCAGAGCACCTCCAAAGTTCAAGCAGCAACTAAATATTGTAATTCATGGTAGAAAAATTCCAGTCATGATGCACCCAACATTAGCTATACACAATGCATAAATCATGATAGTTGTGCTCTCTCAGTTTCTAGCGCTTGTTTCAGAAGGTGATGACACAACATAAAAGTAAATAAGAAGTCCCTTCGCAGAGGGAAGCAGGGTGCCAGAGCTCAAGTTTTAAAACAGAGATAAATGATAGTTTGAGACATGCACCCTTCTTATTCACTTCACGACCATCAGTTATCAACATCTTCCATGCTAAGCACGCTAGTGGCGGTTCCTAAGCGATAAAAGTAAAGGTTTCGACTCCATTGGGAGTTTTTGTTTGATTATTTAAGAGATGAACTCTTTTTCATGTTTGTAGTTTGGGACTGGACATCCCTATTACCGCCCTTTTCTCGTGCGATGGCGAGTGAATAAACACTCGACCTGAGAATAACCCGCTTAGAATGGAAGATATCGACCACCTCCTGTCATTCCATGAACGATCCAGGCACACAGAAAGGATAATTTTTAGATGTTTTTAGAGGTGACACATGCAAATTTACTTAGGACAGCAAGGTAATACCGTATATAGGTAGGTATGGTGGACTCATCTGGAATAACTTTGGGTTCAAGGTTTTTAATGTACAAGCAGAGTTCCCACTTAGTACAGGCGAAGGCTAGCAATTAGATTGAGAAGCGGCCAGCTAGAGAGCAACAACGATCATAACCATGCATTATGCATAAGTAACATTGGACACTAGCATGAGTAGGATATGAACACCATGAACATAAATATCATAGAGGCTATGTTGGTTTTGATTTAACTACATGCATGAACATGCGCCAAGTCAAGCCACTCGAACATTCAGAGCAGGATACCATATCATCATACTACATCACAATCATTTTAACGCTATGTTGATATCCAAGATAAATCATTATCAACTCCTAAATACTTATGCATGGCATGACAAACTATAATCTCTAGTTGTCATTGCGAATGAGGGAGTCCGGGATAAGGGGGTATCCGGACAGCCGGACTGTATACATCATCCGGACTATTGAAGCGTGAAGATACAAGACTCGAGACTTCGGCCCGTGTCCAGATGGGACTCTACTTGGCGTCGAAGGCAAGCTTGGCGATCCGGATATTGTGTTTCCTTTCTTGTAACCGACTCCATGTAAACCCTAGCCCTCTCCAGTGTCTATATAAACCGGAGAGGTTGGTCCTTAGAAGCCCGATCACAATTACAATCATACCATCATAGGCTAGCTCTTAGGGTTTAGCCTCTACGATCTCGTGGTAGATCTACTCTTGTACTACCCATATCTTCAATATTAATCAAGCAGGAAGTAGGGTTTTACCTCCATCGAGAGGGCCCGAACTTGGGTAAACATCTGTGTCCCTTGCTTCCTGTTACCATCAGCCTAGACGCACAGATCAGGACCCCCTACCTGAGATTCGCCGGTTTTGACACCGACATTGGTTCTTTCATTGAGAGTTCCTCTGTGTCGCCGCCGCAAGGCTCGATGGCTCATCTTGTCGTCAAAGACAACATTACCTCGGGGGGAGCTCTGGCTGTAGGCTAAACTCTCCGACTTGGCGGCTTTATCATGGCCGCCCCATCGGCGGTAGCACCGACGATGGCCTCTCGGGTCATCAATCGTAACCTTCGCGTCAGTTCGGAACTCGCCGAACAGATAGATCCGATGGAGCTCTCCACCCTAAATGAGCTCTTGGATCGCATCGCCGCTCTGGGACTCGCTACAGACTATGACCGGATCAGGCTTAAACCCGACCAAAGGGACATCAGATCCCCGCCGGCCACCCATGAGGTAGTAGTAGTGGAGGAACCACACACGGATCGCCCCTCGACTTTGAGGACGAACTATGTTCGGATCACCGAACTCCTTGAGCCGAATACCTGCTCAAAGGAAGACATGACCCAAGTCCCGGACTTAGAACCGGGCATTGGGCCGAAGAAATTGGGTGGCACTCCGGATCCCGAGCTGTCAGGCTCGGAACCTCCCACGCCCCTGGGTGTTAGATCGGATCAGAATCTAGCTTCAGCTAACAACACCCACCAGGACTTAAACCGTCTCTCCCGCATCAAGCAAGAGCCCTAGGAGACTGTACATCGCTAGTGGGCCAGATTCCTCCTTGCGCTTAACTAGGTCAAGGACTGCCGCGAGGAGAAAGTAGTCTTACTCTTCTGCAAAGACTGCACGGACAAAGGACTCCTTAATGCTATAAGCCGCCGTGACATAGTACGCTTCGTGGATTTGGCAATCATAGTACAGAAGTACTGTGCGATGGAAAGCGCCTGGAAAACCCAAACAGAATTTTGGGACAGTACGGCTCTCACCAAGACCTTTGTCCAAACTAAACGGGCGAACTCTCGTAAGTCGGCCGATCCTGTCCCCAAGAAACCAAAGCACACCCCAGGGCGGGGAACCGTATTGGAAGAATGGCTCAATGGACCATGTAAACTCCACAGCACTCCGGACACGACACCAACTCATAGCCTTAGAGCATGTTGGATACTCCGGCGGGTTGCAAAAAGTGACGAGGATCTTCTTACAAGCCATAAAGCAGAACAACATCCTGCCAACGAACACAATGCAGTATTGACTGTCTTCGAGACTTTTGCCTCAAACAATAGGCGCAAGCGAGCTCATCGAAGCTCCGCTGAAATTTGCCATGTGGCAAAGATAAACCCCTAGAACGACACTGCTATAACTTTCAATGCTAGTGATGAACCTCGATTCCAGACTGTCCGGGCACCGGCCGCTCTGGTCCTTAGCCCAATCGTGGACAACTTCTGGCTCACTAAAGTACTCATGGACGGCGGAAGTGGATCGAACTTGATCTATGAAGAAATGCTCAACAAAATGGAAATTGATAAAG
Organism: Aegilops longissima; assembly: GCA_021605205.1. NCBI lineage: Eukaryota > Viridiplantae > Streptophyta > Magnoliopsida > Poales > Poaceae > Aegilops > Aegilops longissima. Next base: position 696,623,502 of record CM038680.1, read on the forward strand.
GCCGCCTTGAGCAAAGCGGCACCACCTTCAGGGGAATCATCCCTAGTCGGGAAGCGCTGTGTGGGGGGAAAATCACACTCCATGTGGTATTCGGCACCCCAGAAAATTACAGGTCCGAAGAAATTACATTCCAAGTGGCTCCTTTTAGCAGCGGATACCACGCCCTTTTAGGGCGGGACGCGTTTACGAGCTTTCAAGCCATATCCCATTAAGGGTACATGAAGCTTAAAATGCCCGGGCCCAATGGAATCATCACTCTAGCCAGTGATTCGGACGTTGCACTCCGCGCCGAAAACAAAACCGCAGCACTGGCCCTGGAAGCATTATCCGAAGCCCTAGAAGCCGAAGAATTAACAACGTTGTGGGCCATCGTGGACAGGGACGACGTGATACTCGACAAGCGACCCAAGTCCACCTCATTTAAACACGCAGATGAAATAGTCAAATTCCAAGTCCATCCAACGGACCCCACGAAGACAGCTTCCATCGGGACACAGTTGAGCCCCGTAATGGACGCCGCACTACGAGAATTTTTACGCGAGAATTGGGATATTTTCGCCTGGCACCGATCGGACATGCCGGGCATTCCGTGTGGATTGGCCGAGCATAGCCTTAACATACTAAAGGGATATTAACCTGTCAAATAGACCCTAAGGCGATTCTCAGAGCCCAAACGACAAGCAATGGGGGAAGAGCTAGCCAAGCTACTTGAGGCCGGATTCATCAGAGATATTAAACATCTAGATTGGCTGGCAAATTTGGTAATGGTACCAAAGAAGGACAAATCCTGGCGCCTATGCGTCGACTTCAAAGACCTCAATAAGGCTTGCCCCAAGGATCCCTTTCCCCTCCCTCGCATCGATCAAATCATCGATGTCATAGCTGGACACGACTCGCTGTGTTTTCTCGACGCATACTCTGGATACCATCAAATAAAGATGGCAGAGTCTGACCAAGCTGCAACAGCTTTCATAACGCCATATGGCCCTTTTTGCTTCAACACTATGCCTTTCGGGCTTAAGAATGCCGGCGCAACCTATCAACGCATGATTCAAACATGCCTGGAAAAACAAATCGGCAAAACAGTGGAGGCATATGTGGACGACATGGTCATAAAAACAAGACACGTCGAGACCCTAATAGAGATGACTTGAGGCTTACATTCGATAACCTCCGGACATACGACATCAAGTTGAATCCGGAAAAATGCGTTTTCGGCGTCCCCTCTGGGAAACTGTTGGGCTTCATTGTTTCCAATAGAGGAATCGAAGCGAATCCGGCAAAAATCCGAGCTCTGTCGCAGTTGGCTATACCAACAGACCTCAAGCACATCCAGAAACTAGCCGGATGCGTGGCTGCTTTGAGCCGCTTTATCTCCAGGTTAGGAGAAAAGGCATTACCTCTTTACCGCCTCCTTCGGCGCACCGAACACTTCGTGTGGACGGATGCAGCCGCGGCCGGACTCGATGAAATAAAGACCTTACTGGCCAGTAATCCAGTCCTAACAACGCCGAATATCAGCGAGCCTATGCTACTATACATAGCTGCAACACATCAAGTTGTAAGCGCAGTGCTCGTCGTCGAATGAGAGGTTGACGGATACAAATTCCCGCTCCAAAAGTCGGTTTATTACGTATCTACGGTCCTCACCCCATGCAAATCCTGATACCCACACTATCAAAAAATAGCATACACGGTCTTCATGGCATCCCGGAAGCTGCGACACTACTTTCAAGAGTGTTCGATTACAGTAGCCTCCGAAGTACCACTCAACGACATAATAAATAACCACGACGCTACGGGCCGGATTGCTAAATGGGCTATCGAGCTCCTTCCGTTTGACATAATATACAAACCACGGCGGGCCATCAAGTCGCAAGTACTGGCTGACTTTGTCGCCGAATGGACGGAAACCGAACTCCCTAAAGAGTATGGCGTGTACTCCAACTGGATCATGCACTTCGATGGCTCTAAATTGCTGGCCGGATTGGGAGCAGGTGTAGTCCGGACGTCTCCCACCGGAGACATGGTCTAGTACGTCCTCCAAATATTATACACAGACTCCAACAATGCAGCCGAATATGAGGCCCTGTTGCATGGTCTTCGGATGGCAGTCTCTATGGGCATCCAACGCCTGGAAGTGCGCGGGGATTCGAACCTCGCAATATCACAAATAAACGGAGACTTTGATGACAAGGATCCAAAAATGGCGGCATATCGTAATGCCGTCCTCAAAATGTCAGCTCGGTTCGAGGGGCTCGAATTCCACCATGTGGCTCGAGAAAACAATCAAGCGGCGGACGTCCTCGCCTGCATCGGCGCTAAACGCGACCCTGTCCCACCTAACATATTCTTGGAAAGGTTGTTCAAGCCATCTGTAGTATGGGAAGGGGAGTCTGGCAATACTAGCACGGATCCGAACACACCCCCAGATTCCAAACCATCAGACACAATCGGAGGCTCTGCCACCGAAATAACATCTTCGGTCCACGAAATCATGGCCGTAATCGCCCCGTGGACTGAGCCTTTCTTGGCCTACCTAAATAGGCAGGAGCTCCCTGAAGACCAAAATGAAGCACGCTGCATTGTCCAGCATTCTAAAGCTTACAAAGTCCATGAAGGGGAACTCTATAAGAAAAGCTCGACCAGAGTGCTCCAAAGGTGCATCTCCGAAGAGGAAGGGCGGCAACTCTTGGCTGAAATCCATGCCGGACTGGGCGGACACCACGCCGCGGCTCGAGCGCTAGTCAGCAAGGCCTTCTGTACAGGCTTCAATTGGCCGACGGCCCGAGCAGACGCACACGACCTTGTCCAACATTGCGTCGGTTGCCAGCTCTTCGCCAATCAGAGTCATATGCCCCCTACCGCTCTCCAAACAATCCCCATAACTTGGCCCTTCGCAGTGCAGGGGCTGGATATGGTGGGACCTCTTAAAGGGGGAAGCCATAAGAAAAAATACTTATTGTTCATGGTGGACAAGTTCACCAAATGGATAGAAGCCAAACCAGTCAAAACGGCTGAATCCGGACCAGTAATAGACTTCATATTCGGGTCATTACAACGTCACGGTGTCCCCACAGCATCATCACTGATAATGGCTCAAATTTCACAGCCGATGAAGTGAAAACTTGGTGTGCCAAAATGGGCATTAAGCTCGGCTACGCTTCCATCTACCATCCCCAAACAAACGGCCAGGTCGAACGGGCAAATGGTCTCATCATGAGCGGCATCAAACCCAGACTAGTGCGATCTTTGACAGAATCGGATACGCACTGGGTGGAGGAGCTCGACTCCGTACTGTGGGGGCTGCGGACCACACCGAATCGCACCACCAGATATACACCATTTTTATGGTGTACGGTGCGAAAGCAGTACTACCCTGCGACATAATACATGATTCACCATGTGTACGCATGTACGAAGAGAAGGAAGCCGAGTTAGATCGGCAGGATAACTTGGATGCCTTGGAGGAGGAGCGCGATGTCGCAAAATCCCGTTCTGCATTCTATCAGCAGCAGGCTCGACGATATCAAAGCAGAGAAGTGCGGGCCAAAACTTACAATATTGGCGATCTCGTTCTACGCCTACCGGAGAAGAAGGACAAACTCAAACCCAAGTGGGAAGGTCCCTTCGTCATTGACAAAGTTCTCAACGGAGGAGCGTACTGCTTACGTAATGCATCCGATAACAGACTCGAGCCAAACCCATGGAACGCGAGCAGACTCCGGAGATTCTACGCCTAACGCCGAACTCAGTGTTCGTCTCCTTACTCCCTCCCTTTTACTTATGCTCCACCCCACTTTTCCTTTCTCGACCTTTTTTCTCCTCACACAAAGTACTTAATACAGTGCGGACTCCCGGATTACTCCGGCCGCACTATGTGTGTAAGCAATACCTGGGGGCTTCTTATACGGAAGCTAAAAATAATTACACAAATGGCTTTTTACCCATCACATATGAGTTTCTTTTTCATATGTGCCTTTTCTTCACCATTATATGCATCGATATGACTTAAGATGTGGCCAAGCTGGGTTGCCTGGCTCTTGTGTTTATGCCCTACGTTCCCGTTAATTCGGCTAGGGCATAAGGGGAGCACCTCTGCGATTGTTACTGCCGGTTCAGCCGGATGTGTACCTCGGACTGGGTGAAGCCGAAAGCTAGTTTCATTAAGAGGATATTTGATCGGTGAACAAAAGATGTATTCGTTTATTACAACGTAAATCCCCAGAAGTCTTGTATCATGCGCCATCATTCGCAGTCCGGACATGTGCATTGCCGCATGCATACCCAGGGAAAGGAACCCCTAACAGAACTATTCTCCCCGGAAGATGTTTCTAACTATCCATGTAATATAACATAACTAGTTGGGTACTTGTCAGTTCAAGCACTTATGACCCCTACGCCTGGTATCCACGCATACCCCGGTTTTGTATAACTGAGCGGGTATTCGGACACACCCCGGACTGTAGTATCCGGGAGCTGAAGCGAAAAGGTCCGCCATGACAAATGATTTTAATCCGGCTAGGGGCTACTTATGCCCATTAAATTACACAGTCACTTGGACTGACTATATTCCTCCTCTATACCATCCAACAGGCTATGTAGCTTACAATCCTGTTGAGAATACTTAGCGGCTAACGCTACCTGGTCATATACCAGACTTACGGGAATTTCTTGCCCATCGGGCCCCGTCGGTCCTACTTCGGCCATATGGTTCGGATCCAGCTTGGTGTAGCGCGTCTTCACCATTTCCCAGGCTTCTCTTGCACCTTGCCGGCATGCTGATATCTTCCACAGTCGGAAGCGCCGCCGTCTCCTTGAAGCAGGTCCGCAAGCTCCCCCATGCCATTCGGCAGGAGGCTTGATGGCCACAAGGCCTGAGCAACGCGGTGCATCACCCGCCAAGCTCGCTCGTGCAACTGTGAAAGTTCTTGCAGTAAATCACTTGCAGATGAGGGCATCTCCTCTTCAGGGCGACCCGTTAACATTCCTGCAAGCAAAATTCTTTCAAAATACTTCCTCGCCGAACTATCATACAGTTCGTCTGGGCACTCACCATAAATGTCGCGTCGAAGCCTTTTGTTCTCCTTCACGGAATCCGCCAGTTGAGCGCGGACGTCTTTTAATTCCACGTCCAGCCGAATATTGGCATCTTGAAGATTGTTCTTCTCTTGCTTCACTTGCGTAAGGATGCGCTCGCCATCCTTTAGCTGCCTTTTGAGATGCGAGTCGACATCCGTTACGCCCTCCGGATTCACCCCGGGATTGTCTGCAGAATTTTCTGTTAGACTAGTCATACCAGCCATTTACTAACTGGTACATCTGCGTACAATTGAGACAAATGTTACCAGAGGAGGCCTTCTGGGATTCCTCTAACTTTGTAACCGCGTCCCTCCGCTGGTCCTTACATTCCTCCAGCTCCCGAGCCAATTGTTCATTCTTATCCACGAGAACCTGTGCATAAATTGATTCTTCAAACAGTTGTTCCAACTATTTCAAGACTCAGGGGCTACTGCTATACATACTTGTCAAAATTTCTTACCCGTATATCTTTGGTGTACTGGTTCGTCGCTTGGGCAAGCCCGCCTTGATCATCTCGGACGTATGCGTCTGCCGAATTGAAGGCATTAAAAGCCTCTTCGGAAAAGATGTTGTTCCGAAGCACGGCCCTCCGGCGCCGGTGATTCATGGCGCTCTCCACTTCGAAGTTCGTGGCCGAACACATATCCACATCCTCTGTCGGAGAACTATGCGTTACTGGCCCCGTGTCCGCCTCCGCCCTCGAAGCCGGTTCTGGAACCCGGCTGGTGGAGGTGTGATTGGCGGGATCCCCGGATATAGTCCGGCTGCTCCTCTTCCTGCCAGACACAAAGGGCGATGTCATATTTCGAATACTATAATCGCAGGACAGGTTATTACTTTACCTCTGCAGCGGTGTGTCAACCCTCACCGCCTTCCTCTAGAGCCTGCCCGATCCGAACGCCCGTGGTCGACGAGTCCCTAGGGGCTCGGCCCCGCGCTCCGATCGTCGTCTCTGCAAACAGCACGACGCCTCGAGGGTAAATCATAATACCTGAGGGGAGTCCTCTTCGGAGGATAGGGTTTTTTAGTTCAGCTTACACGCGACACCGGGAGCAGTCCAGGATAGTCGGCCGTAATGGCCACTGAGGCACCATCCCAGCTGGCTTGATAAAATACCCCGTTGACAAGCTCCACGGTAATATCTGGATCTTCTTTGAGTCCTGGATCTAGGGCCCTTCCGGGGTTCTCTGGCTGCGGGGAGGGGCTGAAGATTCCTTCTACGGCCCTCCTTAGTTCCTGCTCGAAAACATCGATGCAGGTAATCTTAGCAGAAGGACGCTAAAGTAAGTAAAACAGGGAAAGGAATGACGACTTACCCACCCTGGGGAGTTGTACATGGAGAATCCGTCCCGCGTTTTAATGCGAAGGAATTCCTCCTCTTCCCCTTTGTATAAATCAGATAATATCCTTGCCAAAGCAGTGGCGGAGTCCGGACCCTTACGGCCGCAGCGGGTGGCGTCGTCTTCCCCGTTGAAGTGCCACATGGGCTTCCCCCGATATTGAAGCGGTTGCACTCCCCGCCTTATGCATATTGCCATGACCTCGACTATCGTCAGTCCGGGTTTGGCCAGTAACTTTATCCTGCTCATCAGGAAGTCTATTTCCCTCGTATCCTCTTCTTGAGGGCCCCGGGGGCGCCAGCTTAGGCGTGCCCTCGGCGGGGCGTTACTGAACTTGGAGAGACCTGTTCGGACTGGATCCGGAAGGGGAACGTCATCAATGTAAAACCACTCTGAAGGCCAGTTTTCTGGTGCCTTCTTAGGAGTGCCGGACAGGTATCCGGTCTTGGCAATGCGCCATACTTCAGCCCCGCCCACTTGACATAGGGATTCTTCCAGGGTGCGGGGGACAAGGCAGAACAGCTTCCTCCATAATCCGAAGTGTGGTTCGCAGCCTAAAAACAGCTCGCAAAGGGCGACGTACCCCGCTATATGCAGAATGGAGGCAGGGGTAAGGTTGTGCAACTGGAGGCTGTAGAACTCCAGGAGCCCGCGAAGAAACGGGTGGATGGGAAACCCGACGCCCCTTAGCAGATACGAGATGAGGCATATACGCTACGCTGGAGATGGATTTGAAGATCCCTCCGCTTGTTCCCCTCCGTCGTAAGTGGCTATTCCGGCTCGGACAGGGACCATGAACGCCGGTGGGAGAAACCCTTGGGTTTGTAACTCTACCAAACGGCTATGAGGAACTGAACACTCTCCCCAATCCCCCGACTTGGAACAAGGAGAGCGAGCAGAAGAGCTGCGACGGCCAGCCATGTTGGAATGGTTTTTCGCGGAGCGCTCTGTTGGATGCTAGCTCAGGGAGGGAGAGTGAGGTTTGGATCTGAGAATCCCCGTCCCTTCAAATAGACGGTCAGCCTGGAGGATTAAGGGTGGCAGATGCAAAAATGCCTCGACTCTTCGCATTCGCTCGACACATGGAGATGGTCATTATTGAGACACTAAAGCCGAGGAGTGCAACATTGATGGGATGCCGGATACTATTTGTCGTAACAGGTACTTTGGAGTATTCGGAGATGGAACCCGCCTTGCAATGTCAAAGACAAGACTGCACGCCGGACTCATCGTCATTGAAGCCTGGTTCAGGGGCTACTGAGGGAGTCCTGGATAAGGGGGTATCCGGACAGCCGGACTGTATACATCGTCCGGACTATTAAAGCGTGAAGATACAAGACCCAAGACTTCGGCCCGTGTCCGGATGGGACTCTCCTTGGCGTGGAAGGCAAGCTTGGCGATCTGGATATTGTGTTTCCTTTCTTGTAACCGACTCCATGTAAACCCTAGCCCTCTCCGGTGTCTATATAAACCGGAGAGGTTGGTCCTTAGAAGGCCGATCACAATTACAATCATACCATCATAGGCTAGCTCTTAGGGTTTAGCCTCTACGATCTCGTGGTAGATCTACTCTTGTACTACCCATATCTTCAATATTAATCAAGCAAGATGTAGGATTTTACCTCCATCGAGAGGGCCCGAACCTGGGTAAACATCTGTGTCCCTTGCTTCCTGTTACCATCAGCTTAGACGCACAGATCGGGACCCCCTACCCGAGATCCGCCGGTTTTGACACCAACAGCGAACATGTTTAATCATAATGGGCTGAAGCATGGATACTAGGTTAAACATATTTACATAAACAGAACAAGTCGAGTTCATACCAGTTTCCCTTTGCCACGGCCAGTTCATCGAATATCGCCATTATTGCCTTTCACTTGCACGACCGAATGATATGAAAATAATAGTGCAAGAGTGCCATGGACTAAGCTGGAATCTGCAAAAAAAATATTCAACAGGAGAAGACAAGGTAAAATGTGCTCTTATTAGTTCAACAGTTATTCATATGAGAGCCACTCTACATTTTCATCGTGGTCTTCACCTCGGTAAGACGCAAATAAAAAAGAAAAGAAATTCAGAGAAACACACTTAAATATTTTTGGAGTTTTTGGTTTTCTTGAACAAGCAAAATAAAAGGGGAAAACAAAAACAAGAAAAAACTATTTACACGGGAAAGCTCCCAACAAGCAAAAGAAGAACAAGGAAATCTTTTTGGATTTTCTTTTAAGTGCTACTACTAAGCATGCATAGAAAGTAAATTACTACAACTAATTTTTTTGGTTTTTCTAAAGTTTTTCAAACACAAAAGAAGAAAGCAAGAAAATAAATCTAAGCATGGATGATACAGTGAAAAGGTGTGAACATCGACAAATAAAATGATATAAGTGAACATTAATATAATGTCGGTGGGAAACACGTACTCCCCCAAGCTTAGGCTTTTGGCCTAGCTTGGTAGTCGATCAGTAGTCTGGATAGTAGTTGGCGTGGTAGCTCACAGAGGCTCTCAGTGCGGAGGCCTCAGCCTGTTGTGCTGCCTTCACTGCTGTGTTGAGAGCTCGAGCCTCGCTCTCAAAAACAAAATATCTTCCTCTGCTGTGATAATCAAAAAAGAGTGGGTGCAGGCAAATATGTCTCCACAACAGATGTTTGGTTAAATAGAAAACTGTAAGTGAAGTCATGAATCTTTCCTTTAAGGATATTATGCTCTTTTAAAGCATCAAAATCTAAATACCGCATGGGTAGGATAGGGTCAAAGGGCAAAGATGAAACACCCAGCCCTCTTGCTAGACGTGTGGCATAAATTCCACCATAGAACCAGCCACTATTAGCATTGTGCTGAAGTCTGCATGCAACGATTGCCCCTCCTTTCACCGGTGAGGGCAGTGCGAATGAGGCTCAAGTCTGGAGCACAAAGTGTACTACAGTCTTGTTTGCCTACAATACATTTCCCGTTGAATAATGCAAGTACTGAATTGCGGGAAAATGTATACTCTTTATTCTACCTTGTGTCACTCCCCTCCTCTCACCGTTGCGAAGACTAGTTAAGATGGCTTTGAACTCAGCCCTTGGTGGTTCGTCAAGTGAACCCCCAAATGGAAGTTTGCAATGGTGAGCAAACTTTTCCAGTGAGATAGTAAATGGATTATCATAAAGCTTCACGAGGGAAAATTTTAAATCCTTTGACAAACGTCTCAGTGAGAATGTGGCGTTGTTCACACTTATCTGAAATGTAGGGACCGAGACCGGCATTGTGAACATATTGATCAAATTCCTCCTTAATGCCCACTCGCATCATATACTCATCGCAAGGCCATAAGCATGTTTTGTTAGCGGCACCGCGTGTGGAACTCTCACTTGGTTCAACATAAGACCGATGGGCGGAACTGTCACTAGAAGATGCTCCCGAGGATCTTCTCCTCGAAGAACTCCTTCCAAACAAGTTCATAATGTCCGCGTACAATTTTCCTATGAACAAAAATCTGAATTTTTAGTCCACAAAATTTTCTCAAAAAAACTTCACAAAATTGACAGCAACTACTCATAGGGATACATAGAGGCCATAGCAAGCATTCAAACTACTTACAACACTAAGAATTCAACATGCAAGCTCATCTACAGCAGCACCAAGAGTAGCTAATTATTCAAAATATAAACCACTTAAACAAAAACTAATTGGACAAACGGTGGAGTCACATACCAAGCAACAATCCGCCGAAACAGTTTCAGAAACGGAGCTTCGAGCAAAGAGATCGAAATCAGCGGGCCTGAGAGCAAGAACACGGGAGAAAGAACAATGGAGATATTTTTTTGGAGGTAAGTGATGATATGGGCTAAATAGGTAAGTGAGGGGGCCCACATGGGGACGACAACCCACCAGGGCGCGCTGGGGGTCCTGGCACGCCCAGGTGGGTTGTGCCCACCTGGTGCACCTCCCTGTGGTATTATTTGCACCAAAAATCCAAAAATATTCAGAAAAAATCGTATTAAATTTTCAGAGCATTCTTAGAACTTTTATTTTTTGGTCATTTTTTATTGCATGGGAAATTCAGAAAACAGACTGAACATGGCATTTTATTTTATTTAACTAATAAAAACAGAAAACAAAAATTAGGGACATAAGGTAGTGCTTACTAAATTCATCAACTTCATACCGCTCAAAATGATTAATTAATAAGGTTGATCAAGTCTTATTAACAACCACTTTCGATTAGCATGAAACCGAAGAACTTCGTAAATCACTAAGTTACCTCAGTGGGGATATGCATGCCCCCAACAATAAGCATTTCATATTTATTTTTGAAAGTAGGTAAAGGTATTTGAAAACTTCCAATAGTGATTGTCGGAGATTTTTCAATAACATTAATACCATTCACTTGGAATTGTTTCTTTGGAAAGCGCACCTTATGCTCATTACCATTAATATGAAAATTGATCTTGCTTTTATTGCAATCAATAACAGCCCATGCAGTATTCAAGAAGGGTCTAACAAGGATAATCCACATGTTGTCATCCTTGGGCACCTCAAGTACAACAAAGTCAGTCAAAATAGTAACATTAGCAACAACAACGGGCACATCTTCACAAATACCGATAGGTATGGCAGTTGACTTGTCAGCCATTTACAAAGATATTTCAGTAGGTGTGAGTTTATTCAAGTCAAGTCTTTTATATAAAGAGAAAGGCATAACACTAACACCAGCTCCTAAATCACACAAAGCAGTTTTCACATAATTCTTTTTGATGGAGCAAGGTATAGTTGGTATTCCCGGATCTCCAAGTTTTTTAGGTACTCCATCTTTGAAAGTATAATTAGCAAGCATAGTGGAGATTTCAGCTTCCGGTATTTTTCTCTTATTAGTGATGATGTCTTTCATATACTTTGCATAGGGAGGCATTTTCAAGCTATCAGACAAGCGAGTACGCAAAAAGACTGGCCTCAGCATTTCGGCAAAGCGTTCAAATTCTTCATCATCATTCTTTTTAGTTGACTTGGGTGGAAAAGGCATAGGTTTTTGAACCCACGGTTCTCTTTCTTTAACGTGTTTTCTAGCAATGAAGTCTCTTTTATTATACCTTTTATTCTTAGGTTGTGGGTTATCAAGATCAACAGGTGGTTCTATCTCAACATCATTATCTGGTTCTTTTTCATTGTTTGGTTGAGTGTCTTCATGAACATCAGCATTATCTTTTTCATTATCACTAGGTGGATGTTCATTACCATATTGAGTTTCAGCATCAGAGATATAAGTTTCATTTTCATTATCAGGAGGTTTTTCTATTTCAGGTTCACTAGAAGCATGCAAAGTCCTATCATTTTTCTTCTTCTTTTTCTTTCTAGAAGTACTAGGTGCACTAGTGTTCTTTCTTTGTGAGTCTTGTTCAATTATTTTTTGGGTGTCCCTCAGGATAAAGTGGTTCCTGGATCATTTTACCTCCTCTAGTTGCAACTCTAATAGCAAAGTCATTTATATTATGATTCATTTCATGAAGCAATTCTCTTTGTGATTTAGCAACTTGTTCTAACTGGGTTTGAACCATAGAAGCATGTTTTCCAACACCTCTAACATCATTTGAGATTCTAAATAACAAGTCACTCAAGCGAGAAATCATATCAAAATTGTATTTCAATTGCTTCATAACATTTGCATTGAAGTGATCTTGTTTTCTAATGTAGTTTTCAAACTCATAAAGGCATTGGCTAGGATTCATATTGTGAGGATTATCATTTTCATTGAACTTCATTAAAGAATTTACCTCTACCACCTTAGGCAGTGGTGGTGTATTAAGCCCATGTGTCTCTTCAATAGGAGGTAAATTTTTAACATCCTCAGCTTTAATACCTTTTTCCTTCAAACACTTCTTTGCCTCTTGCATATCTTCAGGACTGAGACATAATATGCCCCTCTTCTTTGGAGTGGGTTTAGCCGGTGGTTCAGGAAGAGTCCAATCATCATAGTTTTTCAATATGTTATTCAGTAATTCTTTAGCTTGAGAAATAGTTTGTTCCTTGAAAACACAACCAACACAACTATCTAGAAAGTCCCTAGAAGCATCGGTTAGTCCATTATAGAAGATATCAAGTATTTCATTTTTCTTAAGAGGATGATCAGGCAAAGCATGAAGTAATTGGCAAATCCTCCCCCAAGCTTGTGGGAGACTCTCTTCTTTAGTTTGCACAAAGTTAAATATTTCCTGTAAGGCAGCTTGTTTCTTTTGAGCAGGAAAATATTTTTCAGAGAAGTAATAAATCATATCCTGGGGACTACGCACACAACCAGGAGTAAGAGTATTGTAGCAAGCTTTAGCATCACCCTTTAATGAGAAAGGAAATAATTTGAGAATAAAGTAATAGCGAGTCTTCTCATCATGAGTAAAAAGGGTGGCTATGTCATTCAACTTAGTAAGATGTGCCACAACAGTTTCAGTTTCACAACCATGGAAATGATCAGATTCAACCAAAGTAATTAACTCTGGGTCGGCTGAGAATTCATAATCCTTATCATCAATAAAGATAGGTGAAGTATTAAACTTAGGATCATATTTCATTCTAGCATTCAGAGATTTTTCTTTATACTTGCATAGTAATTTCTCTAAATCATCTCTATCCTTATAAGCAAGAATATCTCTAGATGTTTCCTCATTCATAACATAACCATCCGGTACCTTAGGCAATTCATATCTAGGAAGGCTAGTTCTAGCAGGTGTTTCAGGAGTTTCAGTTTCAAGCTCATCATCAGATTCAACAACATCATGTTGTATTACTCTAGCAATTAGTTCATCAAGAAATTCCCCAAGTGGCACACCATCATTATCAAGCAAGGTACTAGCATCATCATAAGCATCATTCATAGTAGAAGTAGCATCATCAATAAACTTGTGACATATTAGAATTCATAGCATGTGATGGTGTTGCAAGTTTACTCATAACAGAAGGTGAATCTAAAGCAGAACTGGATAGCAGTTCCTTACCTCCCCTCGTCTTTGAGGCAAATATCTTAGTCTTAGCATCCTTCAGATTCTTCATAGTGGTAAATTGATAATAATCCCAAGTGAATCAACAAATATTGCTATGATCCCCGGCAAGGGCGCCAGAAAAAGGTCTTGATAACCCACAAGTATAGGGGATCGCAACAGTTTTCGAGGGTAGAGTATTCAACCCAAATTTATAGATACGACACAAGGGGAGCCAAAGAATATTTGAAGGTATTAGCAGCTGAGTTGTCAATTCAACCACACTTGGAGATTAATTATATGCAGCAAGTAATCAGTAGCAAACTAGTTTGATAGTTTTGATAATAGTAGCAGTAGCAACTGTAACAGTAATAGTGATAGCAGTAATTTTGTAGCGAGCGTAACAGTGATGATAGAAGTCGTAACTTAGCACAAGCAATATAAGATAAATTTGTAGGCATTGGATCGGTGACTTGTTGGATGATATTCATCATGTGACAGTTATAACCTAGGGCGATACGGCACTAGCTCTAGTTCATCAATATGATGTAGGCGTGTATTCCGTAAATAGTCATACGTGCTTTATTAAAAGAACTTGCATGACATCTTTTGTCCTACCCTCCCATGGAAGCGGGGTCCATATTGGAAACTAAGGGATATTAAGGCCTCCTTTTAATAGAGAACCGGAACAAAGCATTAACACATAGTGAATACATGAACTCCTTAAACTACGGTCTTCACCGGGAGTGGGCCCGGTTGTTGTAACTCCGGGGTTGCCGGATCATAACACGTAGTAGGTGAATATAACTTGCAAGATCGGATCAAGAACATGGATATAATGATGAATTCATAAATGGTTCAGATCTGAGTTCATGGTACCCGGGCCCAAAGTGACAAGCATTAAGCATAGCAAAGTCATAGCAACATCAATCTAAGAACATAGTGGATACTAGGGATCAAGCCCTAACAAAATTAACTCGATTACATGATGAATCTCATCCAACTCCTCACCGACTAGCGAGCCTACGAAGGAATTACTCACTCCCGGTGGGGAGCATCATGGAATTGGAGATGGGTTGGTGATGACGAAGAACGAAGATCCCCCTCTCCGGAGCCCTAAACGGACTCCAGATCTGGCCCCCCGATGAAGAACAGGAGGTGATGGCGCCTCCGTCTCGTGAAACGTGATAATTCTTTCTCCCTATTTTTTCTAGAAATATGTGATTTTATAGCGTCAGAATCAGGATCTGCCGGGCCACTAGGTGGTGACAACCCACCTGGGCACGCCAGGAGAAGGGGGCGCGCCTTGGTGGGTTGTGCCCACCCAGGGGCCCCTCTCCGATAGGTCTTGGCTCCAAAAATTCTCTTTTATTCCATAAAAATTCCTCGCAAAGTTTCGTTCCATTCTGAGAACTTTTATTTCTGCACAAAAACAACACCATGGTAGTTCTGCTGAAAACAGCGTCAGTCCAGGGTTAGTTTCATTCAAATCATGCAAATTAGGGTCCAAAACAAGAGGAAAAGCATGAGGAAAAGTAGATACGTTGGAGACGTATCATCCCCCTCTCGTTGCTATGCATCTCCTAGATAGATCTTGCGTGGACGTAGGAAATTTTTGAAATTGCGTGCTAGGTTTCCAGATAGTGGCATCCGAGCTAGGTCTATGCGTACATGATATGCACGAGTAGAACACAAAGAGTTATGGGCAGTGATAATCATATTTGTTACCACCAACGTCTTATTTTGATTCGGTGGTATTGTTGGATCAAGCGGCCCGGACCAACCTTACATAACCACGTTCATGAGACCGGTTCCACCGACATACATGCAACTAGTTTTGCATAAAGGTGGCTGGCGGATGTCTGTTTCTCCAACTTTAGTTGAATCAAATTTGACTTCGGCCGGTCCTTGTTGAAGGTTAAAACAGCAAACTTGACGAAACACCGTTGTGGTTTTGATGCGTAGGTAAGAACGGTTCTTGCTAGAAGCCCGTGGCAGCCAAGTAAAACTTGCAACAACAAAGTAGAGGACGTCTAACTTGTTTTTGCAGGGCATGTTGTGATGTGATATGGTCAAAACATGATGTGATACACGTTTTTGTATGAGATGATCATGTTTTGTAAAAGTTATCGGCAACTGGCAGGAGCCTTATGGTTGTCGCTTTATTGTATGAAATGCAAACGCCATGTAATTGTTGTAGGGGAACGCGGTAATTTCAAAAAAATTCCTACGATCACACAAGATCTATCTAGGTGATGCATAGAAACGAGAGGGTAGAGTGTGTCCACGTACCCTCGTAGACCGAAAGCGGAAGCGTTAGTTAACGCGGTTGATGTAGTCGAACGTCTTCACGATCCAACCGATCCAAGTACCGAACGTACGGCACCTCCGCGTTGAGCACATGTTTAGCTCGAGGACGTCCCTCGTACTCTTGATCCAGTTGAGACCGAGGGAGAGTTTCGTCAGCACGACGGCATGGTGACGGTGATGATGAAGTTACCGGCGCAGGGCTTCGCCTAAACACTACGGCGATATGACCGAGGTGTGTAACTGTGGAGGGGGGCACCGCACACGGTTAAACAATGTCAACTTGTGTGTCCTAGGGTGCCCCCTGCCCCCGTATATAAAGGAGCAAGGGGGAGTCCGGCCGGCCCTTGGGCGCGCCAAGGAGGGGAGGAGTCCTCCTCCTACTAGGAGTAGGACTCCCCCTTTCCTAGTCCAACTAGGAGGGGGAAGGGGGAAGGAAGGAGAGGAGAGGAGAGGAAGAGGGTTGCGCCTCCCCAGTCAGTCGGACTCCACTTGGGGGGGCGCCACCTCCTGGGTTGCTGCCCTCTCTCTCTCCTAAGGCCCACTAAGGCCCAATACTTCCCCGGGGGGTTCCGGTAACCCCTCCGGCACTCCGGTTTTCTCCGAAAAACACCTGGAACACTTCCGGTGTCTGAATATAGCTGTCCAATATATCAATCTTTATGTATCCACCATTTCGAGACTCCTCGTCATGTCCGTGATCACATCCAGGACTCCAAACTACCTTCGGTACATCAAAACACATAAGCTCAAAATATCAATCGTCATCAAACGTTAAGCGTGCGGACCCTACGGGTTCGAGAACTATGTAGACATGACTGAGACACGTCTCCGGTCAATAACCAATAGCGGAACCTGGATGCTCATATTGGTTCCTACATATTCTATGAAGATCTTTATCGGTCAAACTGCATAACAACATTTTGTCATTGGCATGTTACTTGCCCCAGATTCGATCGTCGGTATCTCAATACCTAGTTCAATCTCATTACCGGCGAGTCTCTTTACTCGTTTTGTAATACTTCATCCCGCAACTAACTCATTATTCACAATGCTTGCAAGGTTAATAGTGATGAGTATTACCGAGAGGGCCCAGAGATACCTCTCCGAAACACAGAGTGACAAATCCTAATCTCGATCTATGCCAACCCAACAAACACCTTCGGAGACACCTGTAGAGCACCTTTATAATCACCCTTTTATGTTGTGACATTTGGTAGCACACAAAGTGTTCCTCCGGTATTCGGGAGTTGCATAATCTCATAGTCTGAGGAACTTGTATAAGTCATGAAGAAAGCAGTAGCAATGAAACTAACACGATCATAATGCTAAGCTAATGGATGGGTCATGTCCATCACATCATTCTCCTAATGATGTGATCCCGTTCATCAAATGACAACACATGTCTATGGTTAGGAAACATAACCATCTTTGATAAACGAGCTAGTCAAGTAGAGGCATACTAGGGACTATATGTTTTGTCTATGTATTCACACATGTATTAAGTTTCCGGTTAATACAATTCTAGCATGAATAGTAAACATTTATCATGAATTAAGGAAATAAATAATAACTTTATTATTGCCTCTAGGTCATATTTCCTTCAGTCTCCCACTTGCACTAGAGTCAATAATCTAGATTACATAGCAATGATTCTAACACCCATGAAGCTTTGGTGTTGATCATGTTTTGCTCATGGAAGAGGCTTAGTCAACGGGTCTGCAACATTCAGATCCGTGTGCATCTTGCAAATCTCTATGTCCCCTTCCGACGCTTGATGGCGGATGGAATTGAAGCGTCTCTTGATGTGCTTGGTTCTCTTGTGAAATCTGGATTCCTTTGCCAAGGCAATTGCACCAGTATTGTCACAAAAGATTTTCACTGGATCCGATGCACTAGGTATGACACGTAGATAGGATATGAACTCCTTCATCCAAACTCCTTCATTTTCTACTTCTAAAGTCTAAAGCAGCAACGTACTTTGCTTCACACGTAGATCCCGCCACGACGCTCTGCTTGGAACTGCACCAACTGACAGGTCCTCCATTCAAAAAAAATACGTATCTTTTGCGACTTAGAGTCATCCGGATCAGTGTCAAAGCTTGCATCGATGTAACCATTTACGACGAGCTCTTTTTCACCTCCATAAATGAGAAACATATCCTTAGTTCTTTTCAGGTATTTCAGGATGTTGTTGACCGTTGTCCAGTGCTCCACTTCGGGATTACTTTGGTACCTCCCTACTATGCTTATAGCAAGACATACATCAGGTCTGGTACACAGCATTGCATACATGATAAAACCTATGGCTGAGGCATAGGGAATGAATTTCATTTTCTCTCTATCTTCTGTTGTGGTCGGGCTTTGAGTCTGACTCAACTTCACACCTTGTAACACAGGCAAGAACCTTTCTTTGATTGGTCCATATTGAACTTCTTCAAAACTTTATCAAGGTATGTGCTTTGTGAAAGTCCGATTAAGCGTCTTGATCTATCTCTATAGATCTTGATGCCCAATATGTAAGCAGCTTCTCCAAGGTCTTTCATAGAAAAGTTCTTATTCAGGTATCCCTTTATGTTATCCAGAAATTTTATATCATTTCCAATCAACAATATGTCATCTACATATAAGATTAGAAATTCTACAGAGCTCCCACTCACTTTCTTGTAAATACAGGCTTCTCCAAAAGTCTGTATAAAACCATATGCTTTGATCACACTATCAAAGCATTTATTCCAACTCTGAGAGGCTTGCACCAGTCCATAAATGGATCGCTGGAGTTTGCACACTTTGCTAGCACCCTTTAGATCGACAAAACCTTCCGGTTGCATCATATACAACTCTTCTTCCAGAAATCCATTCAGGAATGCAGTTTTGACATCCATTTGCCAAATTTCATAATCATAAAATGCAGCAGTTGCTAACATGATTCGGATAGACTTAAGCATCGCTACGGGTGAGAAAGTCTCATCGTAGTCAACTCCTTGATCTTGTCAAAAACCTTTCGCAACAAGTCGAGCTTTGTAAACAGTAATATTACAATCTGCGTCGGCCTTCTTCTTAAAGATCCATTTATTTTCTATGGCTTGCCGATCATCGGGCAAGTCCACCAAAGTACACACTTTGTTCTCATACATGGATCCCATCTCAGATTTCATGGCTTCAAGCCATTTCGCGGAATCTGGGCTCATCATCGCTTCCTCATAGTTCGTAGGTTCATCATGGTCTAGTAACATGACATCCAAAATAGGATTACCGTACCACTCTGGTGCGGATCTTACTCTGGAAGACCTACGAGGTTCGGCAGTAACTTGAACTAAAGCTTCACGATCATCATCATTAGCTTCCTCACTAATTGGTGTAGGAATCATAGGAACTGATTTCTGTGATGAACTACTTTCCAATAAGGGAGAAGGTACAGTTACCTCGTCAAGTTCTACTTTCCTCCCACTCACTTCTTTCGAGAGAAACTCCTTCTCTAGAAAGGATCCATTCTTAGCAACAAAGATTTTTCCTTCGGATCTATGATAGAAGGTGTACCCAACAGTTTCCTTTGGGTATCCCATGAAGAAGCACTTCTCCGATTTGGGTTCGAGCTTATCAGGTTGAAGCTTGTACATATAAGCATCACAAACCCAAACATTAAGAAACGACAACTTTGGATTCTTGGAGCAATGGCGCTCCCAGCTCCCACCTCCCACCTCGGCGCTGATCTCCCCACCGGCGATCCTCATCCCTCTCCACTGATCTCTTGATCTTTTCCGGCCATCTTCTCTGGCGTCTTCTCTGGATCAAGGCAATACCCATCTCCTATGGGTTCTTCTGGTGGATCTACCCTTGGCTTGGATTTCTCCAAGGGTAGGGTTTTTTCGGATGAGGTTTTCAGATCTACTGGTCGTTCAATTCATCCGATGAGAAGAGGGAGGGCTTTCATTGTGATCGTGTCCTTCAGTAGGCACGCTTTCCGCTTATCTGAAGATTCTGTGGCGGCGGCGCTGGAAGCTGCTCTTGGTGGATCGGCAATTGATCTTCGGGTTAGTCATGTCAAGGACAAAGTTTTTTCTTTCCAAGTCTCATGCAAGCAAGTTGGATTTATTATTATGGATCTTCGCTCTTTTGCTTGTGATCTGTTCAAGTGTTATTTTCACATTTGGGGTAACGGAGGTCCTAATTGGGTTAGAGAACTCAAGATCTGGCGAAAGGAATGTGATGCCGAATGGATCCTGATTAGTCCTACCAAGCGTAGGTCTTCGCTGGTTTAATGGCTATGCATAAGCCCCCGGTTAAATCTTCTTTAAAAACTATAAATTCTGCAAGAAGCTTTCTTAATTTGCCACATTTGAAAAGTATCCTGCTTGCAAGGGTTATAGATATCCAGCTTCTCAGACTTGCATTGATTCTATAGTTGATGGAGGGTATGATCTTTCTGCTCATGAGCGTGTTGTCATTCGTCAATCACCTGCTCTTGACTTGCTTTGGACAGTGGCAAGGCCACCCGTCGTGTTTGGTACGGTTAACGTGTTGCCGGAGTTGCACCGGCGGGCCGTTGTGACTCCGCCTGGTCCGGTTTCTGTGGATCCGCAACCCGTGATTTCTGGTAATCTCTCGGCGCAATTTGAGGAAGCGGGAACTACTTTGATTCAAACTGGGTGTTTGGTTTCGGACCCATCTCAGTTGGTAAACCCGCAGTGTGTGGGCTCTGTGGCCCAGGATTGTCATGCCACTGGTGGGCCTGTTTCTGATCCGTCTCCCTCTGGGCCTCCCCCTACTGGGCTGGATTCACCTATGTGCCATAGCCCGTCGGGCGTTTCTTTGGAAATTCCATCTACACAAGAGGCAGCTCGGCAGTTTGATGCTATGGTCGATGACATGGTGGACCGGGTTCTAACCTGTACTGTTTGCGCTCAGAAGGGCCACATGGCAGCCTCTTCTGGAATGCGGGCGGTCTACTCGGCTTGCTCCCGGGTGGGTCACTCTCGGCACGCTTGTAATGATTTTGCACGCTTTCATGGATTGGTTTGGAGGCAGAGCTCTCTGCAACAAAACACGAGTATTTCGGAAACATCACCTGATCAGGGGAAGGGCGCCGGAGTTATTGGGATATCTAGCCCTGTCACATCGCCACCGCCCACTTTGCTCCAATCTCCTCTTCTCCCTTCCAAAGAAACCCTCTGTTCTTCGCCGCTGCAGCCGTCCATGGCGAACTTCGAGCTTGACCCGCACCGCCTGGTTCCTCCGGGGCATCATATCATAGATGGTGGAGATCGGTGTCTACCACGCACCTTCTTCACGCCTGCGGCTCGCCCCCCTCGCCGCCATGAAGATTACATGGTTGCTGAGGTTATGCCTGCTCTAGAAGGGCCTCTCGGGCCTGTCAGAGAGGAAGTTGTGCAGTTTCTTCAGAACAGAGGTACTCTTGTCTGCTCTGCTCAGCCATGGTTTCATGGGGTCGGCTTGTTCCAAGTTCGGGATCCGTCTGTCAGATACACTTTGATTCAGCATCCGCTGTTTGCTTTGGGTAATGATCGGTTTGTTAGATTCATGAAGCATGATGAGGGGGGGAATTTCAAAGGAAATCATGGTTTTTGTAAGGGCTGGCTCATGTTTGTTGGGATTCCACTTGATTATCGTACGACTGAGTTTATTTCACAAGCAGTAGGTACTTTTGGAAATTTTCACTCTTGGGATAGTGATGATCCGTACCTAGTTCGTACTATGGTTGAAGCTAGCTTCCCCGATACGCTGCTGGTGCCAAGAGATGTTGTTTTTGGGGACTATGCTGAATGGGGGGGGTGCTCAAGTTTCTTGGACTTCTGCATGTTATGTTCTTGGGGCAGACTTTGCTGATCAGATGCCCAATGATGAGGATCCAATGCCTCTGGATGGTAATCCTCACCCAATGCCTGGACATTTAGTTCCAGATAATATACCATTTGTTCTCCCTCCATACCCAATGCTGGGATGGAATGATTCACCCCTAGCACCACCCCCTCCTCCAGATAACCCAGTGGATGCTGGCTGGGGAAATGCTCACTGGGGAGATAATGAGGAGGGCAATAACCAGCCCCCGCAGCCGGCCGGGCCAGAACAAGATCAAGTCTCCATTGTCATTGATCAACCTGAGGGATCAGAGTCTGTCGAACAGCTCCTTCAGGTTGATGAGCTGCAGCATCCCCCCTTGGTTGATCAGATTGCTCAAGTTCATGATCAACCTGCAGTTGTTGTGGAAAATCCTTTGGCTATTGTGCCCTTTCAACCACCAGTCATTCAGCACCATCAGATCTTCATTGGGATGGCTAGGATTGTGGCTGGACCCCCCCCCCCTTCCACCTGAAATGCTATGGAAGCGTTCTTTTGAGAATTTGATGTTTGATTTTTCAGTCAAAGAGGTGCCCAGGTCCATCTTCTTCAAGCCCCTGGGGACAGTCACCTATTCCAAGCGCAAGTGGTCAATTGCTTTTGATGATGCTCAGAAGATGTCCTTGTTGGTGCCAAGATTGCCCAGTTCTCTGCCTTGTAGTGTTTCAACGGTCGCTAAGCGCCCAGTTGCTCGATCCTTGTTTGGAGATTTGCAGGTTGATATGTCATCTGGGTCAAGCGAGGGGCTTTCTGCAAATGCTATGTCTGGAGGGCCGATGTTTGATGCTGTGATAGCTTCTGATTCTGTATCTGGGGCTGTGGAGCACAATGGCCTGAATGAGGTTCCCTCGCCGATGGTTTTCGCTACAGAGTCCAAGAACCAACAGAAAAACCAGTGTGGTAGACGCAAGTTATCTGCTCCCTTGGTGGACACTTCGGTGAGAAGGTGCACGAGAAGCGCGGCAAAGTTGGATGGTTTCAAACCTGTCATCTTCGAGCAACTCTCTCTTCAGCCTGCTAAAAGATGGTCTAGGTCCAAGCCCATTGAAGAGAAGGCCCGGCCCAATTCGGAGGATGCTGCTGGCTTGGACAAGACTGAAGATATGGGCAATGACAAGTTTGAAGATGTCCCTCCACAGACGCCTCTTTTGGTGCTGCAGGCAATTGGTGTTGAGCTGGAAATTGACTCCAAGTTGCTGTCTCGGGAGAAGCTTATGGCTAATCCTCAGGATGACTCCTCCTCCGGCAATGCTTAAATGTTAATTTCTATTGTTTTATCTAGGTGTAGCGAGCCTGTTAAATTTGCTGTCGTTTATGTCCTTGCTGAACTTTTGCGCTTTGGTCGAGACTTGGAGTTTTTGGTTCCTTATGGCATGGGTTGTGTGGCACTAGGTGTCATACTGTTTTTGCTACATTTTTATATGTTATCCTATGAATCAAATGTCAATGCGTAGCTGGAAGGTTCTGTGTTGGAATGTCCATGGATTGAATTCTGAAACAAGGCAGCGTGCGGTTGGGCAGAAAGTAACTGAAAGTCAATGTGCAGTTGTATGCTTGCAGGAAACTAAGCTCTCGGATTGCCCTCGTAATTTAATTAAGAGCATTTGTCCTGTGGGTTTTGATCAGTTCATTGAATCTCCTTCAAGGGGAGCTTCTGGTGGTATCTTAACTGTGTGGCGTTCAGATGTTTTCTTAGGTTCTTTAATTGAAGTTAAACCCTATGGGATGGTGATTAATTTCAAGTCTGTGCATAATGATGATCAATGGTACCTGGTCAATGTTTATGGTCCCTACAAGGGTGTCTTAAGGGATGAATTTGTTAATTGGCTCTACAATCTTAATGTGGAACCTGAGCAGAATTGGATGTTGTTGGGAGATTTTAACTTCATAAGATCCTTGGATAATAGAAATCTTCCTGGTGGTGATGTCAATGACATTTTCATCTTTAATGAGGTCATAGGTCATTTGGGTCTGCTAGAACTGCCTCTAAAGGGGAGAAGATTCACATGGTCTAATATGCAGGATGTCCCACTTCTTGAGCAGTTGGATTGGTTTTTTACCTCTGCCAGCTGGATTTGTCAGTACCCAAATACTCAAGTCACACCTTTGGCCAAGACTGCCTCAGACCATGTTCCATGTGTGGTTTCTATATGCACCAACATCCCAAAAGCTCACATCTTCAGATTTGAAAATTTTTGGGTACATCAACCTAGTTTTATGGAGTGTGTTCAGAAGGTTTGGCAGAAACATTCTCATAAAACTCACATATCAGCAATTATAATGGACAAACTAAAGTCTTTGAGGTTTGCTCATAAGAAGTGGCAGAAGGGTTTGTCACATATTAAAGTGCTGATTGAGAAGTGTAACTGGGTGATCCTTTGGCTAGATGACTTGGCAGACTCCAGGCCATTATTCATATCTGAATCCAATTTCAGAGAACTTGTGAAGATGCATCATGAACATCTTCTACACCTGCAGTTTCTATACTGAAAGAGGAGATGCACTATTAGATATATCAAAGTGGGTGAGGAAAACTCAAAATTCTTCCATGCCATGGCAACTGAAAGATATAGGAAAAAATCAACTGCCACCCTATAGTTGTCTGATGGAATAGTTTCTTCAGACCATGAAAGAATTGCAAAGGAATTTCTGGATATTTTTAAGGGCAGAATGGGAACTGTGAAGCCAATTTCTCTGGGTAATGACATTCTTTCTATTATCCCTAGGGTGCAGGGGCTGGAAGTGCTCACAAGGCCTTTTGAGGTGAAAGAAATTGAGCAGGTTGTGAAGGATTTGCCAATTGACAAGGCTCCTAGACCTGATGGTTTTAATGGCCTTTTATGAAGAAATGTTGGTCCATCATTTCAAGTGATTTTATTACACTCGTGAATGAGTTCCATGCTGGAAGAGCACAGCTGGAAAATCTCAGTGAGGCCTTCATAACATTGGTCCCTAAGAAGTTGTCTCCTGAAACTGTTGGAGATTTTAGGCCAATTTCTTTGACTAGTGTGGGATTGAAATTCCTCACTAAGCTTGCTGCTAACAGATTCCAAGATGAAATCACCAAATGTGTGCATAAGAATCAATATGGCTTTATCAAGTCAAGAACCATTCAGGATTGTATTCCCTGGACTTTTGAGAGTACATCCATCAATGCAACCAGTCAAAAAAGCCAATCATGCTACTAAAGCTTGATTTTGAAAAAGCTTTTGATTCCATTCAACATGAGGCAATTATAAAAATCATGGTAGCAAAGGGTTTTGATAACAAATGGATCTCCTGGATACAGCAGTTGTTATCATCTGCAACCTCCTCAATTTTAATCAATGGGGTACCAGGAAATCACTTCAAGTGCAAGTGTGGGGTAAAGCAAGGTGATCCCATTTCACCTTTGTTGTTTGTGATTGCTGCTGATCTGTTACAGTCTATGATTAATGATTCTCTGAGTAAAGGTCTTCTTTCTCTGCCCCTGGTAACTCATGACCCTAACTACCCAGTGGTACAGTATGCAGATGACACTTTACTGTTTGTGGCTGCTGACTCAGCTCAGTTGGAGGTGCTTAAACCTGTTCTGCACTCTTTCTCCTTGGCAACTGGATTGCAGATTAACTACCACAAATCATCAATGTACCCAATCAATGTGGAAGCCACTGCTTTTGCTGCACAGTTCGGGTGTCAGCTTGGGGTATTACCATTTACATATTTGGGTTTGCCTGTGGGCACAACTAGGCCCAAAATTGTGGATCTCCTACCTCTAGTTGACTGTATGGAAAGAAGATTGACTGCTAGTTCCTGGTTTCTGCCCCAAGGTAGCAGGTTACAGTTGGTAAACTCTGTTATCTCTTCATTGCCAATTTTTTCCTTTGTAGTTTGTCTATACCACAAGGGATTTTAAAGCAACTGGAGAGAATTCAGAGACAATGTCTCTGGAGAAAATATGGTCGGGAGAAGGGGCATTCTTTGGCTGCTTGGCCTTTGGTCTGTAGGCCCAAACTTAAGGGTGGGCTTGGCATACTAAACCTGGGTTTACAAAATGAAGCTTTGTTAATGAAATTCCTCAACAAGTTCTATAACAAAGATGATGTGCCTTGGGTTCATTTGATCTGGGACTCTTATTATTATCAGAGAGTTCCTCATGACACTACTTTATGTGGCTCCTTTTGGTGGAGGGACATATGCAAATTAATGGATAAATTCAGGGTTGTTACTTCAGTCACAGTTGGAAGAGGAGATTCTTTGCTTTTCTGGTCTGATTCTTGGGAGATTGATAACTCATGCATCCCACTCCAAGACAGATTCCCCAGGCTTTTTTCCTTCTGCTTACAAAAGAATTCATCTATTTTGGAAGTGTTGCAGTCTGGTGAGTTGCAGAGTATGTTCTCCTTGCCCTTATCAGAATTGGCCTTTAGGGAGTTCAATCAACTAACTGAAGTTTTGGTTGGGTTTTCACTGGATTTTGCTTCTAATGATTCCTGGAAATGGAGGCATGGGAAGAAGGTTGGGTTTTCAGCAAAGAAATATTATGATTTTGTCCATCAGCCAATGCCTGCCAACCCTATTCTCAGTTGGATATGGAGGTCTTGTTGTACAATGACAATTAAAATGTTTGCCTGGCTTGTCATTATGGACAGAGTAAACACCAAGGATATGATTAAGCACAGGAACTGGAAGATTAATGATGGGCCTGAATGTGTTCTTTGTCCCATAGGTGCACTGGAAGACAGGAATCATTTATTCTTTCAGTGCAACTTTAGTATGAGAGTGTGGAACTACCTTCAAATTACCTGGTTAGATAGTCAGGATATGGTTCAGATTGCACATCATGCTAGGAAGGATTTTAATAAGCCTTTCTTCTTAGAGGTGGTCTTCCTTACTTGGTGGAATATTTGGAAAGTCAGGAATGACAAAGTCTTTAGGCATATCAGACCTACATTCAGGCAGTGGAGGAATGGATTTATTCAAGACATATCTCTCTTGGCTCACAGAATCAAGTCCAGACACAGAGAAGCTTTGATCAAATGGATAGATTTCCTACCTCCTTGAGGGGTTCTGCATATGTACTCCTTTCTTTGTTTTAGTTAGCTTTTTCTTTCTTTGTTTAGACTAGCTTGTACAGTTTTTTCTTCTTTGCTTAGTTCCTTTTCTTGAGGAACTTTTCTTGTACTTTCTGTTTGAAGTTTCAATAAATTGATGTGGGGTGTAAGCCCTCCAGTCTTCTAGGTCAAAAAAAACTTTGGTTTCTTGCCAAACCACAGTTCATAAGGCATCGTCTCAACGGATTTAGATGGTGCCCTATTTAAAGTGAATGCAGCCGTCTCTAAATCATAACCCCAAAACGATAGCGGTAAATCAGTAAGAGACATCATAGATCGCACCATATCTAATAAAGTACGGCTACGACGTTCAGACACACCATTTCGGTGTGGTGTTCCAGGTGGCATTAATTGTGAAACTATCCCATGTTGTTTCAAATGAAGACCAAACTCGTAACTCAAATATTCTCCTCCACGATCAGATCGTAGAAACTTTATTTTTCTTGTTACGATGATTTTCCACTTCATTCTGAAATTCTTTGAACTTTTCAAATGTTTCAGACTTATGCTTCATCAAGTAGATATAACCATATTTGCTCAAATCATCTGTGAAGGTAATAAAATAACGATACCCACCACGAGCATCAATACTCATTGGACCGCATACATCGGTATGTATTATTTCCAACAAGTCAGTAGCTCGTTCCATTGTTCCGGAGAACAGAGTTTTAGTCATCTTTCCCATAAGGCACGGTTCGCAAGCACAAGTGATTCATAATCAAGTGAATCCAAAAGTCCATCAGCATGGAGTTTCTTCATGTGCTTTACACCGATATGACCCAAACGGCAGTGCCACAAATGAGTTGCACTATCATTATTAAACTTCAATCTTTTGGCTTCATCACTATGAATATGTGTATCACAACTATCGAGATTTAACAGCGGTGCATGACCATAAAAGATATTACTCATATAAATAGAGCAAACCATTATTCTCTGATTTAAATGAATAACCGTCTCGCATTAAACAAGATCCAGATATAATGTTGATGCTCAACGCTGGCACCAAATAACAATTATTCAGGTCTAAAACTAATCCCGATGGTAGATGTAGAGGTAGTGTGCCGACCGCGATCACATCGACTTTGGAACCATTTCCCACGTGCATCATCACCTCGTCATTAGCCAATCTTCGCTTAATCCGTAGCCCCTGTCTCGAGTTGCAAATATGAGCAACTGAACCAGTATCAAATACCCAGGCGCTACTTCGAGCATTAGTTAAGTACACATCAATAACATATATATCAAATATACCTTTCACTTTGCCATCCTTCTAATCCGCCAAATACTTGGGGCAGTTCCGCTTCCAGTGACCAGTCCCTTTGCAGTAGAAGCACTCAGTTTCAGGCTTAGGTCCAGACTTGGGTTTCTTCTCTTGAGCAGCAACCTTTTTGTTGTTCCCTTTCTTCCCTTTGCCCTTTTTCTTGAAACTAGTGGTCTTATTGACCATCAACACTTGATGCTCCTTTTTGATTACTACCTCCGCGGCCTTTAGCATCGCGAAGAGCGCGGGAATAGTATTTTCCATCCCTTGCATATTATAGTTCATTATGAAGCCTTTATAGCTTGGTGGCAGTGATTGAAGAACTCTGTCAATGACACAATCAACTGGAAGATCAACTCCCAGCTGAGTCAAGTGATTATGATACCCAGAAATTTTGAGTATGTGTTCACTGACAGAATTATTCTCCTCCATTTTGCAGCTGTAGAACTTGTTGGAGTCTTCATATCTCTCAACTCGGGCATTTGCTTGAAATATTAACTTCAACTCTTGGAACATCTCATATGCTCCATGACGTTCAAAACGCTTTGAAGTCTCGATTCTAAGCCGTAAAGCATGGCACACTGAACTATCGAGTACTCATCAGCTTTTCTCTGCCAGACGTTCTTAACGTCATCAGTAGCATCTGCAGCAGGCCTGGCACCCAACGGTGCTTCCAGGACGTAATTCTTCTATGCAGCAATGAGGATAATCCTCAAGTTATGGACCCAGTCCGTGTAGTTGCTGCTGAGGGAGTCCTGGATAAGGGGGTATCCGGACAGCCGGACTGTATACATCGTCCGGACTATTGAAGCGTGAAGATACAAGACTCAAGACTTCGGCCCGTGTCCGGATGGGACTCTCCTTGGCGTGGAGGGCAAGCTTGGCGATCCGGATATTGTGTTTCCTTCCTTGTAACTGACTCCATGTAAACCCTAGCCCTCTCCGGTGTCTATATAAACCAGAGAGGTTGGTCCTTAGAAGGCCGGTCACAATTACAATCATACCATCATAGGTTAGCTCTTCGGGTTTAGCCTCTACGATCTCGTGGTAGATCTACTCTTGTACTACCCGTATCTTCAATATTAATCAAGCAGGAAGTGGGTTTCACCTCCATCGAGAGGGCCTGAACCTGGGTAAACATCTGTGTCCCTTGCTTCCTGTTACCATCAGCCTCGACGCACAGATCGGGACCCCCTACCCGAGATCCGCCGATTTTGACACCGACATTGGTGCTTTCATTGAGAGTTCCTCTGTGTCATCGCTGCAGGGCTCGATGGCTCCTTCAATCATCGTCAACGACACGGTCCAGGGTGAGACTTTCCTCCCCGGACAGATTTTCGTGTTCGGCGGCGTCGCACTACGGGCCAATTCGCTTGGCCATCTGGAGCAGATCAACAGCTACACACCTGGCCACCAGATCCGGTTCAGAAACCTGAACTACACGGCTGACCTTCTCGGAGACTTGATCTTCGACGGATTCAGGCCTGCGCCAGGAGCACCGGACAGTCACGACGGGCATGGCTTTGACCTGCTGTCGGACAACACTCGGGATATTACCCCTGCAGTAGCCCCGGACTCAAATCTGGAGCGGGCTGCGTCGCCTAAACACGGAGGGTTAGACTTCGTCCCGCAGGCTGCACGCTCATCGCTGGTGGAGCCAAACACGGGTCTCACCTCTGTAGAGGCATGTGACTTTGGACCCCCGGATTCGTATCCGGTTGTTGGTTCCAGTCCGCGCACTCTCAAGCCAACTGAGCCAGGTTGGGCTCCGATAATGGAGTTCACTGCTGCGGATATCTTCCAGCACTCGCCTTTTGGCGACATGCTGAACTCGTTAAAAACTCTCTCTTTGACAGAAAATTCCAGGCCGAACTATGTCCGGCTGGAGTGAGAAGCAGGCGACGAGGAAATTCGTTACCCACCCACCACCCACTTAATAGCCACGATTGATGATTTAACCGACGTGCTTGACCTCGACTCCAAAGGCATCGACGGTACGGACGACGATGCAGGAGAAGATTTAGAATCTATGGGGTGCCGGACTTCTGCCTCGTCACATGACATATACATGGTGGATACGCCCAAGGAGGACGACGGCGACAATCCGGAAGATAAAACCCCTGGCAAAAGCCAAAGCGATGGCGCAGACGCCGCTCCAAGTCCAGCAACAGTAAAAGCAAGAGCGCCAGAAGGATAGATACTCCGGTCAACCCCGAAGGCAACAACGACCATACGGAACCAGCGATGGAGCAGGACGAGCCAGGTCACGCCGAACACAGTTCGGAGCAGACGCCCGATGACAATGATCCAGAGGGACGAGTTCATCAAACCGGCCCAGGACAAGAAGACAGTCCGGACGAGGATGCATTCATCATTCCGGAAGAACGAGTGGAACGAGATAACCTCCACAGAAAGCTTATGGCCACAGCGAGAAGTCTGAAGAAGCAGAAGCAACGGCTCGAAGCCGCGCAGGAACGCTCAATCGCAGATGGAATAAAGTGCTAGAGACTGAAGAAAGATATGGCGACGATCGCCATACAAAGAGCTATCCAAAACGCAAGCTACTGCCAGAATTCGACGATGAGGTCGTTCCACCAAAGAGTAACACGACCAGGAGGCCAGACGTACCACTTCATAACCACAACAAAGCGTCTACTGACGCTGCACATGATCTACGTGAGCACCTGGATAAGAAAACTGGCGCGGCTAGGTCCATCTACGGATCTAAAGGACACACCCCGGCGAGGGACTGTGGTCATCAAAACGATTATACCAATCAAATACCAGTTCGGAATAAACGCCGGACACAACAACAGCCGACGGCATGCCACAAAGACGTCCGGATCTGGAGGGCTGCTCACCCCCGTGCTTTACCGAAGAAGCTTGGACCATGAATTTCCACAGGGCTTTAAACACTGTGAACATAGAGGCATCTGACGGAACGACAGACCTGAAGTGCGGATCGAGGAGTTTATCCTGCATATACATATGGCTCGTGGGGATGACCTCCACGCCATCAAATACCTTCCCCTCAAACTAAAGGGACCAGCTCGACACTGGTTGAAAAGCCTCCCTGAAAATTCAATTGGGAGTTGGCTCCAGGATGCTTTAAGGGCCAATTTTCAAGGGACTTATGTCCGGCCTCCGGATGCTGACGATTTAGGTCATATAATCCAACAGCCCGGAGAGTCCGCCCGCAAGCTTTGGAACAGATTCCTCACTAAAAAGAATCAAATTGTCGATTGTCTGGATGCCGAAGCCTTAGCAGCATTCAAACATAGCATCCGCGATGAGTGGCTCGCCAGACACCTCGGCCAAGAAAAGCCAAGGACAATGGCAGCCCTAACAAGTCTTATGACCCGCTTTTGCGCGGGTGAAGATAGCTGGCTAGCCCGTAAAGGCACCAGCGACCCCAGCACATCTGAAATAAGGGATGATAACGGGAAGCCACGGCGTAATAAAAACAAATTTCAAAGCAAGGAAGAGAGCCCGGATAACACAACGGTTAATGCCGGATTCAGGGGCTCTCGACCTAATCAGCAAAATAAGCCATCTAAAGGCAGTAAAGAGGGACCGTCCGGTCTGAACAGAGTCCTGGACAGAGTATGCCAAATTCATGGCACCCCTGACAAATCTGCGAACCACACGCAGAGTTATACCAACGGTCATCGTGGGGTCGCGCACGCCTATATTAAATGGAAAATCCCGTAATAAGAGGAACACGATCTCCACCTCGACGGTACGTGCCAATAAAACCGCCTCGCGACACGAGTCGAGGTGGGGCAAGAAACGCCAGTTCGCATTGGACCAGGCCACGATGCAAGGGCACGACGTACGAAGATGGCCAGCGGATCAGATTTATGCTATGTTCCCTACAATGGTATGTGAAGATCATCTTGCAGATTCGGACACGGTTTGAGTGTTCGATAATTACTTTGAAGTATTTGGAGAAGGAACCCGCCCTGCAATATTGAAGACAAGACTGCGCGCCGGACTCATCTTCATTGAAGCCTGGTTCAGGGGCTACTGAGGGAGTCCTGGATAAGGGGGTATCCGGACAGCCGGACTGTATACATCGTCCGGACTATTGAAGCGTGAAGATACAAGACTCAAGACTTCGTCCCGTGTTCGGATGGGACTCTCCTTGGCGTGGAGGGCAAGCTTGGTGATCCGGATATTGTGTTTCCTTCCTTGTAACTGACTCCATGTAAACCCTAGCCCTCTCCGGTGTCTATATAAACCGGAGAGGTTGGTCCTTAGAAGGTCGATCACAATTACAATCATACCATCATAGGCTAGCTCTTAGGGTTTAGCCTCTACGATCTCGTGGTAGATCTACTCTTGTACTACCCATATCTTCAATATTAATCAAGCAGGAAGTAGGGTTTTACCTCTATCGAGAGGGCCCGAACCTGGGTAAACATCTGTGTCCTTTGCTTCCTGTTACCATCAGCCTAGATGCACAGATCGGGACCCCCTACATGAGATCCGCCGGTTTTGACACCGATAGCTGCCATCATATTTCAACTTAGCTTTCTCTAGGAACACATTAAAATTCAAAGGAATGGTAGCACGGGCCATTGATCTACAACAACATAGACATGCAAAATACTATCATGTACTAAGTTCATGATAAATTAAAGTTCAATTAATCATATTACTTAAGAACTCCCACTTAGATAGACATCCCTCTAATCATCTAAGTGATCATGTGATCCAAATCAACTAAACCATGTCCTATCATCACGTGAGATGGAGTAGTTTTCAATTGTGAACATCACTATGTTGATCATATCTACTATACGATTCAAGCTCGACCTTTCGGTCTCAGTGTTCCGAGGCCATATCTGCATATGCTAGAATCGTCAAACTTAACCCGAGTATTATGCATGTGCAAAACTGGTTTGCACCCGTTGTATGTGAACGTAGAGCTTATCACACCCGATCATCACGTGGTGTCTCAGCACGACGAACTGTAGCAACGGTGCATACTCAGGGAGAACACTTGTACCTTGAAATTTAGTAAGGGATCATCTTATAATGCTACCGACGTTCTAAGCAAAATAAGATGCATAAAGGATAAACATCACATGCAATCAAAATATGTGACATGATATGGCCATCATCATCTTGTGCTCATGATCTCCATCACCGAAGCATCGTCATGATCTCCAACGTCACCGGCGCGACACCTTGATCTCCATCGTAGCATCGTTGTCGTCTTGCCACCTATTGTTACTACGATTATCGCTCCCGCTTAGTGATAAGGTAAAACAATTACATGGCGATTGCATTGCATACAATAAAGCGACAACCATATGGCTCCTGCCAGTTGCCGATAACTTTGTTACAAAACATGATCATCTCATACAACAATTTATATCACATCATGCTTGACCATATCACATCACAGCAAGCCCTGCAAAAACAAGTTAGACGTCCTCTACTTTGTTGTTGCAAGTTTTACATGGCTGCTACGGGCTTCTAGCAAGAACCGTTCTTACCTACGCATCAAAACCACAACGATTCTTCATCAAGTCTGCTATTTTAACCCTCAACAAGGACCGGGCGTAGCCACACTCGATTCAACTAAAGTTGGAGAAACAGACACTCACCGGCCACCTATGTGCAAAGCACGTCGGTAGAACCAGTCTCGCGTAAGCGTACGCGTAATGTCGGTCTGAGCCGCTTCATCCAACAATACCGTTGAATCAAAGTATGACATGCTGGTAAGCAGTATGACTATTATCGCCCACAACTCTTTGTGTTCTACTTGTGCATATAACATCTACGCATAGACCTGGCTCTGATACCACTGTTGGGGAACGCGGTAATTTCAAAAAAAAATCCTATGATCACACAAGATCTATCTAGGTGATGCATAGAAACGAGAGGGGAGAGTGTGTCCATGTACCCTCGTAGACCGAAAGCGGAAGCGTTAGTTAACGCGGTTGATGTAGTCGAACGTCTTCGCGATCCAACTGATCCAAGTACCGAACGTACGACACCTCCGCGTTCAGCACACGTTCAGCTCGGGGACGTCCCTCGTACTCTTGATCCAGTTGAGGCCGAGGGAGAGTTTCGTCCACACGACGGCGTGGTGACGGTGATGAAGAAGTTATCGGCGCAGGGCTTTGCCTAAGCACTACGACGATATGACCGAGGTGTGTAACTGTGGAGGGGGACACCGCACACGGCTAAACAATGTCAACTTGTGTGTCCTAGGATGCCCCCTGCCCCCGTATATAAAGGAGCAAGGGAGGAGATCGGACGGCCCTTGGGCGCGCCAAGGAGGGGAGGAGTCCTCCTCCTAGTAGGAGTACGACTCCCCCTTTCCTAGTCCAACTAGGAGGGGGAAGGGGGAAGGAAGGAGAGGGGGAGGGAAAGAGGGACTGCCCCGCACCCCCCCCCCCCTCCCGTAGTCCAATTTGGACTCCCCTTGGGGGGCGTGCCACCTCCTCGGCTACTGCCCTCTCTCTCCCCTAAGGCCCACTAAGGCCCAATACTTCCCGGGGGGATCCGGTAACCCCTCCGGCACTACGGTTTTCTCCGAGAACACCCGGAACACTTCTGGTGTCTGAATATAGCTGTCCAATATATCAATCTTTATGTCTCGACCATTTTGAGACTCCTCGTCATGTCCGTGATCACATCCGGGACTCCGAACTACCTTCGCTAAATCAAAAAACATAAACTCATAATACCAATCGTCATCGAACGTTAAGCGTGCGGACCCTGCGGGTTTGAGAACTATGTAGACATGACCGAGACACGTCTCCGGTCAATAACCAATAGCGGGACCTGGATGCTCATATTGGTTCCTACATATAATACGAAGATCTTTATTGGTCAAACCGCATAACAACATACGTTGTTCCCTTTGTCATCGGCATGTTACTTGCTCGAGATTCGGTCGTCGGTATCTCAATACCTAGTTCAATCTCATTACTGGCAAGTCTCTTTACTCGTTCTGTAATACTTCATCCTGCAACTAACTCATTAGTCACAATGCTTGCAAGGCTTATAGTGATGAGTATTACCCAGAGGGCCCAGAGATACCTCTCCGGAACACAGAGTGAAATCTCGATCTATGCCAACCCAACAAACACCTTTAGAGACACCTGTAGAGAACCTTTATAATCACCCTTTTACGTTGTGACGTTTGGTAGCACACAAAGTGTTCCTCCGGTATTCAGGAGTTGCATAATCTCATAGTCTGAGGAACTTGTATAAGTCATGAAGAAAGCAGTAACAATGAAACTAACACAATCATAATGCTAAGCTAACGGATGGGTCATGTCCATCACATCATTCTCCTAATGATGTGATCCCGTCATCAAATGACAATACATGTCTATGGTTAGGAAACATAACCATCTTTTATAAACGAGCTAGTCAAGTAGAGGCATACTAGGGA
Organism: Aegilops longissima; assembly: GCA_021605205.1. NCBI lineage: Eukaryota > Viridiplantae > Streptophyta > Magnoliopsida > Poales > Poaceae > Aegilops > Aegilops longissima. Next base: position 696,658,815 of record CM038680.1, read on the forward strand.
CTATATGTTTTGTCTATGTATTCACACATGTATTAAGTTTCCGGTTAATACAATTCGAGGATGAATAATAAACATTTATCATGAATTAAGTAAATAAATAATAACTTTATTATTGCCTCCAGGGCATATTTCCTCCAATTACTTTACTTTATCACTATGCGTTAGCGATAGTTGTAGAAGCAATAGTTGGCGAGACAACCACGACGCTACGATGGAGATCAAGGTGTCGATCCGGTGACGATGGAGATCATGGCGGTACTATGGAGATGGATATCAAAGGCACAAGATGATGATGGCCATATCATGTCACATAGATTGATTGCATGTGATGTTTATCTTTTATGCATCTTATTTTGCTTAGTACGCGGTAGCATCATAAGATGATCCCTTACAAAAATTTCAAGGTATAAGTGTTCTCCCTGAGTATGCACCATTGCGAAAGTTCTTCGTGCTGAGACACCACGTGATGATCGGGTGTGATAGGCTCTACGTTCACATACAACGAGTGCAAGACAGTTTTGCACATGTGGAATACTCGGGTTAAACTTGACGAGCCTAGCATGTACAGACATGGCCTCAGAACACTGGAGACCGAAAGGTCGAACGTGAATCATATAGTAGATATGATCAACATAGAGATGTTCACCATTGATGACTACTCCATCACACGTGATGATCGGACATGGTTTAGTTGATTTGGATCACGTGATCATTTAGATGACTTGAGGGATGTCTAAGTGGGAGTTCTTAAGTAATATGATTAATTGAACTTAATTTATCTTGAACTTAGTCCTGATAGTATTTGCATATCTATGTTATAGATCAATAGCTCATGTATAGCTCCCCTGTTTTATTTTTTATATGTTCCTAGAGAAAAATAAGTTGAAAGATGATGGTAGCAATGATGCGGACGGGGTCCGTGATCTGAGGATTATCCTCATTGCTGCACAGAAGAACTATGTCCTTGATGCACCGCTAGGTGACGGACCTATTGCAGGAGAAAATGCAAACGTTATGAACGTTTGGCAAGCTCGGCATGATGACTACTTGATAGTTTAGTGCGCCATGCATTACGGCTTAGAACCGGGACTTCAAAAACATTTTGAACGCCATGGAGCATATAAGATGTTCCAAGAGCTGAAATTGGTATTTCAGACTCATGCCTGAGTCGAGAGGTATGAGACCTCTGACAAGTACTTTGCCTACAAGATGGAGAAGAATAGCTCAACCAGTGAGCATGTGCTCAGAATGTCTGAGTACTACAATCACTTGAATCAAGTGGGAGTTAATCTTCCAGATAAGATAGTGATTGACAGAGTTCTCTAGTCACTATCACCAAGTTACTGGAACTTCGTGATGAACTATAATATGCAAGGGGTGATGAAAACGATTCCCGGGCTCTTCGCGATACTAAAGTCGGCGAAGGTAGAAATCAAGAAAGAGCATCAAGTGTTGATGGTTAACAAGACCACTAGTTTCAAGAAAGGGGGCAAAGAAAAATAAAGGGTACTTCAAGAAAGAATGGCAAGCAAGTTGCCACTCCCGTGAAGAAACCCAAAGCTATACCTAAGCCTGAAACTGAGTGCTTCTACTGCAAAGGGAATGGTCACTGGAAGCGTAACTACCCCAAATACTTGGCGGATAAGAAGGATGGAAAAGTGAACAAAGGTATATTTGATATACATGGTATTGATGTGTACTTTACTAGTGTTTATAGTAACCCCGGGGTATTTGATACCGGTTCAGTTGCTAAGATTAGTAACTCGAAACAGGAATTGCAAAATAAATAGAGACTAGTTAACGGCGAGGTGATGATGTTTTGTTGGAAGTGATTCCAAGGTTGATAAGAGCACCATCGCACACTCCCTCTACCTTCGAGATTAGTGTTGGACCAAAATAAATGTTATTTGGTGTTTGCGTTGAGCATGAATATGATTGGATCATGTTTATTGCGATACGGTCATTCATTTAAGTCAGAGAATAATTGTTGTTCTGTTTACATGAATAAAATATTCTATGGTCATACACCCAATGTAAATGGTTTATTGAATCATGATCGTAGTGATACACATATTCATAATATTTATGCCAAAAGATGCAAAGTTGATAATGATAGTGCAACATATTTGTGGCACTGCCGTTTAGGTCATATTGGTGTAAAGCGCATGAAGAAACTCCATGCAGATGGGCTTTTGGAATCACTTGATTATGAATCATTTGATACTTGCGAACCATGCCTCATGGGCAAGATGACTAAAACTCCGTTCTCCAGAACATTGGAGCGAGCTAATGACTTATTGGAAATAATACATACCGATGTATGTGGTCCAATGAGTGTTGAGGCTCGCGGCGGGTATCGTTATTTTCTGACCTTCACAGATGATTTGAGCAGATATGGGTATATCTACTTGATGAAACATAAGTCTGAAACATTTGAAAAGTTCAAAGAATTTCAGAGTGAAGTGGAGAATCATCGTAACAGGAAAATAAAGTTTCTACCATCTGATCGCGGAGGCGAATATTTGAGTTACGAGTTTGGCCTTCATTTAAAACAATGTGGAATAGTTTCACAACTCAAGCCACCTGGAACACCACAGCGTAATGGTGTGTCCGAACGTCGTAACCGTACTTTATTAGATATGGTGCGATCTATGATGTCTCTTACTGATTTACCACTATCGTTTTGGGGTTATGCATTAAAGACAGCTGCATTCACGTTAAATAGGGCACCATCTAAATCAGTTGAGACGACACCGTATGAACTGTGGTTTGGCAAGAAACCTAAGTTGTCGTTTCTTAAAGTTTGGGGTTGCGATGCTTATGTGAAAAAGCTTCAGCCTGATAAGCTCGAACCCAAATCAGAGAACTGCATCTTCATATGATACCCAAAAGAAACTGTTGGGTACACCTTCTATCACAGATCCGAAGGCAAGATCTTTGTTGCTAAGAATGGATCCTTTCTAGAGGAGGAGTTTCTCTCGGAAGAAGTGAGTGGGAGGAAAGTAGAACTTGATGAGGTAATTGTACCTTCTCTCGAATTGGAAAGTAGCTCATCAGAGAAATCTATTCTCGTGATGCCTACACCAACTAGAGAGGAAGATAATGATAATGATCATGAAACTTCAGATCAAGTTACTACCGAACCTCGTAGGTCAACCAGAGCATGTTCCACACCAGAGTGGTACGGTAATCCTGTTATGGGAGTCATGTTACTAGACCATGACGAACCTGCGAACTATGAGGAAGCGATGATGAGCCCAGATTCCGCAAAATGGCTTGAGGTCATGAAATCTGAGATAGGATCCATGTATGAGAACAAAGTATGGACTTTGGTTGACTTGCCCGATGATCGGCAAGCCATTGAGAATAAATGGATTTTCAAGAGGTAGATGGACGCTGATGGTAGTGTTACTATCTACAAAGCTCGAATTGTCGCAAAAAAAGGTTTTTTGACAAGTTCAAGGTGTTGACTACAATGAGATTTTCTCACTCATATCGATGCTTAAGTATGTCCGAATCATGTTAGCAATTGTCGCATTTTATGAAATCTGGCAAATGGATGTCAAAACTGCATTCCTTAATGGATTTATTAAAGAAGGGCTGTATATGATGCGACCAGAAGGTTTTGTCGATCCTAAAGGTGCTAACAAAGTGTGCAAGCTCCAGCGATCCATCTATGGACTAGTGCAAGCATCTCGGAGTTTGAATATACGCTTTGATGAGTTGATCAAAGCATATAGTTTTATACAGACTTGCGGTGAAGCCTGTATTACAAGAAAGTGAGTGGGAGCGCTATAGCCTTTCTGATAAGTATATGTGAATGACATATTGTTGATCGGAAATGATGTAGAATTTTCTGGAAAGCATAAAGGAGTGTTTGAAAGGAGTTTTTCAAAGAAAAACCTTGGTGAAGCTGCTTACATATTGGGCATCAAGATCTATAGACATAGATCAAGACGCTTAATAAGATTTTTCAATGAGTACATACCTTGACAAGATTTTGAAGTAGTTCGAAACGGAACAGTCAAAGAAGGAGTTCTTGCCTGTATTGCAAGGTATAAAGTTGAGTAAGACTCAAATCCCGACCATAGCAGAAGATAGAAAGAGAATGAAAGTCATTCCATATGCCTCAGCCATAGGTTCTATAAAGTATGCCATGTTGTATACCAGACCTATTGTGTACCTTGCCATGAGTTTGGCAAGGGGATACAATAGTGATCCAGGAGTAGATCACTGGGCAGCGGTCAAATTATCCTTAGGTACCTAAAGAGGACTAAGGAAATGTTTCTCGATTATGGAAGTGAAAAAGAGTTCATCGTAAAGGGTTACGTCGATGCAAGCTTTGACACTGATCCAGATGACTCTGAGTCTCAATCTGGATACATATTGAAAGTGGGAGCAATTAGCTAGAGTAGCTCCATGCAGAGCATTGTAGACATAGAAATTTGCAAAATACATACGGATCTGAATGTGGCAGACCCGTTGACTAAACCTCTCTCACAAGCAAAACATGATCACACCTTAGTACTCTTTGGGTGTTAATCACATGGCGATGTGAACTAGATTATTGACTCTAGTAAACCCTTTGGGTGTTGCTCACATGGCGATGTGAACAATGGGTGTTAATCACATGGTGATGTGAACTATTGGTGTTAAATCACATGGCGATGTGATCTAGATTATTGACTCTAGTGCAAGTGGGAGACTGAAGGAAATATGCCCTAGAGGCAATAATAAATTTGTTATTTTATATTTCCTTATATCATGATAAATGTTTGTTATTCATGCTAGAATTGTATTAACCGGAAACTTGATACATGTGTGGATACATAGGCAAAACACCGTGTCCCTAGTAAGCCTCTACTAGAATAGCTCGTTAATCAAATATGGTTAAGTTTCCTAACCATAGACATGTGTTGGCATTTGATGAACGGGATCACATCATTAGGATCATTAGGATAATGATGTGATGGACAAGACCCATTCGTTAGCTTAGCATAATGATCGTTCAGTTTTATTGCTATAGCTTTCTTCATGTCATATACATATTCCTTTGACTATGAGATTATGCAACTCCTGGATACCGGAGGAATGCCTTGTGTGCTATCAAACGTCACAACGTAACTGGGTGATTATAAAGATGCTCTACAGGTATCTCCGAAGGTGTTTGTTCGGTTGGCATATATCAAGATTAGGATTTGTCACTCCGAGTATCGGAGAGGTATCTCTGGGCCCTCTCGGTAATGCACATCATAATAAGCCTTGCAAGCAATGTGACTAATGAGTTAGTTGCGGGATGATGCATTACAGAACGAGTAAAGAGACTTGTCGGTAACGAGATTGAACTAGGTATGAAGATACCGACGATCGAATCTCGGGCAAGTAACATACCGATGACAAAAGGGAATAACGTATGTTGTCATTACGGTACGACCGATAAAGATCTTTGTAGAATATGTGGGAACCAGTATGAGCATCCAGGTTCCGTTGTTGGTTATTGACCGAAGAGGTATCTCGGTCATGTCTACATAGTTCTCGAACCCGTAGGGTCCGCACGCTTAACGTTCGATGACGATTCTATATTATATGAGTTATGTGATTTGGTGACCAAATGTTGTTCGGAGTCCCGGATGAGATCACGTACATGACGAGGAGTCTAGAAATGGTCGAGGGGTAAAGATTCATATATAGGACGATAGTATTCGGACACCGGAAGTGTTTGAAGTCTTGAGTGCGTGTCGGGTGATGGAAGTGGTTCCGGCACCCCGGCAAAGATATGGGCCTTATTGGGCCAAGGGCGGGACAGAACAGCCCCTTGTGGGCTGGTGCGCCCCCATATGGGCTGATCTAAGTGGAGAAAGGAAAAGGGGAGGAGGAAAGGAAATAGAGGGAATATGATTCCCCCTTCCTTTCCCCTCTCCCTTCTTTCCTTCCCCCCTCCGGAGATAAGGAAAGGGGGAGGCCGAATTGGAGGAGGCCCCAAGTAGGATTCCTCCTACTTGGGGCACCCCAAGGCTGCTCCCCTCCCTCTCCCACCTATATATACATGGGGAGGGGGCGCCTAGAACACACACCAACAATTGTTAGCCGTGTGTAGCACCCTCCTTCACAGTTTACGCCTCCGGTCATATTCACGTAGTGCTTAGACAAAGCCCTGCACGGATCACTTCACCATCACTATCAACCGCGTTGTCAAACACTTCCGCTTTCGGTCTACGAGGGTACGTGGACACACTCTCCCCCTCTCGTTGCTATGCATCTCCTAGATAGATCTTGCGTGGACGTAGGAAATTTTTGAAATTGCATGCTACGTTTCTCAATAAGTTCCTCGCGAATTTGTGCACCTCTCAGAATGTGAGTGGAATCAAATGCACATATCCAATTAGGCCAACTCCAACGCACGACCCAAATGGACATCCATTTTGTCCGGATTTTGTCCGTTTGGGTAGGGCAATGGGGAAGCTTCAGTTTGTTTTCCTAGATGTGTTGGCTGTGCAACCAACGCGCAGACGCGTCTCGTTCGGCCACATGGAATTTTTTGCAAATAAAATTTGTCACCGCCGCCATAGTTCATGCCGGCCGCGCACCGCCGGCTGCCGGCATACATATGCCAGCCTGCAAAATGATCGACCCCCCCAAGTTTTCACGCCGACAACAAGTCAGCGGCCGGCACGCTTCCCAGCCTACAGAATGATCAACCCCCCAAGTTCTCCCGCCGGCAACAAAGCCAGCGGTTGGCACCCCTTGCCAGCCTTCAAAATGAACAACCCCCAAGTTTTCTCGTTGGCAACGAAGGCAGTGGCCGGCACACTTGCCAACCTTCAAAAAGAACGGCAATAGACCACGGCCGAGTCCTCCCTAGTTCATGTCGTCTTGGTTGAACATCTCCTTTTGCCGGCTCTCGGACCAACTTCTTTTCACGGACATGTTGGTCAACTCCACGCTCATGATTGCTAGCGCTACCTCTTTTGCCTTGGTGTCAGCATTGGTGACCTCGATCGCGAGCTTCTTCCTTTGGATGGCCTCCTCCGTGTCGAGCTTCCTCCTCTTGCATGGCGGCCTCCTCCATGTCGAGCTTCTCCGTTTGGAGCTCCAAGTATATCTACATTTGCTCCTCCTTTCCTTGGCGCTTCCTCTTGCCCGTCACTTCCTTTTGAGTCATCATGCCATGCAAAGTTTCTTGCAAGGTGATAGACGTCGGATCACGCTTCTCGTCAATCTTCGTTTGGAAGGCCTCCTTCATGTAGAGCTCCCTCCTCTTGGCCAATTCAATGTCGAGCCGTGCGACCCTCTGCCGGCGTGAGCTCCGACCGCGGCTTCTTCTTCTTCGTAGGACGGGCGTTGGTGGCGGTTGGGTCGCCGACTGTGGGTTTCTTCGGGGCGCCAGCCATGGAGGAGGGAGGGGATGGGGAGTGCGGGAGGGTTTTTGGGAATGAGAGGGAAAGAGGGTGTGGTGGCGGGCCAGGGGAGCACAAGGGCGCGCATCTCGCCCGTCCGCATGATGTCCGTTTCAACGCAAATGCGGCCCAAATTTGGGCCGGGATGGGCCGGCGGTGGACAAAAAACCGATGTTTGTCCGTCTGCTCCCATGCGTTGGGCCGCGATTTGTGTCCGTTTACCCCCAAACGGACAGTACCGAACCATTTGGGGTCATGCTTTGGAGTTGGCCTTACGAACAATCGGAAAAGTTCACGCTAATATTCAGGATTTGTAAATGAAACAAACAAGATGATATGACAATAAGCATTAAACATGTGAATCATGCATACAAAAGATCCAAAAAAATAAACTTTGGACAAGATATAAATGGAGATATCCAGTAAGATCATTATTTTAAGCATGAGTCCAAAATACGTTCAAAACACATGTTTGTGCAAATATATATGCAACACATACAAGCACTTGTAAGTCATAGCACACCCTCTTACCGGGTCCATCAAAAACCAAAAAGAAACAAATCAAGTGACCGGCAAGGAATAATGTTATCAATGAAAGAAAAGCACTTTCTCTCGTGTATAAGTTTCTAAGTGGAAAATATTCATCACATTGCATCCACAAAGAAGCTCGTGGACATAAGCTAGTTGCTGGAGATAAGGACATGATATCCATGAGTGAATCCATTAGACACATGGCACAAAATGGCCTCGTTTGCATAACAGTGAATTACCAAGCATAAGAAAAATACCACAAGTAAAGAGAGTACTTTTGCAATTTCATCAATATTGCACGTGAGAGCACTTTGAGGAATTGATATGCAAAAAATTTGCTTAATTTTCATCATATTTGGGATAAATAGATTATTTATAAATGCCCCTGATATGCTTCTTCTCAAACATCACACATGTTTCGACAACTCAAAACGGTGCCCAGGCTCATCTACGCATGGTAAATAGTAATTTTTAAAACAATAGTGAAAATTTTCCACAAAAAACTAAATTTTTTACGCATCCAAGATGCTCGTGTGGGCAAGGTGCATGCAAAATCTCGTGATTTTTGAACATCTGAGGAGCCACATGTTCTAACTATCTCGAGGTCTAAAGCTATCGCAAAAAACACAAATTCCCTAAGTACTTTTCATGTCATGAGGCAACTCGCCGGATTGAAATGTAGCCAAACCGCGCCATAGATGCCACGTGAGCTGACATCGCCTAACATAACTTGTTTTATCTATTTTGGAAATTTCCAGGTCATGTTGATGTAGTACATGCTATTCTTCTTCCTCCACTCCTCTCTGTTCTCTCTTTCCCCTCTGTATTAGCTCGGGTGATAAACGGAATTGAAGATTTTAGAGAGTAAGAGACAAGCTAATTGCAGCACCACCATGGAATGCATGTTCCACGCTGCTATGCATCTGATATATGGCAACAACAAACCTTAGCAGCAAACTTTCTAAACACCGAATTTCATTTTTCTGATTAAGAATGCATGGCTGACCTCATTCCCAAGGAACGAAACCAACTCAAGGGTGGCTGCACCGAGCCTCAACAGCAGCATGCAGCGATGTCGCGATGGCGTGCAAGGTGGTGAAGGTGGGCACAGAAAGAGGTGCAACTTAAAGCTTCACAATATGCAAAAGGAATTCTACTTTGATCACATCGTCTGCTTAGATGTGATGGTGAACGGCCAAACTCATGCCACATCACACAAATATGTTGCAGCAAACCTCCCCAGTGACAGTCAAGTATATTAACCTAAAGCCCTTAACGACTGTATGTATTTCGAGTACATTGGTATCTAACAAAACTGAACATACACCTCGAGTAGGATGGCCGCGGATGTATGTATTACACTCTTTCATCCAACACGCAAGGCACAGACGCTGCCTCAGCCTGCTTGCGTTGCTGACGACAGCGAGAGGCCTGTCGAGAAGACTCACTTTTTCTCCCCTGCTTTATGGTTTGGAATCTTCAGTATGCCACCGTCGATGAGCGGCTGCACCTCGGATCTCGCAAGATCCTTCACCTTGGAATCCGGAGATTCCAGATAGGCAGCCACCACCTTGGAGCTGCAGCAGCGACCAACAAGTTCAACAGAGTATCAGCACATGATTCCTTTTTTTTTTCTTCAAAATACCACCTCAGCAGTGCAATGCGGTACGTAAATTGCAACAGATAGGTGAAAATTTATTCATCGCATTTGCATAGTCCACAAATTTGATGAACAGATTAAACAACTGACATATCGATGAGGAGTCATTTTGAGGTACCTGAATCCATCTGCAAATGACTTGCACTTCCCTTTGAGGGCTTTTTTCCATAGGGTGGCGGCAAACGCAGGGCAATCAAGTATCATCTTTCTGATTACGCGGCTCGAGTGGTAGTTATCAAAGGCGTGCTCAACATCTTCTGTCCTCGGGCGTGCTGCGTCAGAAGCTATAGCATTGTGAAGCACGTGGATCCTGTCAGTGACCCCCTCCAAGACATTATTTTTTCCACCTACAGCAACCTTGCAAAATTGGGAATACAGAATCTCAGCAGGTGCAATCATGAAGCTCTTCAATAGTCAATTACTCATTTGTATCAAGAGTTAGACCAAGAAAACAGTAGTTAAGGTAGGTTTGTGTGTAGACTGGAGTGCCATTTTCTTTTACAGGAGGTTGATTCATCATTAAGGAACAGTGAATAACAGTAATACTACCCACGGGCATAAGGACCAGCACATCCCAGACAAAAGGTCCCATCAACTCATAATATTTTCAAATTGTCAAATAATAATCAGGAACAATGCTTCTCTCTTGAGAAGGTCATACAAGTAAAAGCATATTTATCACAAGTAGCTCCTTTCACGAAGAAATAGCGCAGATGAATGAATATTCTCCCAAGATACTGGCTATACAGGTACAGGTAGAAGCATGGAGCATGGACCAAGGAGATTACCTCGTATAATACATCTTTGCCGAAGTTTGTCCTAAGTAACTCTCCAACATTTTCAATGCAAGTCTCAATGAGAACCTGCAAAGAAAAAATAACACCTACATTATTACGTGACTGTGGGAGCATAGTAATGTCGGGATCAGGGTGTTATGTGACTAATGGGGGCGGAGTAAGGTTGCGACTAGGTTTTCTTTGACCTTTAAATCATACTCCCTCCATTTCAAAATAAGTGTCGCTGATTTAGTACAACTTTATATAAACTTTGTACTAAATCAACGACACTTATTTTTGTATGGAGGGAGTACTAAACTACTGCAACAATAAATGTAGATCTCTTGAGGTGGGAAACTACATACTCCAAAAGAAATGGCGTTGAATAAATAAATAAAAAGTAAAATACATGTTACAAGTATCACCTCAAAAAGCTCGCTTTTCACCAACAGTTCTTGCCGCCGTTTAAACGGGTCCTTCTTGCTATCAGATGCAACCAGTGTGTCTTCTGAACCCCCATGTTCTTTGTCAGCTACATCATCCAACTTACTATCCAAGTTAACTTTAGTAGCACTCTCTGATGCCTCATCCTGAAACAAAAAAAAAAGCAAATTTCTGGGGACCTGTCTCTCTTCAAAGTACTAAACAGTTAATAGAGTAGGTAACTTGCCTTTAAAACAAGGGAAGGCACACTGTACTTCAGACAAATCAAATCAGTCGGAGTCAGATAACGAGAGCAAAGTGGGTGAAGTAGCTGCAGCAATGGGCGTCTCCCGTTCTGTTCGAGCAAAGGAGCTCAATCATAAAGAGTCTCATCTCTCATGTGGGTATAACTAATAGCAAATAAAAATAAGGATATCAGAAGCTCGTTATTCCTTTTACCTTGTCAAATATGAGTTCCTTTAACTGCTTTGTCAGCTCATCAATTACAACCTACAAATATTGAAAGTAAGCTATAAGCACATGAACGGCTGCCTCTTCAGATTGCTTGTAATGGCAGCATAACACTTGCTTCAAGCAAACAATTGGTGCTGGCTAACCTTAGTAACAAGTTTTGTGTCATCAACAATGGAGAGAAGACAAGCAAGGAACTGGAGAAAATAAGAAATGTTAGTTTAGTTGACGATTAACCACTTGGAAGCATAAAACCATCTGAATTACTGTGGATTAGGAGAAAGTTTATAAAGGTTAAAGCATAAAATTTACACGTACCAGCCTATTAAACACTAAGATAAGCTATTACATATTAGACATCACTTACAAGGCATCCATAATCACCAAGGGCAAGCTTCATATTCTGCCCCTTCAAGCTTTTGATAATTTTCTTCCTATCCTGAAATGCATTACCATGTTAAATGACAAAACCACACTGGAAATAAGCAAGAATGAAAAGAAATACTACTGGGTATGCAGCATGAGGCACTAACTAATGCACGGGTCAATTTGCATGACTATTTAGTGTCTCTGAAATCTACAGAAGTTATTAATAGATATTAGATAAACATTGGAAAAAGCAGATGAGTGGGCAAGGTTAAACCAAGTGATCACTCTGAAATCTCTCTCTTTTAGATACAAATAAGAAAACGGAAAGAGACAAGAAAAAAAAGAAAATGTACCTTCGCACTGCCATGCTTGAGGCAAGCAAGTCCTATTTTTAAACCTTCCCTCGTCTGCATGATCCGAATGAGAAGTGGTTCTGAAGATCTTTTCTTTTTAGCTTTTGATTTCATTGGTACTTCAGCGACCCCTGATAGTTCATCTCCATCTACGACAGATGACCCTTGGGTAAGATGGGGGATTAACTGACGAATCACGTCCGAGGCTGATGTCTACAAAACACATGCATATATTAGATAGTGCGATATGCTGAAGAAACATTTCACCAAAAAAGGAGAGCTTTGTTATAAAGAGAGGCCAATCACGTCAATGAAATACATTTACCTTATCCGCAATTGTTAAGTACTCCAATATGACCGTGTGAACTATGGAATACTCAACAATACCCTTTTCCAAAAGTGGCTGGATAACAGTAGTCATATACTGCAGGACAGATGATTTCTGTAGTCCAAGCTTGGAAATTGTTTCTAACAAACTGAAAAAGGAAGTTGAACTTTAGTATATTGAACTAAACAAATAACTGCAGCCACCTATGGCAGGATAAATGGGTGACTACAAAAATATTTCCCTCCGCCCAAGTTAAGTTTTGCACAGAGATGTAACAGAAGTTAACAGGACACTACAAAGCAGATGTATGACCAGACATTATAGCATGCCAACCTGCATGATTTTTGTTCAGTCAGGTCCTTGAAAAGCTGAAGCTCGGTGGAGTACAATTCCAACAACAAACTTCTTTTCTGAGGCGGTGTTGCCTGATGAAAGGCGCAATCAACAACTGCAAGAAAAGGGTGCATCTTAATGTGAGATTACCATGTACCCCTTTACTTGTATAGCAAATAGAAACTCATGAGTACAATGGCATTCAACCATTAACTACTGCTGCTCTTATACACGACAAGTTCCTACCCCTTATGACAACAACACATAGCAACACATACCTGCGGCTCCTATCGTGTGACGAAGTAGAGAAGCGACATGACCATGAAGGGAAGAGATGAACAAGGCAAGCTGTTTTTTAGTGGCTGCAGTCACAAAAAAAAGGTATGTTAGTCAAGCTAAGGGTTATCAAACAAACGAGCAACATTCTCACATATGAAAACATACAGGGTTTTAGCAAATCATAGAGAAAATTACCAAGTTTTATGAGCTTCTTGACGAGGAAAACAGCGTATTTCTTGCGAGAAAGATGGAGCAAATGTGGCTGCAGGGCAACAAAAACAGCATCCCTCTCTGGCTGTGAGCACCACTTGACACATGTCTGAAAAAAGAATGGTGGCTATCAGAATAAGCACCAAAACACAATAAGCAAAGCGCTGATATAGAATGAATATCGTCAACTTACTTGAAGAACACGTGCGGTTACATGGGATCCAGCAATTTCGAAATATTTTCCATCCATTTTACGGAGAGCCTCGGTTACTAGCCTGTAGAGATGATGACAAACCCATCAGCACAACAAGTTGAACATGAGTTGCAACTCACAAGACTTAAATAGTGACACTTACTTGGATCTATTCTCCTTGCTCACATCACGACATCTCATCTTCTCCCATAGTACTGCCAGTTCCTGTTGATATTAGGTGTCAACAGCACCCCAAATTAGAGTTGCCCAAGGTAGGTTACGGAGTCATCGTAAACAGAGGCGACAGTTCAAGCAGGCAGTGCTACTGTCTATTACTGTTATTTTGGTTTAGGCTACAAGCAGTATTAAGTGATTGATTATTATGTATGCAGCTACTGTCTATTACTGTTATTTTGGTTTAGGCTACAAGCAGTATTAAGTGATTGATTATTATGTGTGCAGCAAGTGCAACCTGAACTTTGAACATACAAGGAAACGTGATCAGACACACAGCCAGGAGTTGATATGCACATACGTAATCTGAGCATACAAGAGCGGATGGCGTAAATTACCTTCTCGAGGTTGTAATTGGGCTTCCTCTTCATCTTCCTCGACTCGGACATTTCCTGCCACAACCAACGCCATTCCACAGTTTTAGCTCAAACTCAAGCAGCAGCAGCAGCAGCCCGCACTCTAAACCAACACCCATGCTCCGGCTATCACAGCAAAAGGAAAGGAGTAGGGACGGAATACCTTGGCAGCGACCCGCTTGTCCTTGGCGGTGACGGGCTGCGGCTTGGGCTTGGCGGCGGGGGCGTCGTAGGTCTTCTTCCGCTTGGCGGCGTCGCCGGGGCCGGCCCCCTTGGACGGCGCCTTGGGCCTCCCCGCGGCCTCGCGCTTCCGCTTGTTGGCGCCCGGGTGGTCGCCGCCGCCGGCCATGGCTGCGTGAGGCGGCGTCGGCGAACGGAAGAGGAGCGGTGACGGCGAGCGAGGGTTTGCCTGGTAGCGCCGGAGGCAGAGGCCGGGACAGGCAGGTTCTTCTAGGGTTTATTGTGCGCATTCCCGGCACGAGTGGGCTTGGCCCGCCAATGCCAGCCCATCATCACGCGGCGACTCATTGGGCCCGCGACATTTGTCGGCCCGCGCAGCGTAACCCGGCCGTCGCTCCTCCTCTCTACTGGTAGACGCCTAGGTTGGGCCCGGCCCACAGGCTAGCATCTGACTGGTCAAGGGGCGGGCAGCAGGGTCGATGCGCGCGGGAGGGTTTTCACTTTTTCCCGCCGTGGAGGCCGCGGAGCGCGCCAACGAACGGGCGAACAGCGGGCGGGACGTGGACGCGTGTGCGACCGCGGGGCGGGGTGGCCTCGGTGCGCAGGGCCGCGCGGCGTGGGGCGTGGGGCGCCTCTTTTTGGGCGCTAGCGGTGTCGGCGTGCGAGCGATCCGGTGTGGGCGGGTGCGGCCGGCCGTGTGGCCGCGCGGGCGTGCCCCCGACCGCACACGCGCGCCCCGACTGCAGTGGAGGAGTGGAAAACCTGGACGAAACCTGAGGGCGCCGCGCCGCCACCGGCTGGGAGACGACGGTTGGTTCGTTGGGTCGGAGATCTGGCGGATGCATTTCCGTGTACGTGGTCGGGACGCGATCGGATAGGCTACTGGTAGGCTGCAGCCTGTGTGGGCCGTGATCTCGTTGGGTCTGGGTCTGGGTCTGGGCTAGTCTACGAGACTACGACTGCCACCCTGCTGATGTTGCCGGGTCACTAGTTGTATGATTTTGCTTGGAGCACAAGAAGCAGGAATCCGTTTGTTTGCAGGTGTTTCTTACTGATGAGGTCAGGTCAAGACCACGTAGTAGTAGTAGTGGTAGTGGGAGTACTTCTTTCTTCCCAAGAAATGTCTTGCGTGCGTGAAGGGTTATTAAAAGAACGACCGGCTATTTCTGGAGCTCGTTTGCGGGTTGGAAATCTATAATGGGATATATTCCGAGGAATTTATTGTGTCAAATCATGTTGTTTCAAATATATGTTCAGAACAATAATAGTCGAGCTCACACATATATGTATTTTTATCTTAAAAACATGATTTACTTACACAATAAAAAAAGCAATGTGATATATGCTTGTCTCGTTGATGAAAAATATTATTCCGGTGGGGGCGACGTCCCTTCGATATAGAGGGGAGAGTTGTATGTGTGTGTTCGACTATATCAAAGCTTTACGAGTCTGTTTGCTTGTCTGCAGCCCCAAACAGGTCCAATGGATGTAAGGAAAACTTGCTTCGTGGCGTACACGATGGGATGGCCTGCACGCATATGAACATTAAAGCATTCCATAGGCTCGCTCGTTAGGAACGCTCAAATCAGTCACTTGCAGCAAGTCCAACTGAGTCGGGTGCACAAGGAGAGAATGGCTTGCACGGTGGTGCACGGTGGAATCAACATGGAGATGGTTGGAGACCAAAATTTGTCGGCGTGGAATGTCGCGAAATCAAGTCTCACCCCTCCCCTTTTTACTCACTCACCTTTAGCAGTAGGACGAATCCAGCCTCAGTTCTCAGCATCGATGGCACCGGCGACGACGGCATAAATCTCTGGCACAAGTGTTAGAAGGGAGAGAGAAGATTGATGGAATAGTTGTTGTATTGCTTGAGCCTCATGGGCATATATATATAGGATTACATGATCACCTTGGAGTACAAACCGAGGTAGAAAAACATCCTACTCTATCCTGGCTTTCCTAATAATCACGATACTCAACATCCCCCAGCAGTCGCTGTCGTGGTTCTAAGTCTGACAGTAGAATGGGGGGTAGGTATGGAGAGGCAAGATCCTAGCTATGGAGAAGTTGTATACGCAAGAGATTTACGAGTTCAGGCCCTTCTCGGAGGAAGTAACAGCCCTCGTCTAGGAGCCATGAGGCGGTCGATCGGATTAATTGCGTATGTGTTATAGGGTGCGAACCCTTCTACCGTGGAAGGGGTGGCTTATATAGAGTCGCCAGACCCCAGCCAGCCCGTAAGCGAGGGTTTAAGGTATGCGTTAAGGCTAGGCGTTCTTGTAACGCCTACATAAAGTGTCATTAAGGTCATAAAGACTATTTAACTATAGACCGTTTGGACACCGAGTGGCTCTTGGACTCCGGTGGTCGAGTGGATCTTCGTAGTCGAGTGTCTTTGAATCATCGAGTGGGAGTCTACCAAGTCATTGGAAGGCTGCTTCTCTTGTGGGTGTCTTTGTGGAAGGTACCTTTGGGCAGGTCTATGACCCTACCCCAGGTACATGACTTCATCATTAGCCCCCGAATGGATCGAGGTTTGAGCGAGGAAGGAGTTGATAATCTTTCCGACCTGTTTTTCGTGTTGTGAATCGTCTTACTCGGATCAACGACCTTTTGGTGATGGCATCAACCTTTCTTTCATCGCCTTGATCCATTCTTCACGCTTTGTCGAGTGAACTTTGTGGACTGAAGATTTCGAGCGACGGATCCGAGGAAATCTGTTACTGACGAGTCGCTCTGCGGTTAGCGGATTTCACGGGATCCGAATTTTGGGAAGCGCGAAGCGAGAAAAACCGCGGCACTTTCGGATGGGATAAGACGATGGCGCCTCGATCCTCGCGCGCCTTTTTTCGCCACGTATCGCGTCGCTACGCTATGGATCGTGACAGATTGCTGAGCCTACCGGTCGATCACTTTCGAAGCGACCTCATATAAGGCGTTGGACGGGCATTTTGAACAAGGCGCCCTCGATTTCTCCTCTCTCGCCTCAAAACTTTCTCGCCCGCTCTTCGTCCGCCTTGCCCGCAGCTTCGGTTCCTTTTTCGCGGCGACCATGGTGAAGGACAAGACCGCCGCTTCTGAGCAGGTGAAGAAGACAGCGGCGAAGGCCAAGGGAGAGCGCCCGGTCGGCGGCTCCTCTTCAGGGTCCAAGCTGCCGCAGGCTGGGTCAAGGAGGCTGGATCCGGTCGACCATCACCGAAAAAGACCTCACCGATCTGTCCAATGAAGGACTGATCCCCCACGGGTCGGCGAGGCTTCCGGGCACGGAGTGGCAACCGCAGCCAGAAGAGGGTGAGTGCGTCCTCTTGGCCACCCATGTAGATAGGGGGTTTTCTCTGCCGCCAAATCCTTTTTTCCGAGGGTTTCTGAACTTTTTTGGAGCGCAACTCCACCATTTCACCCCGAACTCCATTGTGTATCTGGCTGCTTTCGTTTCGCTCTGCAAGAATTTCCTGGGTTGTCGACCGCATTGGGGTCTTTTCAAGCATATATTCACCTGTCGCTCTCAGACGATGAAGAAAACGAGCCCGAATGACGAAAAGACCCAAGTAATCCAAATGTGTCGGGGACTCGGAGTCCAGATGAGGGGAAGAGCGCTTTCAGCTATGACTCTCCCCGACTCGGTTAGAGGGTGGCAATCGACTGGTTTTATCGCCAAGACCAGCCGACGCCGGGGCGATCGGTGGGCTCCTCCTTTCTCCATGAGTCGAGTGAACAAGCCGCCTTCCCCAAGGTGCCGCCAGAGGAAAAGGCCCAAGTGAAGCTTCTGATGGAGCGTGTAGTCCAGCTCATTCGCGAAGGGGTGACTGGCATGGATCTCCTGGAGGTTTTTCTGCGACGGCGTATCCAGCCACTCCAATACCGAGGTCATCCGATGTGGATGTACTCCGGCACGGATGATACCACTCGGGTCCATCCGGAGGAGGTTGACGACGCCATACTGGAGAAGTGGATGACTGCCATCACAGGAAATAAGGACAACCCTCGCGGAGCTAGGAGGATTCCACCACTCGACCAGAGTTACCAACGGACAAGGTATCATTATTTATCTTCAACCGTGATTCTGCAGCATTCATTACTGCTTTTGATGTCAATTTCGCCGATTGATGTCACCTTGTTTTGTTGTCTTCTAGGTCACCACCGAGATGTACTCGATGCCCAACGGGCGCAGGAAGCAGCCAAGAAGAAGAAGGAAGTGGAGGTGAGAGTCCGGAGGAATGGGAGTCAACGGTGAAGAGGATGAGGAGGATGGCGACTCGATGATGAGGAGGAGGAGGAAGAAGAGGAGGAAGACGTCGACCCTCCTCGCTCGGAAGGAAGGTCCAAGTCGACGACGACCCGATGGCGAAGCGCAGTAAAGCTGTTGTGCCCACCGGTCGACCGACGGCGACCTAGGGCGACTTCTCTGCGCCGACCGAGAAGCCGCCAAGCAACCTCGGCGGCGTCATCGAAGCCGCGAAGGCCCTGCCCAAGATGTGAATGGTCATCCCCACCATCTCCGGGTAACCAATGTAACCTTGTATTTCCTTTTTCAACATGAGTGAATTTTAGTCGACTCGATGGTGATCGGCCGACTAATGAAATCTGCTACGCCGCTACCTCGAGACTTCCGCCAAGCACGATGACCGGAAATGGAGGATGCGCCACTTCCAATCTTGGTAAGATCTCGAGATTTCACTTTTAACCGACCGGAGCTTTTCAATCGATTGGGCTTCAATGTTTATTTCGGACCTCTCTTGCGCTCCGCCTCCGTCATTGATCTTCCCGATGATGACGAGGAAGCGCCATTGAGGAAGAGGAGGAACAAGAAAGTGCTGCCGGCAAGGCTGCTCAAGTTGCGCGACTCACGAGGCGTTGATTTCGAGGAGGCAATCCCACTCGGACTTCAGTATCTTTTGTTGTACCAGCGAAAGTGCCCGACCCACTTGTCATCGCTGATCCAGCGTCTCTCTTTGCCACACACCACGTCCGGGAAGATCAAGTAAGTCTGCTAAGGAGGCCATACGCCGCAGGGATCATGATGGAGCGGTGAAAGCGGCGCGAGAGGCAAGTCAGCGACCTATGGCGCCGATTCAGCTCTCGAGCAATGTCCAAGTAAGTCGATCGTCTTTGCTTTGTTAGGATATACTATCTGGCCTGCTTTTTACGGAGATTTCCATGTCTGTACACCCACCGGGTGTGTGTGTCGTTGAACTTTTGTGGGGCATCGCTGAGTGCACCCACCGGGTGTAGTCCCCGAGACCATGGTCGATGCGTGCGGTCGGCTATGGTCTTTATCTTGTGATCTTCTTCACTCGACTTGGATGACCAAGTTGAATGGAATCAGAAACCGGTGGGGCACGCTAAGTGCACCCACCGGTGTAGTCCCCGAGACTATGATCGATCAAGCGATTGACTATAGTCTAAAGAACTATTTTTTTTTATCGCGGTGACCGTTGACGACTAGCCATGTTTTTAGAATCATAGCCTTTTTGCCTCTTTTGGTCGATCGATCGAACCAAATTGGTAAACTAGTGGGGCATCGCTGAGTGCACCCGCCGGGTGTAGTCCCGAGACTCTTGTCGAATGTTTTATTCGACCGTAGTCTTAGAAATGCTACTATTTTTCCTTAGTCACTCGGAAGTGATCTGTTTTTGATGTCTTTTGTTGATTGACTCTTCAGTAGAAATCTTGCGAGCTTGTGGCTCGCTACTGCCGAGATTAGAGAAAAGCAGATTCAGCTCAACCTCGATTTGAAGCTTGCTCGGGAGAATTTGCGAAGGCACGGGATGAAGCAAAAGGTATGGCTGGTGAGAATTTTTGACGACCGCCTGCTTTTTCTGCTCATTCTCAACTCTGTTCTCATTGTTGCTTTGCGATAAACCGGAAGAAACTTTGAAGAAGAAGGACCTTGACCTTGCAGAGGCACGTATATGGCTTTGGAGAAAACAAAGCTCGCTGAAGAGAAGCTTGCCTCAGTCGACAAACTTGAAGATGAAAATACCAAGCTGAAAGCCTCTGTTGACGCGACTAATAAGGAAGTCAGTCGACTGAAGAACGACAAAAATATTCTGTCCGACAAGGTTGGCCAGCTGGCGGGTAAGCGAAATGACCTGGAGATTTATCTTGGAGGGTTCGCCAAGAAGTTGTTTCTCATGCTTGAAGGTAATCTCTTTTATCCAACTGTCTTGCTCTCACCGCTCATCATATGATCTTCATTTTGAATCTGAGTTGTGTTTTCGAATTCGCCAAAACTTTGAAGAAGAAACCAATCAGTGGAAACCAGTTTGGACCCCATCAACTCTCCCGTGAAGGACGGTTGCTATGAATGTGCTCCGACCGAGTCTCGTGTTGCTAGCGCGGTGGATTATCTTCTCGATTGAAAGTTGCGATGTCGCGGATCGACTCGACTCTCTCGCGAGCAGACTCTCGAAATGATCTTGAGTCTTTGATGACTCGACCGAGTGAGATTCCAAGTCGAGTGCAAGAATGGAAGAAGTCGCCCGCGCGGTGTGGTCTTGATGTTGCCTTGTCCTGGTTCGTGTCCACTTTGCAAAGAAGCGCAAGAGGACAAGCTGGTGTCTCTCAAGGTTGCCAATACTAGGAAGCATGACTTCGATCTTTCATGGAGACTTTCATCGCTGCTGCTACCCGTATTGCCGACGGAATCGACCTCGACCAGATTCGTTGCACCTTCCATCCTCCACCGGAGGAGTAAAAACTTCTAAGTCCCACTTTAAATTTGCCTCGAAATGCCGAGTGGTTTTCAGAATCGATAAACTTTAATGTGCTTAACGCTCGAGCACCTTTGGATCCGTGGGACGTTTATCCGAACTTGATTTTTCCTTTAACATGCTTTGTTTGCCTTTGAGGGAACTTTATTCCTCATTCGGAAGATATTCCGTTGAAATTCCAGTCGACTTGTGCTTCATCTATCCTGCGGTAGAGATGGAACACAGATCGCGACCGACCTTGTCGCCCCACGGTTGGGATGAACCACACGTTGTACTTGTGGCGAAGCTCGAAGGAGGAGGTAGCAATCGACCTGCACCTCGTCGTCCTTGCGGATTGGGAGGAATTCCTTACTTAGGCGAGCACTGGGCTGCAGCTAAGCCCCCGAGTGGGAGGTTTGCTCTCCACTCGGTAGGATTTTTATTACTTAGGCGAACACTAGGTTGCAGCTAAGCCTCCGAGTGAGAGGTTTGCTCTACACTCGGTAGGATTTCTATTACTTAGGCGAGCACTGGGCTGCAGCTAAGCCTCCGAGTGAGAGGTTTGCTCTCCACTCGGTAGGATTTTTATTACTTAGGCGAACACTAGGTTGCAGCTAAGCCTCCGAGTGAGAGGTTTGCTCTACACTCGGTAGGATTTCTATTACTTAGGCGAGCACTAGGCTGCAGCTAAGCCTCCGAGTGAGAGGTTTGCTCTCCACTCGGTAGGATTTCTATTACTTAGGCGAGCACTGGGCTGCAGCTAAGCCTCCGAGTGAGAGGTTTGCTCTCCACTCGGTAGGATTTCTATTACTTAGGCGAGCACTGGGCTGCAGCTAAGCCTCCGAGTGAGAGGTTTGCTCTCCACTCGGTAGGATTTCTATTACTTAGGCGAGCACTGGGCTGCAGCTAAGCCTCCGAGTGAGAGGTTTGCTCTCCACTCGGTAGGATTTCTATTACTTTGAATGCTCGAGGCGAATCTTTGGGCTGTTATAAGCCCCCGAGCGGGAGGCTGGCTCACCACTCGGCAGGGTTTGAATACTTAGGCGAGTACTTGGACTACAGCTAAGCCTCCGAGTGGGAGGCTGGCTCACCACTCGGTAGGATTTTGGATACTTAGGCGAGTACTTGGACTGCAGCTAAGCCTCCGAGTGGGAGGCTGGCTCGCCACTCGGTAGGATTTTGGATACTTAGGCGAGTACTTAGACTGCAGCTAAGCCTCCGAGTGGGAGGCTGGCTCGCCACTCGGTAGGATTTTGAATACTTAGGCGAAGCGGATCCGCAACTAAGCCCCCGAGTGAGAGACCTGCTCGCACTCGAAAGGATTTTTTACAAACTTAGGCGAATCG
The DNA here is from genome assembly GCA_021605205.1 of Aegilops longissima. NCBI lineage: Eukaryota > Viridiplantae > Streptophyta > Magnoliopsida > Poales > Poaceae > Aegilops > Aegilops longissima. The sequence goes on from CM038680.1 coordinate 696,680,949, forward strand.
GATTCGCAGCTAAGCCACCCACTGGGGGGAATTCCAACAAAAGGCAATATCAATCGCTGGGAAAATTATAACATTCTTGTCTTAGATAAACAAACTACAGAAGTACTTTTATTACATCTCAACCGAATGAGTTTTAACTGTAAAAGGGGCGGAGCAGCTCCGCGTTCCAAGCTCGAGGCTCGTTGATCTGGCGATCAACGTTGTAGAGATGATATGCTCCGTTGTGGAGGACTCTTGTGATGATGAAGGGACCTTCCCAAGTGGGAGCAAGCTTGTGTGGTTTCTGTTGATCCACTCGGAGGACCAAATCTCCCTCTTGGAAGGCTCGACTCTTCACATTTCTACCATGGAATCGACGCAAGTCTTGCTGATAGATAGTCGAGCGGATCAAGGCCATCTCTCTTTCCTCTTCCAAGAGGTCGACGGCATCTTGTCGGGCTTGCTCTGCTTCCTCTTCAGAGTATAACTCGACTCGAGGCGCATTGTGAAGCAGGTCACTCGGCGAACTGCTTCACTCCATAAACCAGAAGAATGGAGTTCTCCCAATGACCGATTAGGAGTGGTCCTCAATCCCGTGAGAACTGATGGAAGTTCGTCGACCCAAGCTCTGCTGCGTGTTTGAGATCACGATCACCGAGGTTTCAGCCCTTTGAGAATGAGGCCGTTCAGACGTTCGCTTGTCCATTCGACTGAGGATGAGCCACCGAAGCATAGTCGACCCGCGTGCCTTGAGAGGCGCAGAAGGCTTTGAACTTGTCATTATCGAAGTTCGACCCATTGTCAGTGATGATGCTATGCGGAACTCCATATCTGAATATCAACTCTCTGATGAAGCTGATAGCAGTGCATGCATCGATGTTCTTGATGGGCTTGGCTTCGATCCACTTGGTAAACTTCTCGACTGCTACTAGCAAATGAGTGAAGCCGCTTCTGCCAGTCCTCAATGGTCCAATCATGTCCAATCCCCAAACAGCGAAGGGCCAAACGAGTGGAATGGTCTTCAAGGCTGAGGCTGGCCTGTGCGACATGTTGGAATAGAACTGACATCCTTCACACTTGTCAACTATTTCTTTTGCCATTTCATTTGCTTTCGCCAAGAAAATCCCGCCGGTATGCTTTAGCCACAATGGTCCGAGAGGACGATGATGGCCACAGTCCCCCAGTGGATATCCTCAAGAATTATCTCGACCTTCTTCCGGCGTGATACACTTCGCCGACTCGATCGCGCTTTCTGTATAATTTTCCTTGATTATCAGAAGGCCTTGGATCGACGGACGATCTGTCAAGCCTCTTCTTCGTTCTCTGGGAGCTCTTTCCTAAGGATATATGCGATGTATGGCATCGTCGATCGGGAGTGATGACCACAACTTCCATAATTAGGTCGACCACGGCCGGGACCTCGACTTCATCGGATCATTGGCACTCTTTTGCTGCGGGCTTCTTCGTGAAAGGATCCTCCTGCCGATGGAACATGAATGTGTTCTAAAATACATCACTGGAATGGCTTCCCTCTTGGACCCTATCTTCGCCAAATCATCCGCAGCTTGATTTTTCAATCGGGGTATATGATGAAGCTCTAACCCCTCGAACTTCTTCTCCAACTTTCTCATCAGCATTACAATATCCTGTCATAGCCGGGCTTCGACATCCCACTCCTTCATCACTTGATTAACAACCAGATCTGAGTCGCCATAAACCATAAGGCGACGGACGCCGAGTGAAATGGCCATGCGCAACCCATACAGGAGTGCTTCATATTCTGCTTCGTTGTTGGAAGAATCATAGTGAATCTGGAGAACATACTTGAGCCTATCTCCTCGTGGGGAAACCAATACAACTCCTGCACCAGAACCGTTCAACATCTTGGAACCATCGAAAAACATAGTCTAGTGTCCCGAGTGAACTTGGGTCGGAAGCTGCTGTTCAGTCCACTCGGCGAGGAAATCTGCTATTGCTTGGGACTTGATAGCTTTCTTTGCCTCGAATTTGATATCAAGGGGAAGGAGTTCAATCGCCCATTTTGCCACTCGACCGCTTGCATCTTTGTTATGAAGAATTTCCGACAAAGGAGCGTCACGATTTAATCGTAATGGAATGATCGGAGAAATAATGAGCAACCTTCTTCGTGGTCATATAGATCCCATAAACAAGCTTCGATAATGAGGATATCTTTGCTTTGACGGGTCAATTACTTGAAAAGATAATAAACCGGACGTTGAACTTTGAAAGCTTTTCCTTCTTCTTCCCGCCGACCGTAAAATGCAGTCTCGACGACTTGTCCGAAGGCTGCAATGTAAGCAAGAAAGGCTCCTTGCGATTGGAGCAGCAAGCACCGGTGGGTGGAGAGCGAGCTTTGAGCTCGCAAACGCTGCATCGACTTCTAGAGTCCATTCAACTTGTCGACTTCTTCATCGATCGGTAAAGAGGCAATGCCTTTTCACCGAGGCGAGAGATGAATCGACTTAAAGCGCCAAGCATCCAAGAAGTTTACGACATCGTGCACACGCACAGGCGCTTCATTCGAGTATGGTGCCAACCTTTTACGGGTTAGCATCGATTCCTCGCTCGAAACGAAAACCGAGTAACTTTCCACCAGAACTCCAAATGTACACTTTGACGGATTAAGCTTGATATCATACCTCGTGAGATTGGCAAATGTTTCAGCAAGGTCACCAACAGGTGGAACCCTTTCGTGACTTGACCACTATATCATCCATGTATACTTCCACATTCCGACTGATTTGAGTGAGCAAACACTTCTGAATCATCCTCATGAATGTGGCTCCGGCATTCTTAAGACCGAATGGCATGGTGACATAACAGAAGCACCCGAACGGAGTGATGAACGATGTTTTAATCTCATCGGGTCCATACAGACGGATCTGATGGTACCCGGAATAGGCGTCTAAGAAAGACAACCTCTCGCATCCCGCAGTTGAGTCGACTATTTGGTCGATGCGAGGAAGAGGGAAATGATCTTTCGGGCAGGCCCGATTGATATGCTTGAAATCGATGCACATGCGCAACGACTTGTCCTTCTTGGGGACCATGACAACGTTGGCGAGCCACTCGGAGTGGTAGATCTCTCGGATGAACTCCACTACTAAGAGTCAAGCCACCTCCTCGCCAATGGCCTTTCTCTTCTGGACGGCGGACCGCCGAAGATACTCTTTAACGGGTTTGAATTTTGGGTCTACTCGTAGGCGATGCTCAGCCAGCCCCCTGGGAACACCCGGCTGTTGGGGAACGTAGTAATTTCAAAAAATTTCCTACGATCACGCAAGACCATGGTGATGGCATAGCAACGAGAGGGGAGAGTGTCCGTCCACGTACCCTCGTAGACCGAAAGCGAAGCGTTATAACAACGCTGTTGATGTAGTCGACGTCTTCACGATCCGACCGATCCAAGCACCGAACGTCGGCACCTCCGAGTTCTCGCACACGTTCAGCTCGATGACGATCCCGGACTCGATCCAGCAAAGTGTCGGGATGAGTTCCACAAGACGACGTGGTGGACGATGTTGATGCTCCACCGACGCAGGGCTTCGCTAAGCTCGCGATGATATGACTTCTCCGCGCAGGCTTCGCTTAAGCTCCGCGATGATATGACCAAGTGGAATATGGTGGAAGGGGCACCGCACACGGCTAAGGAAAGATCCGTAGATCAACTTGTGTGTCATGGGGTGCCCCTGCCTCAGATATAAAGGAGCCAAGGGGAGGTGGCGGCCCAAGGGGAGGCGACCAAGGAGTCCTACTCCTCCGGGAGTAGGATTCCCCTCAATCCTAGTTGGATTAGGATTCCTGAGGGGAAAGAGAGAGAGGGGGCCGACCCACCTTTCCTAGTCCTAATAGGACTAGGGAAGAAGGGGCGGCCACCACCTAGGGCTGGCCCTTTCTCCTTTCCTCCAAGGCCCACTATGGCCCATGTATTTCCGGGGGTTCCAGTAACCTCCGGTACTCCGATAAATTCGATTTCACTCGGAACACTTCCGATGTCCAAATGTAGGCTTCAATATATCAATCTTTATGTCTCGACCATTTCGAGACTCCTCGTCATGTCCGTGATCACATCCGGACTCGAACAACCTTCGTGCATCAATACTTATAAACTCATAATGAACTGTCATCGAAGCGTTAAGCGTCAAGGACCCTACGGGTTCGAGAACTATGTAGACATGACCTAGAACCATTCTCGGTCAATAACCAATAGCGGAACCTGGATGCCCATATTGGTTCCTACATATTCTACTGAAGATCTTTATCGGTCAAACCGCATAACGACATACGTTGTTCCTTTGTCATCGGTATGTTACTTACCCGAGATTCGATCGTCGGTATCCAATACCTAGTTCAAACTCGTTACGTAAGTCTCTTTACTCGTTCCGTAATACATCATCTCACAACTAACTCATTAGTTGTAATGCTTGCAAGGCTTAAGTGATGTGTATTACCGAGAAGGCCTAGAGATACCTCTCCGAGCAATCGGAGTGACAAAACCTAATCTCAAATACGCCAACCCAACAAGTACCTTTGGAGACACCTGTAGTACTCCTTTATAATCACCCGATTCGTTGTGACGCTTGGTAGTACCAAAGTGTTCCTCCGGTAAACGGGAGTTGCATAATCTCATAGTTATAGGAACATGTATGGGTCATGAAGAAAGCATTAACATACTAAACGATCAAGTGTTAAGCTAACGGAATGGGTCATGTCAATCAGATCATTCAACTAATGATGTGACCTTGTTAATCAAATAACAACTCCTTGTTCATGGTTTAGGAAACATAACCATCTTTGATTAACAAGCTAGTCAAGTAGAGGCATACTAGTGACATACTGTTTGTCTATATATTCACACATGTATTATGTTTCCGGTTAATACAATTCTAGCATGAATAATAAACATTTATCATGATATAAGGAAATAAATAATAACTTTTATTATTGCCTCTAGGGCATATTTCCTTCAGTCTCCCACTTGCACTAGAGTCAATAATCTAGTTCACATCATCATGTGATTCAACACTAATATTCACATCTGTATGTGATTAACACCCATAGTTCACATCATCATGTGACCAACACCCAAAGGGTTTACTAGAGTCAATAATCTAGTTCACATCGCTATGTGATTAACACCCAAAGAGTACTAAGGTATGATCATGTTTTGCTCGCGAGAGAAGCTTAGTCAACGGGTCTGTCACATTTAGAGCCGTATCTATTTTGCAAATATTCTATGTCTACAATGCTCTGCACGGAGCTACTCTAGCTAATTGCTCCCACTTTCAATATGTATCCAGATTGAGACTTAGAGTCATCTGGATTAGTGTAAAAATGCTTGCATCGATGTAACTCTTTACGACGGGCCTTTTTATCACCTCCATAATGGAGAAATATTCCTTAGTCCTCACTAAGGATGTTCTTGACCAATGTCCAGTGATCTACTCCTAGATCACCATTGTACTCCCTTGCCAAATTCAGAGTAAGGTATACAATAGGTCTGGTACATAGCATAGCATACTTTATAGAACCTATGACTGAGGCATAGGGAATGACTTTTCATTCTCTTTTCTATTTTCTGCCGTGGTCGGGATTTGAGTCTTACTCAATTTCACACCTTTGCAACACGGCAAGAACTTTTCTTTGACTGCTCCATTTTGAACTACTTCAAAATCTTGACAAGGTATATATTTATTGAAAAACTTATCAAGCGTATTGATCTATCTCTATAGATCTTGATGCTCAATATGTAAGCAGCTTCACCGAGGTCCTTCTTTGAAAAACTCCTTTCAAACACTCCTTTATGCTTTGCAGAATAATTCTACATCATTTCCGATCAACAATATGTCATTCACATATACTTATCGAAATGTTGTAGTGCTCCCACTCACTTTCTTGTAAATACAGCCTTTCCAAAAGTCTGATAAAATCATATGCTTTGATCAACACATCAAAGCGTATATTCCAACTCCGAGATGCTTGCACCAGCCCATTGATGGATCATTGGAGCTTGCACATTTTGTTAGCTCCTTTAGGATTGACAAAAACTTCGGTTGCATCATATACAACTCTTCTTTAATAAATCCATTAAAGAATGTAGTTTTGACATCCATTTGCCAGATTTCATAAAATGTGGCAATTGCTAACATGATTCGGACAGACTTAAGAATCGCTACGCTTGAGAAAATCTCATTGTAGTCAACACCTTGAACTTGTCGAAAACCTTTTTGCGACAAGTCGAGCTTTGTAGATAGTAACACTACTATCAAGATCTGCCTTCCTCTTGAAGATCCATTTATATAACATGGCTTGCCGATCATCGGCAACTCCATCAAAGTCCATACTTTGTTCTCATACATGGATCCCATCTCAGATTTCATGGCCTCAAGCCATTTCATGAATCTGGGCTCATCATCGCTTCCTCATAGTTTGTAGGTTCATCATGGTCTAGTAACATGATTTCCGAACACGATTACCGTACCACTCAGGTGCGGATCTTATTCTGGAAGACCTACGAGGTTTGGTAGCAACTTGATCTGAAGTTTCATGATCATCATCATTAACTTCCTCACTAATTGGTGTAGGAATCACTTGGAACTGATTTACGTGATGAACTACTTTCCAATAAGGGAGAAGGTACAATTACCTCATCAAGTTTCTACTTTCCTCCCACTCACTTCTTTCGAGAGAAACTTCTTCTCTAGAAAGGATCCATCTTAGCAACGAAAAACTTGCCTTCGGATCTGTGATAGAAGGTGTACCCAATAGTTACCTTTGGGTATTCTATGAAGACGCACTTCTCGATTTGGGTTCGAGCTTATCGGTGAAAACTTTTCACATAAGCATCACAACTCCAAACTTTAAGAAACGACAGCTTAGGTTTACTGCTAAACCATAGTTCATACGGTGTCATCTCAATGGATTTAGATGGTGCCCTATTAAACGTGAATGCAGCTGTCTCTAATGCATAACCCCAAAACGATATTGGTAAATCGGTAAGAGACATCATTGATCGCACCATATCAAAATAAAGTACGGTTATGACGTTCGGACACACCATTACGTTATGGTGTTCCATGTGGCGTGAGCTGTGAAACTATTCCACATTGTTTTATATGAAGGCCAAACTCAGAACTCAAATATTCTCCTCTACGATCAGATCGTAGAAACTTTATTTTCTTATTACGATGATTCTCCACTTCACTCTGAAATTATTTGAACTTTTCAAATGTTTCAGACTTGTGCTTCATTAAGTAGATATACTCATATCTGCTCAAATCATCTTGTGAAGGTCGAAAATAACGATACTTGCCGTGAGCTTTAACACTCATCGGACCGCATACATCGGTATGTATTATTTCCAATAAGTCATTTGCTCGCTCCATTGTTCCGAGAATGAGTCTTTAGTCATCTTACCCATAAGGCATGGTTCGCAAGCATCAAGTGATTCATAATCAAGTGATTCCAAAATCCCATCAAGATGGAGTTTCTTCATGCGCTTTACACCAATATGACCTAAACGGCGATTGCCACAAATAAGTTGCACTATCATTATTAACTTTGCATCTTTTGGTTTCAATATTATGAATATGTGTATCACTATGATCGAGATCCAATGAACCATTTTCATTGGGTGTGTAACCATATAAGGTTTTATTCATGTAAATGAACAACAATTTATTCTCTTACTTAAATGAATAACCAGTATTGCAATAAACATGATCAAATCATATTTATGCTCAACACCAAATAACACTTATTTAGGTTCCACACTAATCCCGAAAGTATAGGGAGTGTGCGATGATGATCATATCAATCTTGGAACTACTTCCAACACTCATCGTCACTTCCCTTCAACTAGTCTCTGCTTATTCGTAACTCATGTTTCGAGTTACTAATCTTAGCAACCTAACGAGTATCAAATACTCGGGGCTACTATAAACACTAGTAAGGTACACATCAATAACCTGTATATCAAATATAACCTTGTTCACTTTGCCATCCTTCTTATCCACCAAATATTCAGGGGTAGTTCCGCTTCGGTGACCAGTTCCATTGCAGCAAAAGTACTCGGTCTCGTGCTTAGGTCTAGACTTGGGCTTCTTCACTCGAGCAACAACTTGCTTGCCGCTCCTTTTGAAGTTCCCTTCTTCCCTTTGCCATTTTCCTTGAGACTAATAGTCTTGTCAACCATCAACACTTGATGTTTTTCTTGATTTCTACCTTCGCGATTTTAGCATCGCGAAGAGCTCGAGAATCTTTTTCGTCATCCCTTGCATACTATAGTTCATCACGAAGTTCTACTAACTTAGTGATTGTGACTAGAGAATTCTGTCAATCACTATCTTATCTCGAAGATTAACTCCCACTTGATTCAAGTGATTGAAGTACTCGGACAATCTGAGCACATGCTCACTAGTTGAGCGATTCTCCTCCATCTTTTAGCTATAGAACTTGTTGGAGACTTCATATCTCTCAACTCGGTATTTGATTAAAATATTAACTTCAATTCTGGAACATCTCATATGGTCCATGACGCTCAAAACGTCTTTGAAGTCCCGATTCTAAGCCGTTAAGCATGGTGCACTAAACTATCAAGTAGTCATCATATTGAGCTAGCCAAACGCTCATAACGCCTCAGATTCGCTCATATTGAGCTAGCCAAACGTTCATAACGTCGCATCTGCTCCTACAATAGGTCATCACCTAGCGGTGCATTAAGGACATAATTCTTCAGCAGCAATGAGGATAAACCTCGGATCACGGATCCAATCCGCATCATTGCTACTAACATCTTTCAATACAATTTTCTAGGAACACATATAAAAACATAGGGAAGCAACAACGCGAGCTATTGATCTACAACATAATTTGCAAAATACTACGGGACTAAGTTCATGATAAATTAAAGTTCAATTAATCATATTACTTAAGAACTCCCACTTAGACCGACATCTCTCTAGTCATCTTAAGTGATTACGTGATCCAAATCAACTAAACCATGTCCGATCATCACGTGAGATGGAGTAGTTTCAATGGTGAACATCACTATGTTGATCATATCTACTATATGATTCACGCCGACCTTCGGTCTCCGTGTTCCGAGGCCATATCTGTTATATGCTAGGCTCATCAAGTTTAACTGAGTATTCGCGTGCGCAAACTGTTTTGCACCGTTGTAGATGGACGAGAACTTATCACACCCGATCATCACGTGGTGTCTGGGTACTACTGAACTTTGGCAACGGTGCATACTCGAGGAGAACACGTCTTGATAATTTTAGTGAGAGATCATCTTATAATGCTACCGTCAAACAAAGCAAGATAAGATGCATAAAGGATAAACATCACATGCAATCAATATAAGTGATATGATATGGTCATCATCATCTTGTGCTTGTGATCTCCATCGCCAAGCACCGTCATGATCACCATCGCCACCGGTAGCGACACCTTGATCTCCATCGTAGCATCGTTGTCGTCTCGCCAACTATTGCTTCTCGACTATCGCTACTCCTTAGTGATAAAGTAAAGCAATTACATGGCGTTGCATTTCATACAATAAGCGACAACCATATGGCTCCTGCCAATTGCGATAACTCGGTTACAAAACATGATCATCTCATACAATAAAATATAGCATCACGTCTTGACCACATCACATCACATCATGCCCTGCAAAGACAAGTTAGGCGTCCTCTACTTTGTTGTTGCAAGTTTTACGTGGCTGCTACGGGCTGAGCAAGAACCGTTCTTACCTCGCATCAAAACCACAACGATACTTCGTCAAATAGACTCCGTTTAACCTTCTCAAGGACCGGGCGTAGCCACACTCGATTCAACTAAAGTGAGAGAGACAGACACCGCCGGTCACCTTTAAGCAACGAGTGCTCGGGCGGTGAAACTAGTCTCGCGTAAGCGTCTGGCGTAATGTCGGTCCAGCCGCTTCATCTCACAATACCGCTGAACCAAAGTATGACATGCTGGTAGGTAGTATGACTTGTATCGCCCACAACTCACTTGTGTTCTACTCGTGCATATGACATCAACGCATAAAACCAGGCTCGATACCATTTGTTGGGGAACGAGTAATTTCAAAAATTTCCTACGATCACGCAAGACCATGGTGATGGCATAGCAACGAGAGGGAGAGTGTCCGTCCACGTACCCTCGTGAGACCGAAAGCGAAGCGTTATAACAACGCGGTTGATGTAGTCGTCGTCTTCACGATCCGACCGATCCAAGCACCGAACGTCGGCACCTCCGAGTTCTCGCACACGTTCAGCTCGATGACGATCCCGGACTCGATCCAGCAAAGTGTCGGGATGAGTTCCACAAGACGACGGCGTGGTGGCGATGTTGATGCTCCACCGACGCAGGGCTTCGCCTAAGCTCGCGATGATATGACTTCTCCGCGCAGGCTTCGCCTAAGCTCATGACGATATGACGAAGTGGAATATGGTGGAAGGGGCACCGACACGGCTAAGGAAAGATCCGTAGATCAACTTGTGTGTCATGGGGTGCCCCCTGCCCGTGATATAAAGGAGCCAAGGGGAGGTGGCGGCCCAAGGGGAGGCGCACTAAGGAGTCCTACTCCTCGGGAGTAGGATTCCCCTCAATCCTAGTTGGATTAGGATTCCGAGAGGAAAGAGAGAGAGGGGGGCCCACCTTTCCTAGTCCTAATAGGACTAGGGAAGGGGGCGCCACCACCTAGGGCTGGCCCTTTCTCCTTTCCTCCAAGGCCCACTATGGCCCATGTATTTCCCGGGGTTCCGTAACCTCCGGTACTCGAGAATTCTCGATTTCACTCGGAACACTTCCGATGTCCAAATGTAGGCTTCCAATATATCAATCTTTATGTCTCGACCATTTCGAGACTCCTCGTCATGTCCGTGATCACATCCGGGACTCAACAACCTTCGTGCATCAATACTTATAAACTCATAATGAACATCGCCGAAGCGTTAAGCGTGCGGACCCTACGGGTTCGAGAACTATGTAGACATGACCTAGAACCATTCTCGGTCAATAACCAATAGCGGAACCTGGATGCCCATATTGGTTCCTACATATTCTACGAAGATCTTTATCGGTCAAACCGCATAACGACATAACGTTGTTCCCTTTGTCATCGGTATGTTACTTACCCGAGATTCGATCGTCGGTATCCAATACCTAGTTCAAACTCGTTACGTAAGTCTCTTTACTCGTTCCGTAATACATCATCTCACAACTAACTCATTAGTTGTAATGCTTGCAAGGCTTAAGTGATGTGTATTACCGAGAAGGCCTAGAGATACCTCTCCGACAATCGGAGTGACAAAACCTAATCTCGAAATCGCCAACCCAACAAGTACCTTTGGAGACACCTGTAGTACTCCTTTATAATCACCCGATTCACGTTGTGACGTTTGGTAGTACCAAAGTGTTCCTCCGTAAACGGAGTTGCATAATCTCATAGTTATAGGAACATGTATGGGTCATGAAGAAAGCATTAACATACTAAGCGATCAAGTGTTAAGCTAACGGAATGGGTCATGTCAATCAGATCATTCAACTAATGATGTGACCTTGTTAATCAAATAACAACTCCTTGTTCATGGTTTAGGAAACATAACCATCTTTGATTAACAAGCTAGTCAAGTAGAGGCATACTAGTGACATACTGTTTGTCTATATATTCACACATGTATTATGTTTCCGTTAATACAATTCTAGCATGAATAATAAACATTTATCATGATATAAGGAAATAAATAATAACTTTTATTATTGCCTCTAGGGCATATTTCCTTCACCGGCATGTCAGCAGGCTTCCATGCAAAGATGTCCCAGCTTCTCACGGAGGAACCGGATGGCGCTTCTTCCTATTTTGAGTCGAATGTTGTTGAGATGTTGGTTGGAGCAGCGTTGGGATCAGTCGGGTGAATGTGAACCTGTTTACGTTTCGCCAATCATTTGAATGCTTGACTCAGTGGCGGGCTTCTTAGCTCGCAACAAATCACTCGGATCTGCAGTTTTCTGATACTCTTGTAGCTCTACCACTGCTAACTGAGGCGATCTTAGAGCCTTTCTGGAACCACTCCTCTGCCTTCTTCCGATTGCCCGTGACAGTGATCACGCCTTTGGGACCGGCATCTTGATTTAAGATACACGTAACATGGGCGGGCCATGAAACGCGCGCATAAGCTGGTCTCCCTAGAATAGCGTGATAAGCGCTCTGAAATCCATGACCTCAAAGGTCAACTTTTCTTTTCGAAATGCTTTGAATCACCAAAACTACATCAAGAGCAATTTGGCCGAGTGACTCACCTTCTTTCCGTGAATGACTCCGTGGAAGCTCATATTCTCGGTCTTTGAGTCCGACATCGGAATGCCCATCCTTTCAACGTTTCCAGATAATATATTCAAACCACTACCACCATCCATCGGGACTTTGGTCACCGAGTGCCTTCGACAACCGGGTCGACCACCAATGCTTGCCTCCCGGGAGTGGCAATGTCGTCGGGTGATCGACCGGTCGAACGTGATGGCGGTCTAGGACCATTTCAGATAATTGGGAGTCATTGGAGCAACCAAGTTTACTTCCGATTGATAACCTTCAATCGACTTTTGCTTTCGACGTCGGCAAAAAATCATCGTGGTGGAATTGACCGGGGATATCCACCATCACCGCATCTCTATCCTCAAATTTGTCTGCTCCCTTATCCTTATCTTTGGGCTGTTTCCTTGGGCTACTGAATCAAGAGCCGACAACTCGTCGAGTGGTATGTTTCGGGTAAATGAGTTTACCCTCTTCATCTTTCTTTGTATGAATATGACATGGTAAATCCAACACATCATTCCCATCCTGGTCTTTCACCTTCTTAGGGTTCCAAGGACCCTTGGGTTTCCCCTTGAACTTTCCTGGGTTCACTGCCAAGGCCTCTCCGGGAGCCGCTGGCTCGACTTTAACGCTTCGCTTCGATCGAATTTCCTCCTTGGTCTCATTGGCTGCAGATTTATATTTACCACTCTGAAGTCGATCCTCTTCTTCACCATTTGCATATTTGGTGGCAATCTCCATCATCCGGCTCAGGGTCATATCTCCGGTTCAACCAAACTTCAAACTTAGTTCTCTATTCTTGACACCTTCCTTGAAGGCACAGACTGCCTGGTGATCAGATACATTCTCCACCGTGTGGTGCAAAGTGATCCACCTCTGGATATAATCTCTCAAGGTTTCACTCGACTTTTGCACGCACGACTGCAACTCTGTCAAGCCCGCTGGTCGTTTGCAAGTTCCTTCAAATGTCCTGACAAACACTCGGGCAAGATCTTCCCAAGTGTAAATCTTCTTTGGGTGCTAATCGATTCAACCACGCCTGGCTGAACCCTCCAACATAGGAGGTAAATGCTTCATGGCTACCTCATCATTACCACCGCCGATCTGAACCGCCACTCGGTAATCTTCAAGCCAGGTGTCAGGCTTGGATTCTCCAGTGAACTTGCCGACTCCAATCGCTAACCTGAAATTGGGGAATCACCGCAGCCACGATGGCTCTCTTCAAACACTCGGTCCCGAGACATGGACTCCGCTCTCGGAAGGAACATCTCTATCATGGCCGTCTCGGTGAGCTCTGCTCCGTCGACCAAACCTTGAACGATAATGGATCTCGCGTCAAAGCTCGGCTCCACAGGGTCGACCGAACTCTTCGCCCAAAGACTGCTTTGGCGTCTGTCATCCTGTTGCCGAGGAGCGTATGATCCACCCCTTGGGGGAGGAGTGGGCACTCGACGTCGATCATTGCGATCGAATCGGTGCTCATACCGCCGCGCCCTTGTATTGATCGTCACGCCGCCTCCACGCTCCTCACGCCTCGGGGCGATCTTGGACTATGGGCCGATGGAATGAATTCGCAGCGTCGGATCGGTCAGTGAACCCTGTTCATGATCGACACAACTGAGTTTTGATCTCCTGCCGCCGGAGCAAATCCACGATTTGTTGCAAACCTCTACCGCCTCCGATCGGAAGGCTGAATTGATTCCGCTATACTGGTGGCAGCTGCTAAATTCTGAATCGGAGTTCGATATACCGGTTGGTGGTTGAAAGAGTGGCGTCGATCGGATTCGGAATCCTCGATCACAGACGCTCGCCCAAAGACTCGCTGAAGATTCTCCATCGAGTGCGTTCAGCCGGTTTATTGGCCAGCGCATCCTCCAAGGCGCGAGCCTCGGGGTTTCTCCAACAATAGGAGTGTGAAGTGCATCCATGTTCCGACGATGAAGTTCTTCCTCTCGAGCGAAGTGAGGGGCTCGGGCAAGTACTCTTCATGGGCTTGCACCGATCGCCTCCGCCGCCACCTTCGTTAGTGCGGTGAATCCAGGGGACTGCGTGGTCCATCGACCATCGTAACCTCTGCCGCCGGTCATCTTTATCGCATTCGACGCGGTCTCTCTGGAGCCGCCGGCAGTCGAACAGGCCAGAGAGATTCGCGGGCTCGATTGCCACGACTTGGGGATGGCCGATGGCGGGCCACCGCATGCCTCACCCACCGCTGAAGCCTCGATCACCAGAACGCTAAGCGCTGGTGGGAGATCGGGAGTGAAGACGGCGCAGAGCCGACCCATCTTGGGTCGACGGTTGCCGCAGGAGGACGCCATGGACACATGCGCGAAAGTCGCCGCCCGCGGGTGGGGAGCGCGCCCACGTCGAGTGGAGCCTCCTGAAGCCAAGCGGAGTCGTCGGCGACGAACGTGAGCGCACCGAGACGGATCTCATGGCGTCGACCGTAACTCCACCGACACCATGATGCCGGAGATCGAGAGAATCCCAACTTCTCCAACAATTAGCTAGAACACCGCCCCACGGTGGGCGCCAACCGTCGTGGTTCTAAGTCCGACAAAGAGAATGGGGGGTAGGTATGGAGAGGCAAGATCCTAGCTATGGAGAAGTTGTATACGCAAGAGATTTACGAGTTCAGGCCCTTCTCGGAGGAAGTAACAGCCCTACGTCTCGGAGCCCTGAGGCGGTTGACTGGATTAATTGCGTATGTGTTACAGGGTGCGAACCCTTCTACCGTGGAAGGGGTGGCTTATATAGTCGCCAGACCCCAGCCAGCCCACGAGCGAGAGGGTTTAAGGTGCGTTAAGACTAGGCGTTCTCGTAACGCCCTACATAAAGTGTCACTAAGGTCATAAAGACTATTTAACTACTGCACCGTTTGGACACCGAGTGGCTCTTGGACTCCGGTGGTCGAGTGGATCTTCATAGTCGAGTGTCTTTGAATCATCGAGTGGGAGTCTACCAAGTCATTTGGAAGGCTGCTTCTCTTGTGGGTGTCTTTGTGGAAGGTACCTTTGGGCAGGTCTATGACCCTACCCTGTACATGACTTCATCGATCATACGGTAGCGACGCAGACGATGAGACTGGACAAGAATCCGAAGGCAAGCCGACGGACCCCCCCACACACACACACACACGCACAGACACAGTCGTAATGGTCGAGCATCGCGCAAGGCGTGGCTGGAGTGGAAACCGACGAGGTTGCTCAAGCAAGGTGAAGGAAATATGCCCTAGAGGCAATAATAAAGTTGTTATTTATATATTTCCTTATATCATGGTAAATGTTTATTATTCATGCTAGAATTGTATTAACCGGAAACTTAATACATGTGGGAATACATAGAGAAAACATATAGTCCCTAGTATGCCCTACTTGACTAGCTCGTTAATCAAAGATGGTTATGTTTCCTAACCATAGACATGTGTTATCATTTGATCAACGGGATCACATCATTAGGAGAATGATGTGATTGACATGACCCATCCGTTAGCTTAGCATTATGATCATGACAGTTTCATTGCTACTACTTTCTTCATGACTTATATAAGTTCCTTTGACTATGAGATTATGCAACTCCCGAATACCGGAGGAACACTTTGTGTGCTACCAAACGTCACAATGTAAATGGGTGATTATAAAGGTGCTCTACAGGTGTCTCCGAAGGTGTTTGTTGCGTTGGCATAGATCGAGATTAGGATTTGTCACTCCGTGTTTCGGAGAGGTCTCTCTGGGCCCTCTCGGTAATACTCATCACTATAAGCCTTGCAAGCGTTGTGACTAATGAGTTATTTGTGGGATGAAATATTACGGAACGAGTAAAGAGACTTGCCAGTAACGAGATTGAACAAGGTATGATGATACCGACGATCAAATCTCGGGCAAGTAACATACCGATGACAAAGGGAACAACGTATGTTGTTATGCGGTTTGACCGATAAAGATCTTCGTAGAATATGTAGGAACCAATATGAGCATCTAGGTTCCGCTATTAGTTATCGACCGGAGACATGTCTCGGTCATGTCTACATAGTTCTCGAACCCGTAGGGTCCGCATGCTTAACGTTCGATGACGATTGGTATTATGAGTTTATGTGATATGATGTACCAAAGGTTTTTCGAAGTCTCGGATATGATCACGGCCATGACTAGGAGTCTCGAAATGGTCGAGACATAAATATTGATATATTGGACGACTATATTCGAACACCGGAAGTGTTCCGGAGAAGTTTCGGATAAAACCGAAGTGCGGGAGGGTTATCGGAACCCCCGGGGAAACTAATGGGCCTTGATGGGACTTAGTGGAGAGAGAGAGAGAGAGGCGGCGAGGGCAGGCCGCGCGCCCCCTCCTTCTTGAGTCCGAATAGGACAAGGAAGGGGGGCGACGCCCCCCTTTCCTTCCTCCTCTCCCTCTCCTTCCTTCCCCCTCTCTCCCTTTATGTGGAAACCTACTAGGACTTGGAGTCCTAGTAGGATTCCCCTCTTGGGGGCGCGCCAAGGAGGGCCGGCCGGCCTCCCCTCTCCTCCTTTATATATGGGGGAGGGGGCACCCCATATACACACAAGTTGATCAAGTTGATCTTTTAGCCGTGTGCAGTGCGCCCCTCCATAGATTTCCACCTCGGTCATATTGTCGTAGTGCTTAGGCGAAGCCCTACACCGGTAACTTCATCATCACCATCACCATGCCATCGTGCTGAGAAACTTTCCCTCGACCTCAGCTGGATCTAGAGTTCGTGGGACGTCACCAAGCTGAACGTGTGCAGATCGTGGAGGTGTCGTACCTTCGGTGCTAGGATCGGTCATATCATGAAGACGTACGACTACATCAACTGCGTTGTCATAACGCTTCCGCTTTCGGTCTACGAGGGTACGTAGACAACACTCTCCCCTCTAGTTGCCATGCCTCACCTAGATAGATCTTACATGATCGTAGGGAAATTTTGAAATTACTGCATTCCCCAACAGTGGCATCCGAGCCAGGTCTGTGCGTAGATGTTATATGCATGAGTAGAACACAAAGAGTTGTGGGCGATAATAGTCATACTGCTTACCAGCATGTCATACTTCGATTCAGCGGTATTGTTGGATGAAGCGGCTCAGACTGACATTACGCGTACGCTTACGCGAGACTGGTTCTCCCGACGTGCTACGCACACAGGTGGCTAGTGAGTGTCTGTTTCTCCAACTTTAGTTGAATCGAGTGTGGCTACGCCCGGTCCTTGTTGAAGGTTAAAACAACACACTTGACGAAAAATCGTTGTGGTTTTGATGCGTAGATAAGAACGGTTCTTGCTAGAAGCACGTAGCAGCCACGTAAAACTTGCAACAACAAAGTAGAGGACGTCTAACTTGTTTTTGCATGGCTTGATGTGATGTGATATGGTCAAGGCATGATGTGATATAATTTGTTGTATGAGATGATCATGTTTTGTAACAAAGTTATTGGCAACTGGCAGGAGCCATATGGTTGTCGCTTTATTGTATGCAATGCAATCGCCATGTAATTGTTTTACTTTATCACTAAGCGGTAGCGATAGTCGTAGTAACAATAGTTGGCGAGACGACAACGATGCTACGATGGAGATCAAGGTGTCACACCGGTGATGATGGAGATCATGACGATGCTTCGGTGATGGAGATCATGAGCACAAGATGATGATGACCATATCATGTCACATATTTTGATTTCATGTGATGTTTTATCTTTTATGCATCTTATTTTTGCTTAGTACGGCGGTAGCATTATAAGATGATCCCTTACTAAATTTCAAGGTACAAGTGTTCTCCCTGAGTATGCATCGTTGCTACAGTTCGTCGTACCGAGGCACCACGTGATGATCGGGTGTGATAAGCTCTACGTTCACATACAATGGGTGCAAGCCAGTTTTGCACACGCTGAATACTCAGGTTAAACTTGACGAGACTAACATATGCAGATATGGCCTTGGAACACTGAGACCGAAAGGTCGAACGTGAATCATATAGTAGATATGATCAACATAGTTATGTTCACCATAGAAAACTACTCCATCTCACGTGATTATCGGACATGGTTTAGTTGATTTGGATCACGTGATCACTTAGATGATTAGAGGGATGTCTATCTAAGTGGGAGTTCTTAAGTAATATGATTAATTGAACTTTAATTTATCATGAACTTAGTACCTATTAGTATTTTGCATGTCCATGTTATTGTAGATCAATGGCCCGTGCTACCGTTCCTTTGAACTTTAATCTGTTCCTAGAGAAAGCTAAGTTGAAAGATGATGACAGCAACTACACGGACTGGGTCCGTAACTTGAGGATTATCCTCATTGCTGCACAGAAGAATTATGTCCTGGAAGCACCATTGGGTGCCAGGCCTGCTGCAGATGCTACTGATAACGTTAAGAACGTCTGGCAGAGCAAAGCTGATGACTACTCGATAGTTCAGTGTGACATGCTTTACGGCTTAGAACCGAGACTTCAACGACGTTTTGAATGTCATGGAGCATATGAGATTTTCCAGGAGTTGAAGTTAATATTTCAAGCCAATGCCCGGATTGAGAGATATGAAGTCTCCAATAAGTTCTACAGCTGTAAAATGGAGGAGACTAGTTCTGTCAGTGAACATATACTCGGAATGTCTGGGTACCACAACCACTTGACTCAACTGGGAGTTAATCTTCCTGATGATAGTGTCATTGACAGAGTTCTTTAATCACTGCCACCAAGCTACAAAAGCTTCGTGATGAACTATAATATGCAAGGGATGAACAAGACTATTCCCAAGCTCTTCGCAATGCTAAAGACTGCGGAGGTAGAAATAAAAAAGGAGCATCAAGTGTTAATGGTCAACAAGACCACTAGTTTCAAGAAAAAGGGCAAAGGGAAGAAGGGGAACTTCAAGAAGAACAGCAAAAAGGTTGCTCCTCAAGAGAAGAAACCCAAGTCTGGACCTAAGCCTGAAACTGAGTGCTTCTACTGCAAAGGGACTGGTCACTGGAAGCAGAACTGCCCCAAATATTTAGCGGATAAGAAGGATGGCAAAGTGAAAGGTATATTTGATATACATGTTATTGATGTGTACTTAACTAATGCTCGCACTAGCGCGTGGGAATTTGATACTGGTTCTGTTGCTCATATTTGCAACTCGAAACGGGGGCTACGGATTAAGCAAAGATTTGCTAAGGATGAGGTGACGATGCACATGGGAAATGGTTCCAAAGTCAATGTGATCGCGGTCGGCACGTTACCTCTACATCTACCTTCGGGATTAGTTTTAGACCTGAATAATTGTTATTTGGTGACAGCGTAGAGCATGAACATTTCTGGATCTTGTTTGATGCAAGATGATTATTCATTTAAATCAAATAATAATGGTTGTTCTCTTTATATGAGTAATATCTTTTATGGTCATGCACCCTTGATGAGTGGTCTATTTTTATTGAATCTCCATAGTAGTGATACACATATTCATAGTATTGAAAGCCAAAAGATATAAGTTCAATAATGATAGTGCAACTTATTCGTGGCACTACCGTTTGGGTCATACCAGTGTAAAGCGCATAAAGAAACTCCATGTTGATGGACATTTGGAATCACTTGATTATGAATCACTTGGTGCTTGCGAACCGTGCCTTATTGGCAAGATGATTAAAATTCCGTTCTCCAGAACAATGGAATGAGCTACTGACTTGTTGGAAATAATACATACCGATGTATCCGGTCTAATGAGTATTGAGGCTCGGTATCGTTATTTTCTTACCTTCACAGATGATTTGAGCAGATATGTTTATATCTACTTAATGAAGCATAAGTCTGAAACATTTGTAAAGTTCAAAGAATTTCAGAGTGAAGTGGAAAATCATCGTAACAAGAAAATAAAGTTTCTATGATCTAATCGTGGAGGAGAATATTTGAGTTACGAGTTTGGTCTTCATTTGAAACAACATGGGATAGTTTCACAATTAACGCCACCTGGAACACCACAGCGAAATGGTGTGTCCGAACATCGTAACCGTACTTTATTGGATATGGTGCGATCTATGATGTTTCTTACTGATTTACTGCTATCATTTTGGGGTTATGCTTTAGAGACGGCTGCATTCACTTTAAATAGGGCACCATCAAAATCCGTTGAGACGACGCCTTATAAACTATGGTGTGGCAAGAAAGCAAAGTTGTCGTTTCTTAAAGTTTGGGGTTGTGATGCTTATGTGAAAAAGCTTCAGCCTGATAAGCTCGAACCAAATCGGAGAAGTGCGTCTTCATAGGATACCCAAAGGAAACTGTTGGGTACACCTTCTATCACAGATCCGAAGGCAAAATCTTTGTTGCTAAGAATGGATCCTTTCTAGAGAAGGAGTTTCTCTCCAAAGAAGTGAGTGGGAGGAAAGTAGAACTTGATGAGGTAATTGTACCTTCTCCCTTATTGGAAATTAGTTCATCACAGAAATCGGTTCCAGTGATTCCTACACCAATTAGGGAGGAAGTTGATGACGATGATCATGCAACTTCAGATCAAGTTACTACAGAACCTCGTAGGTCTTCCACAGTAAGATCCGCACCAGAGTGGTACGGTAATCCTGTTCTCGAAGTCATGTTACTAGACCATGATGAACCTACGAACTATGAGGAAGCAATGATGAGCCCAAATTCCGTGAAATAGCTTGAGGCCATGAAATCTGAGATGGGATCCATGTATGAGAACAAAGTGTGGACTTTGGTGGACTTGCCCAATGATCGGAAAGCCATAGAAAATAAATGGATCTTTAAGAAGAAGACCGACGCAGACGGTAATGTTACTGTTTACAAAGCTCGACTTGTTGCAAAAGGTTTTCGACAAGTTCAAGGAGTTGACTACGATGAGACTTTCTCACCTGTAACGATGCTTAAGTCTGTCCAAATCATGTTAGCAATTGCTGCATTTTATGATTATGAAATTTGGCATATGGATGTGAAAACTGCACTCCTGAATGAATTTCTGGAAGAAGAGTTGTATATGATGCAACCAGAAGGTTTTGTCGATCCAAAGGGTGCTAACAAAGTGTGCAAGCTCCAGCGATCCATTTATGGACTGGTGCAAGCCTCTCGGAGTTGGCATAAACGCTTTGATAGTGTGATCAAAGCATATGGTTTTATACATACTTTTGGAGAAGCTTGTATTTACAAGAAAGTGAGTGGGAGCTCTGTAGCATTACTGATATTATATGTGGATGACATATTGTTGATTGGAAATGATATAGAATTTCTGGATAGCATAAAGGGATACCTGAATAAGAGTTTTTCTATGAAAGACCTTGGAGAAGCTGCTTACATATTGGGCATCAAGATCTATAGAGATAGATCAAGACGCTTAATTGGACTTTCATAAAGCACATACTTTGATAAAGTTTTGAAGAAGTTCAAAATGGATCAGTCAATGAAAGGGTTCTTGCCTGTATTACAAGTTGTGAAGTTGAGTAAGACACAATGCCCGACCACTGCAGAAGATAGAGAGAAAATGAAAGTCATTCCCTATGCTTCAGCCATAGGTTCTATCATGTATGCAATGCTGTGTACCAGACCTGATGTGTGCCTTGCTATAAGCATAGCAGGGAGGTACCAAAGTAATCCCGGAGTGGATAACTGGACAACGGTCAAGAACATCCTGAAATACCTGAAAATAACTAAGGATATGTTTCTCGTTTATGGAGGTGAAAAAGAGCTCGTCGTAAATGGTTACGTCGATGTAAGCTTTGACATCGATACGGATGAATCTAAGTCGCAAACCAGAAACGTATTTTTATTGAATGGAGGAGCTGTCAGTTGGTGCAGTTCCAAGCAAAGCGTCGTGGCAGGGTCTACGTGTGAAGCGGAGTACATTGTTGCTTCGGAAGCAGCAAATGAAGGAGTTTGGAAGAAGGAGTTCATATCCGATCTAGGTGTCATACCTAGTGCATTGGGTCCAATGAAAATCTTTTGTGAAAATACTGGTGCAATTGCCTTGGCAAAGGAATCCAGATTTCACAAGAGTACCAAGCACATCAAAAGACGCTTCAATTCCATCTGCCATCAATTGTCGGAAGGGGACATAGAGATTTGCAAGATACACACGGATCTGAATGTTGTAGACCCGCTGACTAAGCCTCTTCCACAAGCAAAACATGATCAGCACCAAAGCTCCATGGGTGTTAGAATCTTTACTATGTAATCTAGATTACTGACTCTAGTGCAAGTGTGAGACTGATGAGATATGCCCTAGAAGCAATAATAAAGTTATTATTTATTTCCTTAATTCATGATAAATGTTTATTATTCCTGCTAGAATTGTATTAATCGGAAACTTAGTACATGTGTGAATACATAGACAAAACATATAGTCCCTAGCATGCCTCTACTTGACTAGCTCGTTAATCAAAGATGGTTATGTTTCCTAATCATAGACATGTGTTGTCATTTGATCAAAGGGATCACATCATTAGGAGAATGATGTGATCGACATGACCCATCCGTTAGCTTAGCATTATGATCATGACAGTTTCATTGCTACTACTTTCTTCATGACTTATACAAGTTCCTCAGACTATGAGATTATGCAACTCCCGAATACCGTAGGAACACGTTGTGTGCTACCAAACGTCACAATGTAAATGGGTGATTATAAAGGTGCTCTACAGGTGTCTCCGAAGGTGTTTGTTGGGTTGGCATAGATTGAGATTAGGATCTGTCACTCCGTGTTTCGGAGAGGTATCTCTGGGCCCTGTCGGTAATACTCATCACTATAAGCCTTGCAAGCATTGTGACTAATGAGTTAGTTGCGGGATGAAGTATTACGTAATGAGTAAAGAGACTTGCCGGTAACGAGATTGAACAAGGTACGATGATACCAACGATCAAATCTCGGGCAAGTAACATGTCGATGACAAAGGGAACAACATATGTTGTGCGGTTTGACCAATAAAGATCTTCATAGAATATGTAGGAACCAACATGAGCATCCAGGTTCCGTTATTGGTTATTGACCGGAGACGTGTCTCGGTCATGTCTACATAGTTCTCGAACCCGTAGGGTCCGCACGCTTAACGTTCAATGATGATTGGTATTATGAGTTTATGTGATATGATGTACCGAAGGTTGTTCGGAGTCCCGGATATGATCACGGACATGATGAAGAGTCTCGAAATGGTCGAGACATAAAGATTGATATATTGGATGACTATATTCGGACACCGAAAGTGTTCCGGAGAAGTTTCGGATAAAACTACAGTGTCGGAGGGTTAGCGGAAGCCCCGGGGGAACTAATGGGCCTTGATGGGCCTTAGTGGAAAGAGAGAGGGGCGGCAAGGGCAGGCCGCGCGCCCCCTCCCCTTGAGTCCGAATAGGACAAGGAAGGGGGGGGCCTCCTTTCCTTCCCCCTCTCCCTCTCCTTCCTTTCCCCCTCTCCCTTTAGGTGGAAACCTACTAGGACTTGGAGTCCTAGTAGGATTCCCCTCTTGGGGGCGCGCCAAGGAGGGCCGGCCGGCCTCCCCTCTCCTCCTTTATATACAGGGGAGGGGACACCCCATAGACACACAAGTTGATCAAGTTGATATTTTAGCCGTGTGCGGTGCCCCCCTCCACATATTTTCACCTCGGTC
Organism: Aegilops longissima; assembly: GCA_021605205.1. NCBI lineage: Eukaryota > Viridiplantae > Streptophyta > Magnoliopsida > Poales > Poaceae > Aegilops > Aegilops longissima. Next base: position 696,704,876 of record CM038680.1, read on the forward strand.
ATATCGTTGTAGTGCTTAGGCAAAGCCCTGCGCCGGTAACTTCATCATCACCGTCACCACGCCATTGTGCTGACAAAACTCTACCTTGACCTCAGCTGGATCTAGAGTTCATGGGACGTCACTGAGCTGAACGTGTGCATATCACGGAGGTGACGTACCTTCGGTGCTAGGATCGGTCGGATCGTGAAGACGTACGACTACATCAACCGCGTTGTCATAACGCTTCCGCTTTTGGTCTACAAGGGTACGTAGACAACACTCTCCCTTCTCGTTGCTATGCCTCACCTAGATAGATCTTGCGTGATCGTAGGAAAATTTTGAAATTACTGCATGCCCCAACAATATAGGAGTACATGATCACCTTGGAGTACAAGGCAAGGTAGAATAATATCCTACTATATCCTAGCTTTCCTAATAATCACGATACTCAACAACAAGGACCTCCCCCCCACCACCGCCACCACCATGAGTTGCTTGTCCCCTTCTCTCCATCTCGTTCACCTCGTCTTCGGCATGGTCGTCGTCTCGTTCACCTCCGCTATTAGGTTGTTAGGTAGGGTGTTAGGGTTCCTTTTGCCATTACTTACCGCATCATCAATTTCACTAGGATGAATGGATGAGTCTGGTAACTGAGGCAACAACACTCAAAGTTATGATTCAGGGATGAGTCATGTTGCTCCACAAGAGAGTGGTTCATCATAATTCGAAGCTTGTAGCCTGATATGGTCCATTGTTAGCCCGAGATTGGAAGAGGATGTTGAAATGAACTACATCTACAACAACAATGATATAGAGGCTGTGAGCATGCTTTGGATGCGAATAACACCTTTTGCCAACCTTGTGGTCACGTTCAGAGATAGTGGGTTGCTACAAGATAGCATCCACGCCTCTGTGGAAGAGCAAGTATCAATGTTCCTTCATGTTGTGGGTCATAACCAGAGGTTCATAGTGATTTACAACTTGTTCTGGAGATCTAATGAGACAATTTCAAGAATTTTTTAAGCAAGTCTTGTATGCGACTGGTGAACTCAGGGGAGAGATGGCCAAGGAACCAACTGGATAAACTCCTTCCAAATCTGAAAGGCCCTTGATGGTACCCATATTTCAAGGTGAGCAGTACTCCTGGTTCATGCCATGAGATGCTTGTATTGATGAGAGTGAGACGTAACAGTTTTTCCATGCCATCACATGATTGTAATTGGCGCAGTAGATGGTACTCATGTGGCTACTAGAGTGTCAAGGTCACGGGCTGGAGTATACATGGGTAGAAGAACTACAAAATATAGATTTTTTGTTGTTGATTTCGATCTGAAGTCCACATATATGTTGTCTTGCTAGGAAGGGTCAGCCCATGATACTAACATTCTCGCCAACAACATGTCTCGACTACCGGGGTAAGTATTCCCGGTGCTAATTTCCACCTAGCAGATGTTGGATATGCATGACCGTTCAGGAAAATTAGGTACCGTGTGGACGAGTGATGACCCACAAGTATATGGGGTCAATTGTAGCCTTTTCAATAAGTAAGAGTGTCGAACCCAATGAGGAGCAGAAGGAAATGACAAGTGTTTTTCAGCAAGGTAATGTCTGCAAGTGCTAAAATTGTAAGTAGCAGATAGTTTGATAGCAAGATAATTTGTAACGACCAAGTAACAATAGTAGTAACATAAGTTGTCGGGGATATACCCCGCGGTGTAAACCGGCCGGAAGTTAACCCGGCCGGTCTGGACGGCTCACTGGTAACCCGCCCGGAGCTTGGCGGTTCACGGGCTACCCGCCCGTCTTGGCGGTTCATTAGTAACCCGGCCGCGGATCGTAAGGCAGTTCAACTATTGTGGGCGTTTAAGAGGAAAGGCATGAGGAATATTTTACAAGGAGTTAAGACCAGGACTTGTATCCGGTTTGTATTAGAGATAGAATAGTCCTAATCCTAATAGGACTCACATGTAAACCGCCCTTCAACATATATAAGGAGGGGCAGGCTCCCCAAAGAGGGACAGTTCCACAAGTTGGACAAGTTAGGTTTAGACAATAGCTCTCGAGTTAGAGCTCTCATGTAACCGTGATCATCATCATCAATATCAATGAAGCGGGGCGTAGGCTTTTACCTCCACCGTGAGGGGCCGAACCTGGGTAAAACCTCGCGTCTCTCGTCCCCGCTCAACCCTCTCAAGCTACCGTGATAGATGCGTTGGCCTCGCGACTAAGTCCTAACACTAAGGACATCTGCCGTGACGATTCCACGACAGTTGGCGCCACCGTGGGGCCCGCGCATGTGTGGTGATGAGTTCTTGGAGGGATATCTCTAGGGATCGAGGAGTTTGCAATTTTTATATGAAGATTTTACAATCAGCGAGATTGAAGTCAAAGAAGAAAGATAGGGTTGCGCCTATACGCCGCCCACCGACAACTCTCCGTGCGATTAGGAAATCTGATCGAGAAAAGTTTTGAGCGTGAACCGCAGCAATCCATCAAGTCGTCAAATCATCGAGACCGCCAACTTCGCTTGAAATCTGATTAGGCGTGGCTGCTGTTGTTATCTCCTTCGTATACAACGATCTAAACTCAGATCGAGGTTGGAAAGTACTGCTGCGAGAGGCCGAGATCGACAGGAGTTCTAAACGCGGCAAGTCACCGAGTTCCACTGCTCCAACGACCCATGCACTTTCCCGTTGTCAATACATTGACCAAGTCCAAGTGCTAGTCACGTAAGAAAAAGTGGAGGAGAAAGATTCCATCGGGCGCCCACAACGCCTGCTCACATGGGCTGCTAGCCCGCTTTGGCCTTGCCTTCGCAAGTGGCGCTTTGGGCTCTTGTGTCGAGCCGCAACCGCGCCGCGCCCTCGCTTGGCGCCTGCTTCGCCACCGCTCCGACCCCAAGCCGGCAACCATCGGCATCGCTCTCCGCTTCCATCTGCAGAGAACCGCCACGACCTCGGCCCTACACCGCGTATCGCCGCAAGTCGATCACCGCGACTCGCCGTCTTCATGGCCCCGCCGCGGCAGCCATCGGTGCCTCTGCGGCCGCCGCCGCTTTGACGCTCCGCCTCCGTGTTACTCATTGGAGAGCCGCCACGCGCCTCGCTGGCCCGCTGCCATCGAGCCGCCACCAGAGCTCCCCGCCGCCGAAGTCGCTGCCAGCCGGACCGCTTCGCCCGATCCACCCAGCTCGGCACTGCTGTGACCCGCCTGCTTTGCTGCGAATCCGCCGCGGCCCTCTTCTCTCTCGCCGAGGTGCCCGCCTTGAGCTGGCGTGCTGCCCAAGAGCGGCATAGCGGGCTCATGACCATGCCGCCTCAAGGCGAAGACGGACTGGTCGAGTAGAAGTCCAGTGATTCAATACAGCCCCGCTGGTTCTCCTCTCGCCACCAGTGTCAACCGCCGCCAGGCCTGCTTTTGACCATGAACCGCCCTTGTCAGTATCCATGGGGCACGTTGAACCGCCTGCTGATTTTTCGACGCTGCAGCCGCTGACGAGCCTCTACAATTGCTGCAGGTGTTTTGAAGCATCAGATGACATGATTGCGTGCAAGGCCTTTCGCTTTTGCAAGCGATGTAAATCCATCAAGTTACGTAGGTGGTATGATCGTAAAAGGGTGCAGCTTGTGTATGGTCAACCTTCTCAAACTCTCCTTTGACTCCAAGTGTGAGAACAGAGAAGAGGTTTCAAGACTTTCAACTGCACCTTCGACTCGCTTATCAAATTACAATGATCAAAATTCTCAGAGGTTATCTCCCGACGCTACTTATGGATCATCGGTCGTATGGATAGATCAGGTGATATTCATCTAAGTATATTTTATCGACACATTGTTTTTTATCAAAGAACAATTTATCTTTGCCGTGGTCTGCAATGTTTTTATGCAGGATAGTTATTTATGACAAGGGTATTGTTATACCGCGGACATGGAGCGCGTGCCAGCATAATTTTGTACTAGAGTTCCTCCGGGCCATGCTGCTCGACGGATACATGCGCAAATTGCCGCCCCCGCTGTTCGGTTTACATCCGTCCACGCATGCGGCCGACTCATCGTCCACGCCGGTTTACAAATATCACGGCCGATTCACCCATCCGCACCGGCTTACCACACTGCAACCGGTTCACCCGTGATTGATTTTAGCTGCACCGTGGTGATCATTAACTCCACGGCGGATTATTTCCGGCTTAGCACATCAGGTGATATCCATCTAAAATATATTTTATTAGTGCATGTTATTTTGTCAAAGAGCAGTTTATCTTTGCCTTGGTCTGCAATATTGTATGCAGGACAATTATTCATTATAAACGCGGTTTATGCCATGGGTACGAAGCACGCGCTGGCAGCGTCCTGCCCGGTGTTCGTCCATGCCACATTACACGGTGAATGGACGCGTGCAAGACGCGCCCTTACGGCCCGGTTTACATCAGCTTGCCGGGACCGTGCTGCGTTTGACTCGCCCGTCCGTGCGGTTTCGACACCGTGCCGATCTTCCCGTTCGCACGGTTCACAATGCCACGGCCGACTCATCTATCCGAGCTGTCTCGATGTTGCGGTCGCTTTTGTCGTCCGTCTCTCGCGCCTGGTCTACATCAACATACTGAGGCCGCACTTTATCGCATGAGCTGTTTATTGAGTATGAGCAAGTCACAGCTTGGGTAGCCCGGTTTTCTTTCAACAAAAAGGAGGCAAATTATCATATACAATCAACCGCCGTTTGCACTGGATGGCTCAATGGGCAGGCGCACAAATCGCCGCCACTACAGTTTGGTTAACTTCAGATCGCCAGTTGGAAGGAACCATTGGCCGAGTTGCTGACATGGCTCATACGGGATCATTTATAACCCGCCGCAGTCATCACAACCTTCTGTGGATTTGCATCGTGTTATCAACACCAATGAGTCGTGAACCACCAAATATGGAGAGTTTCAAGCCAACTCCTCGAGTCACCTTGAGACTCGGGGCTACTGATGACATGACTAAGCAAATCTTGCCAAGAAATTTAAGAACCCGGGTGACGATGGAGGGAAAGATAACCCGTCCCGGAGGCTATCATATTTGAAGGCCGAGAAAATTTCCGCTTAATAAGTATATGACAGTTACAAAATCCCGGCTCAAGCAAGAAGTTCCGGATCATCAGAAAGGATTCCGGTTTAAAATCCGGCTCAAGGGGAGTCAGTCTCATTGAAGCTCTCAAGTATCAGGTTTAACATCCGGTTCAAGGGGAAGATATCTCCCACAAAGCTTTGAAGCTCTCAATATCCGGTTCAAAATCCCGGTTCAAGAAGGATTTATCTCTTACAAAAAGTTAAAAGGGTGCCAAAGAGGACCTGCTGCCATGATGCGCGGTTCAAACATGGGTAGCATGCCTTGTTGGCTTATCATATTATTGATCACTTGGGGCTTGGTCATGTCTCGAACCATAGTCACACCTCTTGATCGGCGCAATGCCACAAGATCACTTGGGGGCCTTGGTCGTGTCCGAACCATAGCAACACCATTTGGTAGGCGAAAAGCCACAACATCACTTGGGGACTTGTGGTCACGTCTGAACCATAGTCACGCCTCTTGATCGGCCTAGTGCCACAAAGATCACTTGGGGCTTTGGTCGAACCCGAACCATCGCTACACCTCTTGATCGGCGTAATGCCAATGCATCATTTGGGGACCCGGCTGACTCGAACCATAGCTACGCCTTTTGGGGGCTTGGTCGTGTCCGACCATGGTAATGCCTCTTGATCGGCTCAAAGCCTCATTTGCAATGGTTTTATATTTGCCTTTGCTTGAATTTTGTTCTCTTTAAATTATTTCTTTTGTTGTGTTTTCAAACCGACATTATTAATCCGTTCAAACTGTCAATTACAAATTGGCGGAACACGGTCAAATCCTAATCCGGAGACTATTTGCCCGGTTTGATTTTATGTTACCATCTTATTATGGAGTAAACCGTGTTCATTAACCCGGCTTGAATTTCAATTACAAGTTGTCAATACATGATCAAATTATGATCCGGAGACTATCAGCCCGGTCTGGTTCGACTACGAGTCGCCATATATATATGGTTAAACCGGTGTTTATCACAACCCGCACGGTTTATCATCAACCGCACAGATGAAAGGAGTTATCATTACTCAAGATTGGGGTTATCACTTTTACTACATAAAGTTGGTCAAACCAGCAATGTGATTCAATATCACGACCCGACTCATCATATTATAATGAGTCGACCTTTGGGGCTGCCAATTGCTCCTGTCAGCAGCTTGAAGGTACAAAGCTTTTTATTCATTATATTGAAGGGTCTCTTTGCTCAGTTGGTAAAGCACAAGGCTCTTAACCTTGTGGACGTGGATTCAAGTCCCATGATGGGAGTTACATCATATGATGTTATTTTCATTGAAGTATATATTAAGTCCCAGCTCAATATTATCTTCTCGAGCCGGCCCTTGGGGGCTACACATCATTGCTCAAATCTATATGATTATACTTACAAAGTCCCCGCTTATTATTGCATAATGACCCGCACTTGGGGGCTACATAATATGGAGTATTCAGTTTTTACTAAGTGACTGGATGAACAACATGGATTTCTTCTTAAGTGGCAGATTTATATTGAAACAAGTCTTAAGCCATCACTTTGTTCTACTCAAGACTTGGGGGCTACAGGTATTATATTATTATGGAAGAACTATTTTCAAATTCTCTGCTTTTGAGCAAACCGGATTGACCCGCGTCACCAACCATTATGACCCGTGTTTGCAACAATCATAACCCGGCTATGGCAACAATCATAACCTGAATTATCAGTTTTATAACCCGACAGTTTTGGCAATGATAAACCGGCAAGTTCTACATCTTCAAACCGTGGAATATCGATGAGTATTTCAAGACCAATATTTCTTAAACCGGCGCTTTGGAAGCCGACTCAAGTGGATTATTCTTCACAATATTTTTCTATAAGAAACCAACATCAGCAAATTGGTTATGAAGCTGGTTATTGACCGGATTTTCTAGAAGAAGGAAATGACAAGGACGATCAAAAGCCGTCTACAAGAATTCTTAACCCGGAGTACAACCTGCCAAATTTGTTCGGTGTTTATTTTATAGCGTAAGTTTACTATGGATAAATCCAAGCTAAACTTGGGGCTAATGTCGGGATATACCTCATGTGTAAACCGGCCGGAAGTTAACCCGGCCGGTCTGGACGGCTCACTGGTAACCCGCCCGGAGCTTGGCGGTTCACGGGCTACCCGCCCGGTCTTGGCGGTTCATTAGTAACCCGGCCGGCGGATCAGAAGGCCGGTTCAACTATTGTGGGCCGGTTTAAGAGGAAAGGCATGAGGAATATTTTACAAGGAGTTAAGACCAGGACTTGTATCCGGTTTGTATTAGAGATAGAATAGTCCTAATCCTAATAGGACTCCACATGTAAACCGCCCCTTCAACATATATAAGGAGGGGCAGGGCTCCCCAAAGAGGGACAGGTTCCACAAGTTGGACAAGTTAGGTTTAGACAATAGCTCTCGAGTTAGAGCTCTCATGTAACCGTGATCATCATCATCAATATCAATGAAGCAGGACGTAGGCTTTTACCTCCACCGTGAGGGGCCGAACCTGGGTAAAACCTCGCGTCTCTCGTCCCGCTCAACCCCTCTCAAGCTACCGCATAGATGCGTTGGCCTCGCGACTAAGTCCTAACACTAAGGACATCTGCCGTGACGATTCCACGACATAAGTGCAACAAGGTAGCCCAATCCTTTTGAGGCAAAGGACAGGCCATAACGATTTCTTATAATAAGCAAAGTGTTCTTGAGGGTACACGGGAATTTCATCTAGTCACTTTCATCATGTTGGCTTAATTCGTGTTCGGTACTTTGATAATTTCATATGTGGGTGGACCGGTGCTTAGGTGCTGTTCTTACTTGAACAAACCTCCTACTTATGATTAAACCTATCGCAAGCATCCGCAACTACGAGAAAGGTATTAAGAATAAATTCTAATCATATCATTAAACTTTTGGATCCAATCGGTCCCTTACGGAATAGCGCATAAACTGGGGTTTAAGCTTTTGTCACTCTCGCAACCCACCATCTAATAACTACTCCACAATGCATTCCCTTAGGCTCAAATATGGTGAAGTGTCATGTAGTCGATGTTCACATGACACCACTAAGACAAGACAACATACATATCATCAAAATATCAAACACATATAAAGTTCACATGATTACTTGCAACATGATTTCTCCCGTGACCTCAAGAACGAAAGTAACTACTCACGAATGATAAACATACTCAAGATCAGAGGGGTAATAAATATCATAATGGATCTGAACATATAATCTTCCACCAAATAAACCATATAATAATCAACTAAAAGATGTAATCAACACTAGTAGTCACCCACAAGCACCAATCTATAGTTTTGATGCAAAGATTGAACACAAGAGATGAACTAGGGTTTGAGAGGAGTTGGTGTTGTGAAGATGTTAATGAAGATAGCCCTCCCCAAGATGGGAGAGTTGTTGGTGATGATGATGACTATGATTTCCCCGTACAGGAGGGAAGTTCCCCCGGTGAAATTGCTCCGCCGGAGGGCAAAAGTGCTCCTGCCCAAGTTATGCCTCGAGGCGGTGGCGCTTCATCCTGAAAGTCCTCCTCTGATTTTTTTTCCCAGGTCAAAATGACTTATATACCAGAAGATGGGCACCGGAGGTGGGCCGAGGAGGGAAGCACCCACCAGGGCGCGCCCAGGTGGGTTGTGCCCACCTGGTGGCCCTCCTTTGGTACTTACTTGCTCCAATATTTATTAAATATTCCATAATAATTCCTCGAGAGTTTCAACTCATTTGGAGTTGTGCAGAATAGGTCGCTTGACGTAGCTTTTTCAGGTCCAGATTTCCAGCTGCCGGAATTCTCCCCCTTGGTGCATACCTTGCATATTATGAGGGAAAAGGCATTAGAATTACTCAAAAAAGCATTATTATACAATATACCTTGCATATTATGAGTGAAAAGGCACCGATGACAACTTACTTGAAGGATCTTACTCAATCCATAGGTAGGTATGGTGGACTCTCAAACAAGATAGGTTTAAGGGTTTTGGATGCACAAGTAGTATCTCTACTTAGTGCAGAGTTTTTGACTAGCAAAGATAGGGGCAAGCACCACATGTTGAAGGATCTATGACAATATAACTTCTATGTGAATATGAACAAACATAAATCATTAAGTTGTCTTCCTTGTCCAACGTCAATAATTTTGGCATATAATATTTTGATGGGTGCTCACAATCATAAAAGATGTCCATGATAGTATATTTATATATGAATCTTCTCTTCCCTTATTAATTCTTTCATGAATTGCATCATTGACCAATGCTATGTTTGTCAATCTACAATAAAGTTTTCTACTTATACTTTTCCTTGTGTAATGTCATCACTTACCATAAGATTAGCATATGATCTTTTTCTTTTTATTGCAGCAAGAAAGTAAAGAAGGCAAAACTCAAACTAATCTTTATTATATCTCGCACACGATTACAAGGATTGATCACTAAGCAAACTCACAAAAAGAAAGGGACTAAATTTTTATTCATCTAATAGCAAAAGATAACCATTGATCTCACTAAGAAAGTAAAGGAAAAAGATAGTGGAGATTGATACGATACCGGGGCACCTCCCCCAAGCTTGGCGAAAGCCAAGGGGAGTGCACATACCCAATACTTAGTTTTCTTTTGGTGGTGATGAAGAAGAAGGTGGAGATGAAGTAGAAGGTTTCTTGTCCTCGGGTTTCCATGGCAGAGGCTCACCATCATAAGAGGAGGAGTGAGTCTCCTGGATCCTGCAACTGGCAGCCAAACTCATACCTTTAAACCTTACCTTATATTCAAAGACTTGGCTTTGAAGGTCGTGGATCTGGCTATGGAGGAAGTTGATTTGCTCGTTGAGGGAGAAGATAATGTCCTTTATGGGCTTGCCATCCACCTTGAGATCACGGGTATAGTCCGCGATCATGAGATGATTGCATTGAGTCCACTCTCCACCATCCCCTTGCACTTGAAGATGTCCTGCTCCATAGCTCCAAGCCTGGCCTCCACAGATCCAGTCCCTAATAATCCCCTAGTGCAGGGAATCATCATAGCAATTCCCAAAGGTGGAAGTGATAAGCATGGAGTGTTGAACCCACAAGAAGCTAAAGGTAAGATCAATATTCTCTCAAGTCCTATCTGCCACTGATATGACTCTACGTGCACCGAACGTTTGCTTCCAACTACAAACGAGAAATAAAGCTACATTGTGGGTATGAAGAGGATAGCTTTGCATGATATTGGGGAACTAAAATATAAAAGTAGGTGCTTTTATCATAAATTTAGAATATATTACTAAATATTGTAAATAGTGAGTGTGGAATAATGATGGGTCGGTGTGCGCAATTATCCTAGGCAATTATTAACAAGACCGGCAATCACAATTGCAATTTCATACGGGGGAGAGGCATAAGCTAACATACTTTCTCTTCTTGGATCATATGCACTTATGATTGGAACTCTAGCAAGCATCCGCAACTACTAAAGATCATTAAGGTAAAAACCAATCGTAGCATTAACATAACAAGTCCCCTTTATTCCCATATGTCGTGACCCACTTATCCGTGTTTATGCTTCTGTCACTCAAGCAACATAGACAATAGGTAAACCATGGACATATTGCAACACCCTACAGTGGGAATCCCTCACGCTTGCGCGACATGGACGGCACAATAGGACAAGACCAAAATAAAACATACAACTCGTGCCAATCTAGATCATCAATCAACCCAAAGACAAAAGATATCTACTCAAAACATCATAGGATGGCAACACATCATTGGATCATAATATGTGGCATAAAGCACCATGTTCAAGTAGGGATTACAGCGGGGTGCGAGAGAGTGGACCGCGTAAAAGAGATGAGGATGGTGATGATGATGGTGATGTTGATGAAGACGATCACCACGGCGATGATTCCCCTCCCGATGGCACTCCGGCGCAATCGAGAGAGAGGAGGAGAGGTTCTCCCCCTTGTGCTTCCTCTTCCATGGCCTCCCCTGGATGGGGAGAGGTTCCCCTCTGGTCCTTGGCCTTCATGGTGATGATGGCCCCTCCGAGATCCTTCCCCATGGCCTCCGGTGGTGATGGCCCCCTCCGGCAAGGTGCCAGAGAAGGCCTAGATTGATTTCTCATGGCTACAGAGGCTTGCGGCGGCGGAACTTCCGATCTAGGTTTCTTTTTGGAAGTTTGGGTATTTGTAGGAGGGTTTGGCATTGAGAACAAGTTAGGGGGACCCTCGAGGAGTCCACGAGGCACATGGGCGCGCGCCCCACCCTCGTGGGCCCCATGGGACTCCTCTCTGATAACTTTTTGTTCCAGTATTTTTTATATTTTCCAGAAAAAATCTCCCTTGATTTTCAGCGCATTCCGATAACTTTTATTTCTGCACAAAAACAACACCATGGTAGTTCTGCTGAAAACAACGTCAGTCCGGGTTAGTTCTAATCAAATCATACCAAAATCATGTGGAAATATTATAAACATGGCATGAATACTTCATAAATTATAGATACGTTAGAGACGTATCAGCATCCCCAAGCTTAATTCCTGCTCGTCCCCGAGTAGGTAAATGATAAAGAAATAACTTATGAAGTGTGAGTGCTAGCAAGTGCTTAAGTTTGATCAATGATAGTTTCAATCACTTTTTCTAGCATCATTATATATCATAACAGTAGCTCAACTCATAAAACTTCTCATGATCAAGTAACAAGCTATTCACATGTTAAAGTATAGATCATAAACTTTCTTGAAAACTAACAAACCATGCTCTTAGTTATCAAACAATTGCTATTCATCTTATTTTCGGGAAGGGTCTATATGAGAGCTTTGGTTCAGCAAACTCCACATACTCAACTATCATTTAATCTTTCACAATTGCTAACACTCATGTGATATTTATGGTTTCAAAGTTTTAATTTGACACAGAGAAAGATGGGGCTTATAGTTTCGCCTCCCAACCTTTCACCTCAAGGGTAATGTCAACAATAATAATTTATGAAAACCTACATCCAAGTGGATATATATATCCGGATCGCTCCAACACAAAGTACTTGCCAAAGGAAAAAAGTGTAAAAAGGAAAGGTGATGATCACTGTGACTCTTGTGTAAGGGTAGAAGATAAAAGTAAAAGATAGGCCCTTCGTAGAGGGAAACGGAGGTTGTCATGCGCTTTTATGGTTGGATGCACAAAATCTTAATGCAAAAGAACGTCACTTTATGTTGCTGCTTGTGATAAAGACCTTTATTATGCAGTCTATCGCTTTTATTTCTTCCCTATCACAAGTTCGTATAAAGTTTATTTTCTTCGCACTAATAGATAATACATATTTAAGGAGCAATTTTTATTGAATGCACGATGACAACTTACTTGAAGGATCTTACTCAATCCATATGTAGGTATGGTGGACTCTCATGGCAAAACTGGTTTAAGGGATGTTTGGAAGCACAAGTAGTATCTCTACTTGGTGCAAAGAATTTGGCTAGCATGAGAGGGAAAGGCAAGCTCAACATGTTGGATGATCCAAGACAATATAACATTTCAGATATAGGAAAACATAACCCATTAAGTTGTCTTACTTGTCCAACATCAACCTTTTAGCATGTCATATTTCAATGAGTGCTCAGAATTACAAAACATGTCCAAGATAGTTTATTTATATGTGAAATCTCTCTTCCTTTAATATTCTTTCATGAATTGTTCAAGTGACCAATTCTGTGTTTGCTAACTTTCAATAAGTTTACTACCTATACTTATTATGTGTGAAGTCATTACTCCCCATGTTATAAGCATATGAAACATATATAAATTCATATTTATGATATTCAATTCATTCAACCATTTACTCATAAGATGTACGTGAAGCACGTGAGTAAATGATAAATTACTCCAAAATATATAAGTGAAGAACACTGAATAGTCCAATAATTAACTAGCCATGGGAGGATTCTTTTTCATTCAAGATTTCAGATCCAATGATTTTATTCAAACATCAAGTAAAATTAAAAATACTCTCCAAGCAAAACACATATCATGTGACGAATAAAAATATAGCTCTGAGTAAGGTGTACCAATAGTCTTGAAGACGAAAGAGGGGATGCCTTCCGGAGCATCCACAAGCTTAGGCACTTGAGTATTCCTTGAATATTACCTTGGGGTGTCTTGGTCATCCCCAAGCTTAGGGTCTTTCCACTCTTTATTCTCCTCATATCGATATCTCACCCAAAACTTTAAAACTTCAATCACACAAAAACTTAACGGAACTTCGTGAGACGGGTTAGTATGATAAAGAGTAAACCATTCACTTTGGTACTGTCAAATACAAGATTCATAATTGTTCTCACACAATGCCTACTGTACCCTATCATTTCTACAATTTATATTGATCAATATAAGCCATAGAAACTAGAGAACAAGCAAACTATGCATTGAAAACAGAATCTGCCAGAAACAGAACAGCCTGTAATGATCTGCACATCTACCATACTTATTATACTCCAAAAATTATGAAATAAATTGGTGGACGTGAGGAATTTGTCTATTAATCTTATTAAAAAATAATAAACTCAATATCACTCTTCTGTAAAAAAAATGACATCTAATCTCGTGAGCGCAAAGTTTCTGTTTCTTATAGCAAGATCACATTAACTTTCACTCAAGTCTTCCCAAAGGCCTTACTTGGCACTTTATTGAAACAAAAGCTATAAAACATGATTACTACAGTAGCTTAATCATGTGAACACACAAAAACAGTAAGGGTAAATATTGGGTTGTCTCCCAGCAAGCGCTTTTCTTTAATGCCTTTTAGATAGGCATGACGATTTCAATGATGCTCACATAAAAGATAAGAATTGAAACATAAAGAGAGCATCATGAAGAATATGACTAGCACATTTAAATCTAACCCACTTCATATTCCTAGGGATTTTGTGAGCACACAACTTATGGGAACAAGGATCAACTAGCATAGGAAGGCAAAACAAGTATAACTTCAAAACTTCAAGCACATAGAGAGAAACTTGATATTATTGTAACTCCTACAAGCATATATTCCTCCCTCATAATAATTTTCAGTAGCATCATGAATGAGTTTAACAGTACAACCTTCACATAAAGCATTCTTTTCATGATCTACAGGCATAGAATTTTTTCTACTCTCCACATAAGCAAAATTCTTCTCATTCGGAATAGTGGGAGCAAACTCAACAAGATAACTATCATGTGAGGCATAATCCAATTGAAAATTAAAATCACGATGACAAGTTTTATGGTTAACGTTATTCTTTGTTGCATACATGTCATCACAATAATCATCATAGATAGCCACTTTATTCATAATCAATTGGAATCATTACTAACTAAAGTTGACACTCTTCCAAATCCACTTTCATAAATATCACACTAAGATTCAACACCCTTCAAAATAGTGGGATCACTAATTCCTAAAGTTGACACTCTTCCAAACCCACTTTAGATGATAGTATTATTCATAATCCAAAAGATATAAGTGAAGTTCATGGGGCATTCTACAATATATACTAACCAATATCCAAGCTCAAAATATATAAGTGAAGCACACGAAGCATTCTATAAAAACCACACTCAAAAGATTTAAGTGAAGCACAAAGAGCATTATATAATATCATTGAAGGTCTATCTCATACTAGCATGGTTCCTAAAGAAAAAGAAAAACACAAAGGACACAAATCATGTGAACAAAACAAAAACCAAGGTATGTCGATAATTGTTGAAGAAGAAAGATGGGATGCCAACCGGGGTATCCCCAAGCTTAGATGCTTGAGTATCCTTGAAATATTTACTTGGGGTGCCTTGAGAATCCCCAAGCTTGAACTCTTGCTTCTCTTTATTCTTCTCATATTGATAGGTCCTCAATCTTCGAACACTTCATCCACACAAAACTTAACAAAAACTTTGTGAGATCTGTTAGTATAATAAAGCAAATCACTACCTTTAGGTACTATTGCAAACTCATTCTTAATTTATATTGGTGTAATATCTAATGTATTCCAACTTCTCTATGGTTCATACCACCCGATACTACTCATATATTCATCAAAATAAGCAAACAACACGCGAAAAACAGAATCTGTCAAAAACAGGACAGTCTATAGTAATCTGGAAATTTAGTATACTTATGTAACTCCAAAAAATCTAAAATAAATATGACAATTTAAACAATTTGTACAGAAGTAATGGGCAAAAAGTTTCAGACCCATTTGACTTTTCAGTAAAAAATGTAAAATTCACACGCTACAGCCAAAGTTTTCTGTTTTTGTAATACACATAGTAAACAAGCGATCTAATCATCCTAAAACCAAAGGTTGGCACATTATTTTTATAATACAATGAATATATACAAGGGGATAATAATTTTCAGAGAAACTTCCATGAAAAATTCTACATTGTTTCCATGAGCATGAACACAAGTGCTCGAGGTTGACCCTCACTTCTTCAATGCATAACTTTCCAATCACTTTTCTTTTTGAAAAACTTTTTAGGCAAACTAGTCGTCAACCCATGCTACTGCACGGGCTAGCAATTTTTGGAACATTATGATATTGCACATAGAGTTTTTGTTAGTATTGTTCTGTCTAAAATATTGCAGAAATTAGAAATGCAAAACTATTTATATTGATATTTACTATTTTGCTACCTATTTTTGTAGCTTATAAAATATTATAAGATTTGAGGCACACAAAAATTGGTGACGTCATTATATATATTAACACCACCTAATCTATTGGGGATCGTTGCAGAAATTAAAAAATTTCTACGCATCACCAAGATCAATCTATGGAGTAACTAGCAACGAGAGAGAGGGGAGTGCATCTTCATACCCTTGAAGATCGCGAGACGGAAGCGTTGCAATAACGCGGATGAAGGAGTCATACTCGTAGCGATTCAGATCACGGTGGATTCGGATCTTATGGCCGAACAACTGCACCTCCGCGTTCAACACACGTGCATCCCGGTGACGTCTCCGTACCTTGAACCAGCAAGGAGGAGGGTGAGGTTGAGGAAGATGGCTCCAGCAGCAGCACGACTGCGTGGTGGTGATGGAGTGGCAGTTCTTCGGTAGGGCTTCGCCAAGCTCACGCGGAGGAGGCGAGGTGTTGGGGAGGGGAGGGGCTGCGCCTAGGATGTATTGTTGCAGCCCTCCCTCCACCCCTCTATTTATAGGGAGAAGGGGGAAGGGGGCCGGCCCCTCTAGATGAGATCTAGAGGGGGAGCGGCGGCCAAAGGGGAGGGGGCTTGCCCCCCAAGCAAGGGGGCGCCCCGTTTAGGGTTCCCCCAACCCTAGGCGCATGGGCCCTAGGGGGGATGGTGCCCATCCCACTTAGGGGCTGGTTCCCTTCCACCTACAGCCCATAAGGCCCTCCGGGGCAGGTGAACCCTCCCGGTGGACCCCCGGAACCCCCCCCCCCCCCCGGTGGTCCCGGTACAATACCGGTATACCCCTGAATATTTTTGGTGACCGTATGATGACTTCCCACATATAAATTTTCACCTCCGGACCATTCCGAAACTCCTCGTGACATCCGGGATCTCATCCGGGACTCCGAACAACATTCGGTAATCACACACAAATCTTCCTTATAACCCTAGCGTCATCGAACCTTAAGTGTGTAGACCCTACGGGTTCGGGAATCATGCGAACATGACCGAGACAACTCTCCGCCAATAACCAACAACGGATCTGGATACCCATGTTGGCTCCCACATGTTCCACGATGATCTCATCGGATGAACCACGATGTCGAGGATTCAAGCAATCCCGTATACAATTCCCTTTGTCAATCGATGCGTTACATTTACCCGAGATTCGATCGTCGGTATCCCAATACCTCGCTCAATCTCGCATCGCAAGTCACTTTACTCGCTATGTAATGCATGATCCCGTGACTAACTACTTAGTCACATTGAGCTCATTATGATGATGCATTACCGAGTGGGCCCAGAGATACCTCTCTGTCATACGGAGTGACAAATCCCAGTCTTGATTCGTGCCAACCCAACATATACTTTCGGAGATACCTGCAGTGCACCTTTATAGCCACCCAGTTACGTTGTGACATTTGGTACACCCAAAGCATACCTACGGTATCCGGTAGTTGCACAATCTCATGGTCTAAGGAAATGATACTTGACATTGAAAAAGCTTTAGCAAACGAACTACACGATCTTGTGCTATGCTTAGGATTGGGTCTTGTCCATCACATCATTCTCCTAATGATGTGATCCCGTTATCAATGACATCCAATGTCCATAGTCAGGAAACCATGACCATTTGTTGATCAACGAGCTAGTCAACTAGAGGCTCACTAGGGACATGTTGTGGTCTATGTATTCACACATGTATTACGGTTTCCAGTTAATACAATTATTGCATGAACAACAGACAATTATCATGAACAAGGAAATATAATAATAACCATTTTATTATTGCCTCTAGGGCATATTTCCAACATAATCTTGGTAATTACTAAATACATATGAAGATGTGTTTTTTAACGTTATTATACATATCATATATGATTCTCTACAGGTTACTATTGGCACAGTTACTCCATGATTCTGCATGCATGCGTGTGGTCATAATTCAGTTAAAACATGGTGCAACAACCATTCTGTGAGGTTAGTTTATGCTGATAGCACACCACCCCGTCCACGGTCCACAAACCCATGTCTAGCTCGTTGATACCCCTACCGACCAAACTGCTTATCAGTTTAATAGGTCGCTGACCTCTGCGCATTGATGAGGGTCGCGACTCACCTGAAGCTTATCCTTGTACTTCTAGAATATTTGGAAGGTCACTGAACTTCTTAAAGATTGCTTTAAACTCCTGGAAGCCATCTTTGTATTTTTTTAATAATTCCCTATATTTATAATTTTCTGGTTTAATCTAATGTTCTAGAAGCCATCCTTATATTTTTCAATTTCAGCATTAAAATATGAAAAATTTGCTCGAATATTCTGAAATATCACCCTTTTGTTGTCCACATATTCTCTTAAATTATTGGACGCCCGCATGCAAGATTTTAGAAGTTATACTTTGTGTACATTTAGAAAAAAACTCATCCTTCTTACATCACTTTATCTGGCTGACCAATATGTGCACTTCTGCTTTTGGCTATTAAATTATTATTTTTATTATTCAAGTGCTCGTGCATTAATGTGGACTTCTTCCGTAACATATATAAAATTTAAATGGCATGCCCGGACTTCCGAAAAACTATGGGTTTTCTAATGCGCTTGCACAATTTGGCAATTTCATTTTTTTACAAAATCTAGGATTTGTTTATTACTATATTTGCAGCATAAATTTTGAAATATTTTATCAATTTTATTATCATTTTCAGAAAATTGGGTGTACGCCCCAAACAAATTTGGCAGTATATATATGTTGATGGTTTGTAGACCGGATTGGTTTCGTACATGCATATATCCCTTAGTCTGTTCAAAAAAGTATCCCTTCTGGTTGTGTGCGTGGGGATTTATGGGTGAGAAAAAGTGTATGCCTACACACAAATTGTGAAAAAAAATATACGCAGATTTTTAGTAAGCAGAACAATGTGTTGATCTGTGAAATAGTATATTGATGTCTACTCCATGCATGCATGGTAACTTCGCTAGTACGTTTTCAGGGAAAAAATTATTGTTTATCAGTTTTTTTAGAAAATATTGTTTGTTAGGTCATTTTAGCTTGGACGTTTTCCTTTTCTTTTTTTACAACCTGCATGTTCCTTTCCTCTCTTTTTTTGAGACAATGGACCTTCCTTTCCTTCTGTAAGTACTAACATGAGGTGGTAGAGTTTCCCCATCTCATTTAATCCTAGACGCACATTTAAGATCTCATGGTTAAATTAAAGTAGTTTTTTAGGATTAACGTGGAAGCTTGTATGGTGCCTCCAATTAGTAAATATAAGATGAGGCAAGTGCATCTTTTTGTATTTTCATTTTTTTGATTTTTTTTGTATGTTTCACCCACAACTAGCAAAACAAAAACAAAAAGGTAAAACAAAAATCTACTTAGTGAAGAAAGCGAACAAGCACACACGAGAATATCAACCCCACGCTATTGCTCCCCAGCAACGGCGCCAGAAAAGAGCTTGATAATCCCCAAGTGCAGGGAATCATCGTAGCAATTCCTAAAGGTGAAAGTGATAAGCATGGAGTATCGAACCCACAAGGAGCTAAAGGTAAGATTAATATTCTCTCAAGTCCTATCTGCCACTGATACGACTCTACGTACACCAAATGTTTGCTTCCAACTAGAAACGAGAAATAAAGCTACGTTGTGGGTATGAAGAGGATAACTTTGCATTATATCGGAGAACTAAAATATAAAAGTAGGTGATGTTATCATAAAGTTAGAATATATTACTAAATATGATAAATAATGAGTGTGGAATAATGATGGGTCAATTTGCGGAATTATCCTAGGCAATTGTTAACAAGACCGGCAATCACTATTGCAATTTCATATGGGGGAGAGGCATAAGCTAACATACTTTCTCTTCTTGGATCATATGTACTTATGATTGGAACTCTAGCAAGCATCCGCAACTACTAAAGATCATTAAGGTATAACTCAACCATAGCATTAACATATCAAGTCCCCTTTATTCCCATACGCCGTGACCCACTTATCTGTGTTTAAGCTTCTGTCACTCAAGCAACGCAGACAATAAGTAAACCATGGACATATTGCAGCACCCTACAGCGGGAATCCCTCACGCTTGCGCGACACGGAGGGCACAATAGGACAGCACCAAAATAAAACATACAACTCATACCAATCTAGATCATCAATCAACCCAAAGACAAAAGATATCTACTCAAAACATCATAGGATGGCAACACATCATTGGATCATAATATGTGGCATAAAGCACCATGTTCAAGTAGAGATTACAGCGGGTGCGGGAGAGTGGACCGTGTAAAAGAGATGAGGATGGTGATGATGATGATGATGGTGATGTTGATGAAGACGATCACTGCGGCAATGATTCTCCTCCCGATGGCACTCTGGCGCCACCGAGAGAGAGGAGGAGAGGTTCTCCTCCTTGTGCTTCCTCTTCCATGGCCTCCCCCTGGATGGGGAGAGGTTCCCCCTCTGGTCTTTGGCCTTCATGGCGATGATGGCCCCTCCGAAATCCTTCCCCATGGCCTCCGGTGATGATGGCCCCCTCCGGCAGGGTGCCAGAGAGAGCCTAGATTAATTCTCGTGGCTACAGAGGCTTGCGACGGTGGAACTTCCGATCTAGGTTTCTTTCTGGAAGTTTGGGTATTTATAGGAGGGTTTGGTGTCGAGAACAAGTTAGGGGGACCCTCGAGGAGTCCACGAGGCATAGGGGCGCGCCCCCCACCCTCGTGGGCCCCACGGGACTCCTCTCTGATAACTTTTTGTTCCAGTATTTTTAATATTTTCCAGAAAAAATCTCCATTGATTTTCAGCGCATTCAGAGAACTTCTATTTCTGCACAAAAACAACACCACAGTAGTTCTGCTGAAAACAGCGCTAGTCCGGGTTAGTTCTAATCAAATCATACCAAAAGTGTGTGGAAATATTATAAACATGGCATGAAAACTTCATAAATTATAGATACGTTGGAGACGTATCAGTCCCCCTGGGTCCTTGCACATCGCGGATGTGCAACACCCTGTCGCGCATCTGGATAGCTTGAGGGTGCTGCATCACCTCCCTTAGATATGGGCTGATGACGTTGTCGAAGAACTTGTCCTTGGAGAAGCTTGAAGCGGCCATGGTGGATTGGATATGACAGAAAACAGCAAGAAAAGAAAAAAGGAGATTTCTCCGCGATACGGAGGTTAACAGGTTCGGGAGGTATATATAGAATTTTTTTATCTTGGGGAATAAGCAGAACGGAAGAAAAACAGAGTCCGGAAAGTTCGCCCTGGTGTATCGTGCCCACCAGGGTCACTTTCCTGGAAGTTTCTTATTCTCCTAATTTTCTAAATATTCCAAAACTGACAAAAAAATTTTGTGGATTTTTCGGAGTCCGTTTACTTACCGTATCACGTACCTCCTTTTTTTCACGATTCTGGAGTGTTCTAGAAGGTTTCCTTTATGTGTTCTTCCCGTGTTAAAGTTTGGATAACATTGCTTTTAACATTAATGGGCGTACCTGAGATATAGTGTTTTATTCGTTTCCCATTGACAACCTTTGGGTTCTTCGGCATTGTTTATTTTGATAGCTCTGGATCGATAGACCTCCTCGATGACATGGGGTCCTTCCCATTTGGAGAGGAGTTTTCCTGCAAAGACTCTGAAACGATAGTTGTACAAAAGAACATATTCTCCTACTTTGAACTCATGCTTTTGGATTCTTTTGTCATGCCATCTTTTAACTTTTTGTTTGAATAACTTAGCGTTTTCATAAGCCTGGGTTCTCCATTCATCTAATGAGCTAATATCAAATAGTCTCTTTTCCCCAGCAAGTTTGAAATCATAATTGAGTTCTTTAATTGACCAAAATGCTTTATGTTCTAACTCAAGAGGCAAATGACAAGCTTTTCCTTAAACCATTTTATATGGAGACATAACCATATGATTTTTATAAGCCGCTCTATAAGCCCAAAGTGCATCATCTAATTTCTTAGACCAATTCTTCCAGGATCTATTGACAGTCTTTTGTAAGATTAGTTTTATTTCTCTATTACTAAGTTCAGATTGACCACTAGACTGAGGATGATAAGGTGATGCAATTCTATGGTTAACATCATACTTAGCAAGATTTTTATGGAAAGCACCCTGAATAAAGTGTGAACCACCATCAGTCATTAAATATCTAGGGACTCCAAACCTTGGGAAAATAACTTCCTTAAGTATTTTAATAGAGGTATTGTGATCAGCACTACTGGTTGGAATAGCTTCTACCCATTTAGTAACATAATCAACAGCAACCAACATATGTGTATACCCATTAGAGGAAGGAAAAGGTCCCATGAAGTCAAATCACCAAACATCAAATGGTTCAACAACACGTGAATAATTCATAGGCATTTCTTGACATTGTCTGCCGGTTTAACATTGTCTGCCGGTTTATCATTGTCTGCTGGTTTAACATTGTCTGTCGGTTTAACATTTGTCTGTCGGTTTAACATTGTCCGCCGGTTTAACATTGTCTGACTTAACTCCTGCCGGTTTACCACCTGCCGGTTTACCGTCTGTCATAGCCATCTGTCTTAATCGCTCTGTTTTAATCGTCGCGGTTTAACACCCGCCGGTTTACCAAGTCCCAGCCGGTTTACAACTCCGGCCGTGTCATACCGCGGGGTATATCCCCGACATTAGCCCCTAGTTTAATTTGGATTTATCCATGTTAAACTCGATCTCGATCCTCTTTAAATCCTTGTCATTTCCTTCCGAAAATCCGGTCAATAGGCCAGCTTCATAATTAATTTGTCGACATTGGTTTGTCACAGAAATATTGTGAAGAATAACTCCTTTAACTCAGCTCCCAATGCTTAAAAACAATATTGGTCCTTGAAATACTCATCTGATCTTCAGCCGGTTTAAGGACGTAGAACTTGCCGGTTTATCATTGCCAAGATCACACCGGGTCATACTTGTAGTTAACATCCAGCTTGAAAATATACCTCTTATATACCTATCACTTATAGCCCCCCAAGTCTTAAGAAGGTAGCATAGCAATAGCTTAAGACTTGCTTCAATATAAATATCACAATCTTGAAGAAATCCAGGTTGTTCATCTCAATCACTAGTCAGAATTGAGTATGCCACATATGTAGCCCCCAAGTGCCGGGTTGTCATGCTTGCGGCAACCTTGGACTTGATATATATACTTCAATGAAAATAACATCATATGATATAACCCCCATCATGGGGCTTGAATCCACGTCCACAAGGTTAAGAGCCTTGTTCTTTACCAACTGAGCAATGTATCCTTCAATATAATGGATAAAAAGCTTTGTACCTTGAATTGTTGATAGGAGCAATTGGTAGCCCCAATGGCCGGCTCATTATAATGTGATGAGTCGGGTCTTTAATAATATGAGCAAAAAATGACTTTGCATTAGCCCCCAAGTGTCATGGTGCAGCTTGCAGCGACATGAGACTTGCATATTTGATGTAATCTCAACTTAAATAATGTAGCCCCCAAGTGTCAGGTTGTAAGCCTGTAGCAACTCGGGACTATGCCTTCAATTGTAGAATAAATCATATCCTATTGACAATATGATAGCCATTGCGCAAAAGCGACTTTGAAAACCTTAACCATAATACTGGTTATTGATAACCATAATAGAAATCCAGTCATGTTGGCTATTTGAAGATTTGAATAATATAATCCAATGATTTATGAGCGCATGATTCCAATGGCGCAATCCAAATATATGTCAAGCGACTTATAGTCGAAACCGACCGGACCGATAGTCTTCGGATTATGATTTAATTGTGTTCATCAATCAGAATCGATAGCTTGAACCGGATTTAATAATGTTGGTTGAAAATGCAATAGAAAAAAAATATTTTATCAAAAGAAAAATAGAAGCAAAGGCAAAGATAAAACCATTGCAAATGAGGCTTTGAGCCGATCAAGTGGCATTACCATGGTCGGACAAGACCATGCCCCCAAAAAAGGCGTAGCTATGGTTCAAGTCAGCCAAGTCCCCAAATGATGCATTGGCATTACGCCGATCAAGAGGTGTAGCGATGGTTCGGGTTCGACCAAAGCCCCCAAGTGATGCTGTGGCACTAGGCCGATCAAGAGGCGTGACTATGGTTTAGACATGACCAAGTCCCCAAGTGATGCTGTGGCTTTTCGCCTACCAAATGGCGTTGCTATGGTTCGGATTCGACCAAAGCCCCCAAGTGATACTGTGGCATTGCACCGATCAAGAGGTGTGACTATGGTTCAGACATGACCAAGCCCCCAAGTGATCAATAAATGATAAGCCAATAAGGCATGATACCCATGTTTGAACCGCGCATCATGGCAGCAGGTCCTATTTGGCACCCTTTAACTTTTTGCAAGAGATAAATCCTTCTTGAACCGGACATTAAACCGGATATTGAGAGCTTCAAAGCTTTGTGGGAGACATCTTTCCCTTGAACCGGATTTTAAACCGGAATCTTCATTTTCAGCCGGAAATTTTCTGACGGCCTTTAAATTTGCACCAATATGGCGGTTTAGGGTCCTGCATTAGATAACTTTGCAAGCTGGAGTAATTGCTCTTTTAAAGAAAGCAATATATAATATAAAAATATATTGGATGGATTTCACCGATATGCCGTGCTAGTGGTTATCCACCGCAGAGTTGATGATCACCATGGTGAAGCCGTTCCACAACAAGCAAAAGCGGACAATGACGCATGATGACGCTTAACGCATACTTCATTGGCACAGCATGGCACCATCTTTATAATAAATTATTGTCCTGCACATAAAAAATATACAGACCAAAAGTAATTGTTCTCTTTATAAAAACAATATTTGCTGATAAAATATACTTAGATGAATATCACCTGGCATTTTTTGTCGGATGATACTGATGGCGCAAACCAAATTTAGATAACCGGGTCCGCCAGATAACCTGCTTTTCCGTTTTGTCTCTATGATCTTTCTTCGGACAGACTATGCCATCACACACGTAATAACCTCCGGTTTTATCGAGCAGGAGATTGCAATTATTCCTCATACGGCAGACGGCCACAAGATTCATCCTTTAGTCAGACCACACTCATCCTGGTCGGGCCCGCTTGCCGGCAGTATGTACTTATCTCCTGCGAAGGCACTTATTTCACCGCTATCTCCATGGCAACCAGCCCGGTGAGTTAGCGCTGAAGCCGGGTAAACCGCCCGGCGGTTTAAGGGACTAGCGGCGGGTTGGAGCCTGCGGGCGAGCGGTGAGTCAAGTGGGTCAACGAACCTCGTCAAGGGCCGGTCCACAGAAGCAGAGGCCATGGGTGGTTCAACAGCAACGGAGGCGAGGCAACTTTGTCGACGGCGATTTAGAGCGGCAGTAACATGCAGCAAAAACCGGCCACGAAGGCAAGGCCACAACAGAAACAGCCCTTGTCCACAAACACAAACAGAGGCATAACCCAGCCGGGACCGGCGTACAGTGTTGGTGCGGCTGCAGGGATGGCCCTGACGGCGAAGGTGAGCACGGTGGGGATTTGCGAAAATCGTAGACCGGCTTCCCAATCAGCCCCAGAACCGGCTTCCCAATCGACAGACGGAGGCTCATAGCGAGGTTGTGGAGGCGACAGCGCTACTGCTGTAATGGTGGAGAGGCGGCGAGGGCGACAGTGACTGCGGCACGGAGCCAGCGTGGCCGCGCGAAGGGAACCGCAAGAGGGCATCAACCCGCCTGCCTCTGTCGATCGCGTTGCCATGGCGTGGAGTAGGGGCGCCGCGGTTCGGGCGCGGAGGCAACGGACGATGGTGGCGCAGCGACAAAGCGCGCGGCGGCAGCACACCAAGCGGCCGTGGAGGTGACGACGGGGCGGCGATTTGTGGCTCGAGCCGAATCGGAGGAAAAAGGCGTCGAGGCAGTCGGCTTTTGAGACAGTGCTGCTCGCGATAGAGCAGCTCGGTAAGGCTTCGGGTGGCGATTGGAGGTGGTGGAGAACCGCGACGGGTTGGGCAAATCCATGGCGGCCCGGTGGCGATTCAGACAAGGTGAGGCGCGACTGAATCCGGCGTCGGGTTATGGAAGCGCGGCTCCGGGTTGGTGATGGCGCGACTGAATCCGGCGTGGGAGGCCAGCGCGGCTCCGGGTTGGTGAAAGGGTGCGCAGTCCGGCGCGTTGGTGGTCGAGGGCGGAGCGGACCGCTCATGGTCGAGGGCGGAACAGACCGGAGCCGGCACACGCTGGGAGGTGGCTGGGCGCGGTGATTACGAGCGGGCGATGCGGAGGCAACCCGGCCGCCGGCGGAGGCAACCCTGGTTGGGACCCGGAGCCGGCCGGTGCGGTGATGACGAGCGGGCGGCCGAAGTCGCGTGATGAATGGTGGTGGTGACGAGGACTGCACGCGTGGAGGAGCTGGGTCGCGGCACGCAGCAGAGCCGTGACATCGCGCCGCCATAGCCGCTCCGCCACAAGGAGGCGTAGACGGGTTGCGGGCGGGTGCCGGCGCTCCGCCAGCCCGAAGCAGCAGTGTTCGAGGCGAGGCGGGCGGAGACCAACTCCGTGGTCTTATCCACTTTTTAGCACATGATGACTCAGAGAACATAATACTCCCATATAATCGATTGTACAGACTAGTCCTCTCGATCCTTAGCGTAAACCACGTGGCTTTAAACCCGTAACCCGCAGCGTAATCTTTCCGGGACTCGGCGGTTTAGACAACAGAATTTTTTTTCGGTCTCGAACTGGACTCGGCGGATCAGACAACAATTTGACAGCTTGTAGGATGCGACGTACAAACAAAGTCAATCCTCCGTTGGTTTTAATAAACCGCCAGGCGTCATGGCGATGCACAAAACGTCAAACCCTAATTATTTTCATCTCAATCTGGTAAACTTGCACTTGATGCAGATCCTTCCAAACCGGCTCATCTTCATCCGGTAACTGCAAACTTCTCGATCCCTGGAAGAAATCCCTCCAAGAACTCTACACCACCGTGCGCAGGCCCCAACTGTCGTGGAATTGTCACGACAGATGTCCTAGGGTGAGGACTTAGTCATGAGGCCAACGCATCTATGTGGTAGATTGAGAGGGGTTGAGCGGAATCGAGAAACGCAACACAAGACAGGGATTTAGACAGCTTCGGGCCCCGGGAAACATCATCCGGTAACAACCCTACATGCTGTTTGAGGCTAGGTCTCATTATCGTCACGAGGGAGTCGCCGTAAACCGGCTCTTCTCTTTGTGTCTAGCCCTAAGATTGTTTCTTCTTGCTTGTAGCTTGTCCCTCTTTGGGGAGCCCTACCCCTCCTTATATATGTTGAAGAGGCGGGTTACATGTAGAGTCCAACTCGAACTTAAGACTTAACTATTCTAACTTATCGCCATGGGCTTCTTAACATCTTGGGCTTCATAACGTCTTGGGCTTCATAACCCCTGGCAACCCAGTTATCACTGTTTGTCGGTTTAACATTGTCTGCCGGTTTAACATTGTCTGTCGGTTTAACATTGTCTGCCGGTTTATCATTGTCTGCCGGTTTAACATTGTCTGTCGGTTTAACATTTGTCTGTCGGTTTAACATTGTCTGACTTAACTCCTGCTGGTTTACGTCTGTCATAGCCACCTGTCTTAACCGCCTGTCTTAATTGTCCGCCGGTTTAACATCCACCGGTTTACCAAGTCCCAGCCGGTTTACAACTCTGGCCGGGTCATACCGCGGAGTATATCCCCGACACTTACCGATATTACCTATTATTTGGCATTCATCACACGATGAGACGAACTTACGGGTATGCTTGAAGAGAGTAGGCCAGTAAAAACCAGATTGCAATACATTATGAGCGGTTCTATCTTCTGCGTGATGTCCTCCATAAGCTTCAGAGTGACATTTCCGTAGGATTTGTTCCTATTCATGCTCAGGTACACAACATCTAATAATACCATCTACTCCTTCTTTATAAAGATGTGGGTCATCCCAAAAGTAATGTCTTAAATCATAGAAGAATTTTTTCTTTTGTTGGTATGTGAAGCTAGGTGGTATGTATTTAGCAACAATATAATTAGCATAGTCAGCATACCAAGGTGTACTATGAGAAACATTTATTGCAGCTAGTTGTTCGTCAGGGAAGCTATCGTTAATTGGTTGTGGGCCATCAAGAATATTTTCAAGTCTAGACAAGTTATCAGCTACGGGGTTCTCTGCCCCTTTCCTATCAGTGATATGCAAATTAAATTCTTGTAGCAGCAGAACCCACCTAATGAGTCTAGGTTTAGCATCTTTCTTTTCCATAAGATATCTTATAGCAGCATGATCGGTGTGAAACTTTACTTTAGAATCAACAATGTAAGATCTGAATTTATCACAAGCAAACACGACTGCTAAGAATTCTTTTTCAGTAGTAGCATATTTTCGTTGAGCACCGTCTAGAGTTTTACTAGCATAATGAACAACATTTAGTTTCTTATCAACTCTTTCTCCTAGAACAGCACCAACAACTTAATCACTAGCATCACACATAATCTTGAAAGGCAAGTTCCAATCAGCTTGTTGAACAACAGGTCCGGTAATTAAGGCTTTCTGTACTGTTTCAAATGCTTCCATGCAATCATCATCAAACACAAAGGGGATATCCTTTTGCAAAAGATTAGTAAGAGGCTTAGAAATTTTAGAAAAGTCTTTGATAGACCTCCTATAGAAACCATCATGACCAAGGAAACTACGAATACCTTTGATATCTTTAGGACATGGCATTTTCTCAATTGCATCAACCTTGGCTTTGTCCACCTCAATGCCTCTTTCAGAAATTTTATGGCCCAAAACAATACCTTCGTTAACCATAAAGTGGCACTTCTCCCAATTCAAGACGAGATTTGTTTGTTCAGATCTCTGCAAGACTCAATCAAGGTTGCTTAAACAATCATCAAAAGACTTCCCGTAAACAGAAAAGTCATCCATGAAAACCTCAACAATCTTTTCACAAAAATCAGATAATATAGCAGTCATACATCTTTGAAAGGTAGCAAGTGCATTACATAAACCGAATGGCATACGTCTATAAGCAAATGTTCCAAAAGGACAAGTAAAAGTGGTCTTTTCTTGATCAGATTGTAAAATAGGTATTTGTGAAAAGCCAGAGTATCCATCAAGGAAGCAAAAATGTGTGTGCTTGGATAATCTATCTAACATTTGATCGATAAAAGGCAGAGGGTAATGATCTTTTCTAGTAGCTTTATTTAATTTTCTATAATCAATTACCATTCTATAGCCCATGACAATTCTTTGTGGAATAAGCTCATTCTTATCATTAGGAACAACAGTAATACCTCCTTTCTCAGGGACACAATGGACATGACTTACCCATCTACTATCAGCTATGGGATAGATTGTACATGCTTCTAGAAGTTTTAATATTTCCGTTCTTACCACTTCTTTCATTTTCGGACTTAACCGACGTTGGTGATCAACAACGGGTTTAGCATCAAGCTCCATATTAATCTTGTGTTGACATAGAGTGGGACTAATGCCCTTAAGATCATCAAGAGTATATCCAATAGCGGCCCTGTGCTTCCTTAGAACTTTCAATAATCTTTCTTCTTCATGTTCTGAAAGGTTAGGACTAATAATAACAGGATATATCTACTTTTCATCAAGATAAGCATATTTCAGAGTGTCTGGCAATTGTTTTAATTCAAACACAGGATCACCTTTAGGTGGAGGAGGACCTCCTAGAGTTTTGATAGGCAAATTGTTTTTACGCAAAGGTTGTTGTTCGAAAAAGATTCTATCTATTTCATTTCTTTCACACATATGTAAATCATTTTCATGGTCTAGCAAATATTGTTCCAAAGGATCAGTAGGAAATACAACAATAGAAGCAAGACCAATAATTTCATCCTTACTAGGCAAATCTTTCTTATGAGGTTGTTTACTAAACTTGGAAAAATTAAATTCATGAGATTCGTCACCAAAGCTAATACCGACAATTTGTTTCTCACAGTCTATTTTAGCATTGACGGTGTTCAAGAAAAGTCTACCAAAAATAATGGGACAAAAGTCATATTGGGGGGTGCTAAGAACAACAAAATCAGTAGAGTATTTTATTTTCCCACACAAGACTTCAACATCCCTAAGATCCCAATTGGTGATATGGTATCTCTATTAGCAAGTTTAGTAGTAAAATCTATGTCTTCTATTTCAGCAGGTGCTATTTCATCTTTAATTTCTTGATATAAGGAGAACGGAATAGCACTGACACTAGCACCTAGGTCACATAACCCATGACAATAGTGATCTCCTATCTTAAATGAGACAACATGCATGCCAACAACTGGTCTATGTTTATCTTTTCCTTCAGGTTTGGCAATTCTATAAGCTTCACCACAGAAGTAAATAACATGCCCATCAATATTACCAACTAAGGTATCTTTAACCATAGCAACACTAGATTCAAGTTTGATTTGTTCAGATGGTTTGGGTGTTATAACATAACTTTTGTTAACCACAACTGAAGCTTTAGCATGTTCCTTCATCCTAACAGGAAAAGGTGGTTTTTCAATATAAGTTGTGGGAACAACTGGATCTACATTGTAAATGATAGTTTCTTCTTTAGCTTTTACCGGTTCTTTAATTTCTTCTTTAATAGGTGGTGATATTTAAACCGCTTCTCCTTAGGAAGATCAACATGAGTAGCAAAAGATTCACAAAAGGAAGCTACTATCTCAGAGTCAAGTCCATAATTAGTGCTAAACTTTTGAAAAGCTTTGGTATTCATAAAAGATTTAACACAATCAAACTTAGGTTCAATACCTGACTCCTTACCATCGTCGAGTTCCCAATCTTCAGAGCTGCGTTTAATTCTTTCTAGAAGATCCCACCGGAATTCAATAGTCTTCTTCATAAAAGAACCAGTAAAAGAAGTATCCAGCATGGATTGATCATTACGAGAAAGCCGAGCATAATAATTCTGAATAATAATTTCTCTTAAGAGCTCATGATTGGGGCATGAATATAACATTGACTTAAGCCTCCCCCAAGCTAGAGCGATACTTTCTCCTTTCAAGAGGCGAAAAATTATATATCTAATTCCGATCACGATGAACAAGATGCATAGGATAAAATTTCTGATGAAATTCCAATTTCAAATGGTTACAGTTCCAAGATCCAATATCATCGCATAGCCTATACCATGTCAATGCTTTTCCCTTCAAAGATAAAGGGAAAACCTTCTTCTTACCTTCATCTCCGGGCAAACCTGCAAGCTTAAATAATCCACAAATTTCATCCACATATATCAAGTGCATATCAGGATGTTCGGTTCCATCTTCTGCATAAGGATTAGCTAACAATTGTTCTAACATACCCGAAGGAATTTCATATTCAATATTTTCAGTAGGTGCAGTAGGTTGAGGGGCAACTAATTGTGGTTCCGGTCGAGGTGAAGATACCCTGAACAAACCCCTCAAAGGATTGTTTTCCATAGTAGCAAGTGACAATAAATTTTAGCACGTAGTAATAATGTTTGCTTACCAATTTCCACTTACCAAGAGTGCTTCTCTCCCCGGCAACGACGCCAGAAAACAGCCTTGATGACCCACAAGTATATGGGGTCAATTGTAGCACGCCAATAGTTTGCTTGCCAGAAAACCCAATAGTTTGCATGCTGGCATGCCAAAGACACACTTGGCCGGGTTAAGCATCATTTTATAGATCCAGAGATTGTCAAAGGTCTCTTTCAAATCATCTATCAAAGTCTCTTTCTTCCTGGATTTCACAACAATATCGTCCACATAGGCGTGAACATTGCGCCCAATCTGGTCATGGAGGCAATTCTGAACACATCGTTGGTAAGTCGCCTGGGCATCTTGAGCCCAAAGGGCATAGACACATAGCAGAAGGCTCCAAAGGGAGTGATGAAGGCTGTCTTTTCCTGGTCCTTAACTGCCATCTTGATCTGATGATAACCAGAATAAGCATGCAAAAAGCTCAAACACTCACAACCCGCCGTATCATCAATAATCTGATCAATACAAGGGAGAGCAAAAGGGTCAGCCGGACAGGCCTTATTAGGGTTTGTATAATCCACACACATACGCCAAGTGCCGTTTTTCTTAAGCACCAGCACCGGGTTAGCTAACCACTCAGGATGAAAAACTTCAATGATGAATCCAGCAGCCAAGAGCCGGGCCACTTCTTCACCAATTGCCTTGCGCCTCTCTTCATTGAAAAGACGAAGAAATTACTTGACCGATTTAAACTTTGGATCCACATTAAGAGTGTGCTTAGCGGGTTCCCTCGGTACACCTGGCATGTTAGAAGGTTTCCATGCAAAGATGTCCTGGTTCTCACGGATGAACTCGATGAGCGCACTTTCCTATTTCGGATCCATATTAGCACTGATGCTAAACTGTTTGGACGAGTCGCCAGGAACAAAATCGACCAGCTTAGTGTCATCTGCCGACTTAAACTTCAACATGGCGTCATTTTCTGTAGATGGCTTCTTCAAAGGTGTCATATCCGCCAGGTCAACATTATCTTTATAAAACTTCAATTCCTTGGTGGCACAGGCCGATTCAGCATACGCAGCATCACCCTCTTCACAATCCAGAGCAATCTTCCTATCACCGTGCACCGTGATGGTGCCCTTATGACCCGACATTTTAAGCTGTAAATAAACATAACAAGGTCGTGCCATGAATTTGGCGTAAGCCAGCCGCCCGAACAAAGCGTGATAAGGGATTTTGATCTTGACCACCTCAAAGGTCAATTTCTTAGCTCTGGAATCACGGTCATCTCCAAAGGCTACCTCCAGGGTCATCTTACCCGCTGGATATGCCGACTTACCAGGCACCACTCCATAGAAAATAGTAGAAGACGTCTTAAGATCTTTGTCAGTCAAATTCATACGAGAAAAGTATCATAGTAAAGGATATTGATACTATTGCCCCATCCATGAGCACCTTTGTAAGCTTATATCCTCCTACCTGAGGAGCAACCACCAATGCCAACCGACCTAGATTGTCAACCCGGGGCGGGTGATCCTCACGGCTCCATACAATAGGTTGCTCAGACCACCTCAAATAATGAGGTATTGCCGGCTCAACTGAGTTCACCGCCCGCTTATGGATTTTCTGATCTCGTTTGCACAGACTTGTGGTGAACACATGATATTGACAACTATTCAATTGCTTTGGATTGCTTTGATAACATACTGCTGCTGCTGATTCCCTTGGCCAGATTGTTGATTAAAACCGCTTTGATTGCCTTGGCCCTGAAAACCAGAGCTTGAGCCGCCACCTCCAAACCCAGGTCCATGAGAGCTGGATCCTGAACCGCCATGCGGCCATGATTATTCTGGAAAAAAATAGAGTTTCTATATTCTCTCATGATGAAGCAATCCTTCCACAGATGACTGGCCGGCTTATCCTGGGTTTTGTGCTTTGGGCAAGGCTGATTCATCGTGGTCTCAAGGTTGAATTTTGGCCCTCCAAACCGGGGTGCTGGTGTTTTCCCCTTACGACGCTGGTTATTACTCTGTGTATTGGTGTTAGCCACAAAGTCTAAATTGTCGTCAGCCTTGCATTTACCATAGCCACTTGACTCGCTGTGTTACGTTGTCCCTTCACATTGCCACTCTTTTTCCCTTTACCAACTTTCTCCTCATCAGACTCAGGATCTTTGGTGCTATCAGAGTCGGCATATTTGACGAGAGCCGCCATGAGCTCCCCCATATCATTGCAATTGCGCTTAAGCCACCCCAATTTCAGCTTAAGGGAAGAAAACAACAATTCTTCTCCAACATCAGGACTGCTAAACTGGCGTTGATACTGTCTGATGAGTGTATAACAGCTGAGATCCGATGTACCCAATTG
Organism: Aegilops longissima; assembly: GCA_021605205.1. Classification (NCBI taxonomy): domain Eukaryota; kingdom Viridiplantae; phylum Streptophyta; class Magnoliopsida; order Poales; family Poaceae; genus Aegilops; species Aegilops longissima. The sequence goes on from CM038680.1 coordinate 696,738,450, forward strand.
GTTGTTGACTCGCCTTCACCTTGTACGCAAGAGTCCAAATCCAGAATCGACATATGCTGCTTGCACGTGTGTGGGAGTCCCGGATTAGGGGGTGTCCGGATAGCCGAACTATAACCTTTGGCCAGACTCCTGGACTATGAAGATACAAGATTGAAGACTTCGTCCTATGTCCGGATGGGACTTTCCTTGGCGTGGAAGGCAAGCTTGGCGATACGGATATGTAGATCTCCTCCCATTGTAACCGACTCTGTGTAACCCTAACCCTCTCCGGTGTCTATATAAACCGGAGGGTTTTAGTCCGTAGGACGAACAACTATCATACCATAGGCTAGCTTCTAGGGTTTAGCCTCTCTGATCTCGTGGTAGATCTACTCTTGTACTACCCATATCATCAATATTAATCAAGCAGGAGTAGGGTTTTACCTCCATCGAGAGGGCCCAACCTGGGTAAAACATCGTGTCCCTTGTCTCCTGTTACCATCCGCCTAGACGCACGCTTTGGGACCCCCTACCGAGATCCGCGGTTTGACACGACATTGGTGCTTTCATTGAGAGTTCCGCCAGTTGTCGCCATCGGGAAGGATGCCTCATCCCGCCTTTAAAGACGGCACTGCGTAGCTAAAGGAGCTTTGGCTATCGGCCAAACTCTCCGGCTAGGCGGTTTTCTTATGACCGCTGTTCGTCGCAGCGCCGACGATGACTTCTCGAGTCATCAAAAGCAATCTTCACGTCAACTCGGAACTCGCCGAGCAGTTAGATCCGATGGAGCTCTCTTCTTAAACGAGCTCTTGGATCGCATCGCTGCCCTGGGAGTCGCTACAGACTACGATCAGATTGGGCCTAAACCCGATCTGAGAGAGATTAACTCTCCCCAGGTCACCCATCACGTTGATGTGGTGGAGGAACAATGCGGCGACCCTTCATCTATCTTAAGGACTAACTATGTCCGGATTCCCAATCCCTCCAAGCCGGATACCCGCGGAGGGGAGGACGTCACTCAAGACCTGAACTTAGAGTCAGGCAACGGGCTAGATTTAGTGGACAACATCCAAGAATCCAAGCTTCTGAGTTCGGAAACTCCTTGGCCCTTGAGCCTCAGATTGGGTGGGGTTTCGGATCTAATTCCACCCACCCACCCGAACATAGGCGATCTATCCAATATTAGGCAAGAGCCCGAAGAAACAAAGACATCATTATCGGGCGATTCCTCCCGGTTATGAACAGGATAAAGGATCGCCGCGAGGAAGACGCAATTTCATTCTTCGCAATAATTGCACGGACAAGGGAATCCTCAACGCCATAGGTCGCCGTGAAATTACATGCTTTGTCGACTTGGCGCCCATAGTACGAAAGTACTATGCGATGGAAAGCGCTGAAAACCAAGTAATATTTTGGGACAATCCGCCCCAATACAAACCCAAATCCGAAATAAAAGGGTGCATTATTGCCAATCACCCGGTTAAACACCAAAATAAAAACCCCTACGGGCATGGAACCAGATCGAGGGATGGCTCAACGGACCTGTAAATTCATAGTACAGAGGGCGCCACACCAACTCATAGCCTTAGAGCATGTTGGATACTCCGCAGTGGCCAAAAGTGGCGAAGAGCTTCTAACCCAAAGATCCACAGAGCACCAGCCCGTGGATACCAAAGACGGTATTAATAGTCTTCAAGACCTTCGTGATCAAACAATATGCAAAACGAACACTCCGCAGCCTTGCCAAGTCTACCAAGTAGCAACAATAAATCCATGGAGTGACACGGCTATTACCTTTAATGCCAAGATGAACCTAAACTCCGAACAGCCCGAGCACCAAGAAGATTGGTCCTCGGTCCAATAGTGGACGGCTTCGCTTTACCAAGGTACTCATGGACGATGGCGCGGATTGAATCTCATTTATGAGGAAACCCTTCAAAAATGGAAATAGACTGGAGCCGCATTGAGCGAAGCAACACAACCTTTAGAGGAATAATACCCGGTCGGAAGCATGCTGCATAGGAAAAATCACACTGGATGTGGTGTTCGCACGGGATAATTACAGGTCCGAGGAGGTCACGCTCCAAGTGGCCCTGCTCAGCAATGGATACCACGCCTATTAGGGCGAGAGGCATTCACAATTTTTCAAGCTATACCCCATTACGGGTACATGAAGCTCAAAATGCCCGGGGCAAACGGAATTATCACTCTTGCTAGTGACCCGGACATAGCACTCCGTGCCGAAAACAAGACAGCCGCACTAGCCCTTGAGGCACTATCCGTAGCCCTAGCGGCCGAGGAACTGACTGCGCTGCGTTCCATGGTGAACAGGGACGATGTGATACTCGATAAAAGATCCAAGTCCACCTCCTTTAAACCAGGGGATGAAATAGTCAAATTCCAAGTCCACCCAATGGACCCTACAAAAACGGCCTCCATCGGGGCACAATTAAACCCCGATGTAGACGCCGCACTATGAGAATTCCTACGCGAAAATCGGGACATTTTTGCCTGGCACCTTTCAGACATGCTAGGAATCCCACGCCGCCTGGCCGAGCACAGCCTAAACATCCTAAAAGGATTCAAGCCAGTTAAACAGGCTCTTCGGCGTTTCTCCGAACCTAAGAGACAAGCCATGGGAGAGGAGCTAGCCAAACTATTGGAGGCCGGATTCATCAGAGATATAAAACATCCGGACTGGCTAGCAAACTTGGTGATGGTACCAAAGAAGGACAAGTCCTGGCGCCTATGCGCCGATTTCAAGGACCTCAACAAGGCTTGCCCAAAGGATCCCTTCCTCCCCGCATCGATCAAATTATCGACGCTACCGCATGACATGATTCATTGTGTTTCTCGACGATACTCCGCTACCATCAAATTAAGATGGCGAGCTCCTGATCAAGCATAGAACGGCATTTATCACCCCATACGCCCATTGTGCTTCAACACAATGCCCTTCGGCTCAAAAACGCTGGCGCAACATATCAGCGCATGATTCGTACATGTCCGTAAACCAGATCGGCAAAACAAAGGAGGCATACGAGATGATGTGGTCGTTAAAACCAAGCATGTCGAAACTCTAGTAGACGACTTGAGGCTCACATTCGATAATCTCCAACATATGACATCAAGCTTAACTCGAAAATGCGTTTTGGCATACCACCGGAAAGCTCTTGGGCTTCATTGTATCCGGTAGAGGAATTGAAGCAAACCCAGCCAAGATCCGAGCTGTCACAATTGGATATACCAAAGGACCTCAAAAAATACAAAATTGATCGGATGCATGGCGGCTCTAAGCCGCTTTATCTCCGCTTGGGAGAAAAGGCATTACCCTTTATCGCCTCCTCCGCACCAACACTTCGAGTGGATTTGATTCGCCACGGCCGGACTCAAGAAATAAAAGCCATATTGGCAACAAGCCGGTCCTGGCCGCGCCCAACATGGGCGAACCAATGCTATTATACATCGCGCAACTCATCAAGTTGTAAGCGCGGTGCTCGTTGTCGAACGAAAACGGACGGACACAAGTTCCCCTTCAAAAACCAGTTTACTACATGTCCATCGTCCTCGCCCATGCAAGTCATGGTATCCGCATTATCAAAAGATAGCGACGCGGTGTTTATGGCATCCCGGAAGCTGCGACACTACTTTCAAGAGTGTTCAATAACAGTAGCCTCTGAAGTACCTCTTAACGACATTATAAACAATCGCGACACGACAGGACGGATTGCCAAATGGGCCATTGAGCTCCTCCTGTTCGACATAACCTATAAGCCATGGCGAGCCATTAAGTCGCAAGTTTTGGCCAACTTCGTCATGAATGGATCAAGTTTAACTCCCTAAAGAGTACGGCACATATTCCAACCGGATCATGCACTTCGACGGCTCCAAAATGTTGGCTGGCTCGGGGGGCGCTGCTCGACGTCCCCAACAGGAGATACAGCTTCAATACGTACTCGGATAATGTATATGGACTCCAACAACGCAGCGAATACGAGGCCCTTCTACATGGTCTCCGGATGGCAGTACATGGGCATTCAACGCCTAGAGGTGCGCGGGGATTCGAACCTCACGATATCCCAAATAAATGGAGACTTTGATGCCAAGGATCCAAAATGGCAGCTTATCGCAACGCCGTCCCTAAAATGTTAGCTCGGTTCAAGGGCTCGAATTTCACCATATAGCTCGGAAAACAATCAGCAGCGACGCCTTGGCACGCATTGGCGCGAAGCGCGATGCCCCCCCACCCCAATATTTTCTTAGAGCGGTTGTTCAAGCCATCCGTATATGGGAAGGAGTCCGAAAATAACAGCCTGCACTCCAACCGCACCGCTCGACAATCAAAATTTAACACAATTGAGGCTCGCCAACGGTAACATCTTCAAATTTCACGTAATAACGGCAATCATCGCCTGTGGATCGGAACCATTCCTAGCCTTCATAACCAGGCAGGAACTTCCCGACGACCAAAAACGAGGCACGCAGCTTAGTGCGGCGATCTAAAGCCTATAAAGTCCATGAGGGAGAGCTTTATAAGAAAAGCACCACCGAGTCCTTCAAAGGTGTATCTCCAAGAGGAAGGGCGGAATCTTCGCTGAAATTCATGCCGGACTCGGCGGCACCATGTCAGAGTCCGGGCCCTTGTAAGCAAGGCCTTCCGTATAAGATTTTATTGGCCGACGGCCCGGCAGATGCTCAGACTTAGTCCAACGATCGTCGGTTGCCGCTCTTTGCTAATCAAAGCCATATGCCACCCACCGCCTCCAAACTATACCCATCACCTGGCCCTTCGTGGTTTGGGGGCTTGACATGGTTGGACCCCTTAAAGGAGGAACCCACAAGCAAAAATACCTACTGGTCATGGTGGATAAATTCACCAAATGGATAGAGGCCTAGCCTATTAAGACGGCCAATCCGGACCGGTGATAGACTTCATATCGTGGGTCGACAACCGCTACGGTGTCCCCCACAAAGATCATCATCGATAACGCATGAACTTCACGGCCGACGAGGTCAAACTCTGGTGCAAAAACATGGGCGTCAAGCTCGACTATGCTTCAGTCTATCACCCTCAAACTAACGGTCAAGTCGAGCGAGCAAATGGTCTAATAATGAGCGGCATCAAAGCAGATTAGTGCGGTCCCTCAAGGAATCTAACACGCAATGGGTAGAGGAGCTCGACCAGACTGGGGCTGCGGACCACGCCAATCGCACCACCGGATTCACACCATTCTTTATGGTATACGGCACGAGGGCAGTTCGCCTGCGACATAATTCATGACTCACCAAGGCGCATGCATATACGAAGAAAGAGAAGCCGAGCTCGATCGGCAGGACAGTTTGGACGCCTTGGATGAGGAGCGTGACGTGGCAAAAGCCTGGTCCGCATTCTATCAACAGCAAGCTCGAAGATATCAAAGCAGGGAAGTACGGGCCAAAACTTACAATGTTGGCGAGTTAGTTCTACGCCTGTCGGACAAGAAAAAGGACATACTCAAGCCCAAATGGAAAGGTCCCTTTATTATCGACCAAGTCCTAACCGGTGGAGTGTACCATCTGCGAGATGCATCGGATAACCGACTCGAGCCGAACCCATGGAACGCAGCCCGTCTCCGAAGATTCTACACCTAGCGCCGGATTCTGAGTTCGTCTCATTCCTCTATCTATTTTTTACACATTAGATGTCTTATATTTCTCTCCTTCTCCCTCTTTTTCTCTTACAGCCTTTAAAGGCTCGTTCGCGCATTGTTCGTGACACTTGACGCGCTATCCGCTCATTATACCGGGGGCTTCTTTAACAAGAGCTTATTTGTATGGGCTTCATGCCTAACACATGTGTCACGCTCGACATGTACCTTTTATTCACCATTATATGCATCGATATGACTTAAGTTTTGGCCAAGTTGGGTTGCTGGCTCCGTGCTTAACCCTCGCTCCCGATTGTTCGCTAGGTGGTAAAGGAGCACCTTTGCGATTGCTACTGCGGGTCGATCGGATGTGTACCTCAGACCGGGTGAAGCCGAAAGCTAGCGTTCTTAAGGGAAGATTCGTCGGTGAACTAAAGATGATTTCTCACTTATTTATTTATCTGCCCCAGATGCTTTTACTTTTTTTTCAGTCCGGACATGCACTTTAAGGCATGCCTCCTAGGGAAAGGAACCCCTAACGGAACTATTCTCCCTGGAAGATGTTTCTTACTAACCATGTAATATAACATAACTAGTTGGGCACTTGTCTGTTAAAGCACTAATGACCCCTACGCCTAGTCTCCACGCATGCCCCGGTCCTTACATAACCGTGATGGTATTCGGACACACTCTGGACTATAGGGTCCCGAGGTTGAAGCGAAAAGGTCCGCTATGACAAACGATCTACAATCCGGCTAGAAGGCATTTTTACATGTCATCCTAAATTACATAGTCAATTTGACTGGGTGTATTCCTCCTCAATACCATCTAATAGGCTGTCTAGTTTACAATCTGTTAGAATACTTTATGCCAATTCTACTTGGCCGCACACTAAACTCACAGGATCTCCTTCCCATCGGGCCCCACAGTCCGACCTCGCCATGTGGTTTGGTCACCTTCGTACCGCTGCGTCTTCACCATGGCCCAGGCCTCTCGGGCGCCTTTGACGGCAGGCGATATCTTCCATAATCGGAAGCGCCCGCGCTCCCTTAAGCCTCTCTCGCAAGCTCTTCAAGGCCTTCGGCAGGGAGACAGATGGCCACAAGGCCCAGGTGACGCTTTTCATCACCGCTGAACTCGTTAAATGCGCTTGTAAGAGCTTCGAAGAAGGTCACCCGTAGAACCGGGCATTTCCTCCGCAGGGCGACCGTGAGCATACCTCAGACATAACTCGTTAGTCGACTTCCTCGCCGAACTCTTTTTCAAAGTTCGTTCAAGCACTTACTAAAAATGCCGCGTCGAAGCCGTCGATTCTCCTTCACGGAGTCCGACAGCTGGGCATGAACATCCTTTAGTTCCTCGCCCAGCTGGGTGTTGGCATCTTGGAGATTATTCTTCTCCTGCCTCACCCTCGTAAGCACGCTCTCACCGGCCTTTAACCGGCGCAAGAGTTGTTGCTTATCCGGATCCACTCCGGCGCCATCTGCAATGATATTGTCAAATTTACACACACGCCGCACTTCACAACATACTTATCTTTCGAAGCGTATATTACCAGAGGGGGTCTCCTTGGCCTCCCCTGTAGCGGCTATTGCGGCCTCAAGTAGGGCTTTGCACTCTTCCAGCTCCTGGGACAGTTGGGTATTCTTTTTTGTAAGATCCTGCATAACAAATGATTCTTAAATCAGTTATTATAACTGTTTCAAGTCTCGGACTCTTGGCATATATAACCATCAAATTTTCTCACCGTATGTCTTTCACATACCGCTCCGTGGCTCGCTAGACCATTTTGAGCGGCACGGAGGTGCGATCGCTCAATTGAAGGCATCTAGTGCCTCTTGGGAGAAGCATGCGTCCACGAAGAACTGTCCGGCGACGCCTTTGTGGTTCACGGCACTCTCCACCTTGGAATTGGTGGCGCAGCGTTCAAGGCATCCTCATTGGAGGAGCGTCCGACGACGCCTCGTGTTTGCCTCCGCCTCGACCTGGCTTTGGAGCCCGGCTGGTGGAGGCTCGATTGGCAACCTCTCCGGATATAGTCCGGTGGCGCTCTTTCCCAAGAGAGCACGAGCATTAGTATGCCTTCCGGGAATAAAACTGGGAATAAGATGGCACGCCATACCGCTATGCCAAGCGTCTCAATCCGGACCGCACTTCTTTTCAACCTGTTGGGCCTTGCGCCTTGTTGGCTAGCCACCGCAGAACTCGGCCTCCGCCTCACGGGCTCCCCTACAAAACACCATTGGTATAATGGTGATAAAAAATAAGCACGGATGGACCATTTTCAAAGTATTGGGACTTCGTCTCGCCATTACTGCGAGGCTGGAAGTATTCCATGATGTCGGTCGTAATGGCTACCAAGGCATTGTCGATGCTCGATTGGTAAAATACCCCATCAATCAGCTCCACGGCTATGTCCGGATCCTCTTGGGAGGCCGGATCGAGGGACCGCTCCGATCCTCGGGTTGTGGAGGAGGGCTGTTTATATCCTTCACGGACCGCGCAATTCCTGCGTCGAAATCACAAGATAAGGTACTTAACTATGGGAATATGGAACGGATGGGCAAAAAGAAGTGTCCGCTACCCAAATTTTGGAGAACTGTACATAGAAAATCCGTCCTTTGATTGACGCTGAGGAACTCCTCCTCTTCTCCCTTGTATAATGCGACAAGGCCTCCGTCGAGCAAAGAATCGATCCGGCCCCTTACGGCCGCAGCGGGTGGCATCATCCTCCCGTTGAAATCCCACATGGGGTGGCCTCTATCTTCGCGGCTGCATCCCCGCATAATGCATGTGGCCATGACCCCGATCATGGTCATCCGGGATGAGCTAACAACCTTATCCGGCTCATCGGTAAGGACGTCCTTGTCATTTTCCTTTGAGGGCTCGTGGGGCGCCAACTTAGGCGCTTCTTCAAGGGAGCATTATTGAACTCGGGAGGCCGATCCGAGCGAGGTCGGCGAGGACATCTTCTATATAAAACCATTACGAAGGCCGATCTTGGGGCGCCTTCCTTGGGGTTCGGATAGATATCCGGTCCGGCGATCGCCATAGTTCGCTCCGCCCACTTGATATATCGACCCCTCCCGAGAACGGGGCACAAGGCGTAACAGCTTCTTCCATAGCGAAATGATCCTCGGCGCCCAAGAACAGATGTAAGGGCTCTGGCTCATAATATGCAAAATGGAGGCGTACGTAAGGTTGTGCAAGCGAGGCCGTAGAACTCCGAGGCCCGGAGAAACGGATGAATTGGGAATCCGAGCCCCCTTATAAAATAAGGGACAAGGCATACCCGCTCTCCTTTGGAGGGATTGGGGACGCTCTCCGCCTACTTTCCGCCATTATAGGTGGTGAGTCCGGCTCGAACCGGGACCATGAAGGCCGGGGGAAGGAATCCCTTGGTTTGGAGTGTTACTAGCTCGCTGTGCGGGACGGAACATCTCTCCCAACCTCCAGGCTGAGGACTGGGAGGGCGAGAGGAGGAGCTGCGTCGACTGGCCATGATGGAATGGATCTCTGTAGGATGCGCTCTGATGAATGCTCGCAAAGGGAAGATGGTGTGATTCGGATCTAAATCCTCACCTCTTTTATAGGGCAGCTTATTTGCGCAGCTAGGGGGCTAAATATAAAAACACCCTGGCTTTTCACATTTGTTTGACACGTGGAAGACGGCCATTATTGGGCATGGAAGCCACGGAGCACAATATTCATGAGAAGCCGGACACTATTCAACAGGTACACAGAATTTGGAGAAGAACCCGCCTTGCAATGCCAAAGACAATCTGCGCGCCGGACTCATCGTCATTGAAGCTGGTTCGGGGCTCTTGAGGAGTCCCGGATTAGGGGTGTCCTGATAGCGAACTATAACCTTTGGTCGGACTCTGGACTATGAAGATACAAGAGTGAAGACTTCGTCCTGTGTCCGGATGGGACTTTCCTTGGCGTGGAAGGCAAGCTTGGCGATACGGATATGTAGATCTCCTCCCATTGTAACCGACTCTGTGTAACCCTAACTGTCGGTGTCAAAACCTGCGGATCTCGGGTAGGGGGTCCCGAACTGTGTGTCTAGGCGGATGGTAATAAGAGACAAGGGACACGATGTTTTACCCAGGTTCGGGCCCTCTTGATGGAGGTAAAACCCTACGTCCTGCTTGATTGATATTGATATCGTGGATGTTTACAAGAGTGGATCTACCACGAGATCAAGGAGGCTAAACCCTAGAAGCTAGCCTATGGTATGATTGTAAGGGTTGTTGTTGTTCTACGGACTAGAGCCATCCGGTTTATATAGACACCGGAGAGGGCTAGGGTTACATAGAGTCGGTTACAATGGTAGGAGATCTACATATCCAGATCGCCAAGCTTGCCTTCCACGCCAAGGAAAGTCTCATCCGGACACGGGCGAAGTCTTCAATCTTGTATCTTCATAGTCTTGGAGTCCGGTCGATGATGATAGTCCGGCCGATGATAGTCCGCCGATGATGGTAGTCCGACTATCCGGACACCCCTAATCCGGACTCCTCGGTAGCCCCGAACCAGGCTTAAATGACGATAAGTCCAAAGATGCGTGTAGTTTTGGCGTTGCAAAGGCGGGTTCTCCTTCAAGTTCTACGCACTGCGAATAGTGTCCAGCTTCCTCATCAATGTTGCGCGTCTTGGCTTCCACACCCAATAATGGCCTTCTTCCACGCGTCGCGCGACGTGAAAATCCAGGTGTCTTTTATGTTTTACCCCTAGTTGTGCGAATAATCTGCCTATAAGGGAGGCAAGAATCCAGATCCAAATCACCATCTTCCTCCATAAATACTCATCGGGCGCTTTCGACCAAGAATCCATTCCATCATGGACCGTCAACGCGACTCCTCTTCTCGCTCCAGCCCTTGCCGGAGATTGGAGGAGATGCTGCATTCGCACTTGAGCTGGTGAAGCTCCAAGTGGGGATATCTCCCTCCGGCCTTCATGGTTCGGTTCGAGCAGGCTGGCCACCTACAAAGGTGGGAAGCAAGCGGAGGTTACCCCAAATCCCAACAAAGGGGAGCGGTATGCTTCGTCCCCTATCGATAAGGGCTCGGATTTCTGTACATCCATTCCTCCGCGGGCTCCGGAGTTCTACGGACTCCACTTCATCACCTCCGCCCGCCTCAATCCTGCATATTATGGGTTACGTAGCTCTTTGCGAGCTATTCCTGGCGTCGAGCCCCACTTCGCGTTAGGAAGAGGTTGTTCTGCCTTGTACCCGCTCTCACGAGGGGTCCATATATCAAGTGGGCGGCGCCAAATATGGCGCATTGCGGGACCGGATATCCATCCGGAACCCTAAGAAGGCGCCAAGACGGCCTTGAATGGTTTTATATAGAAGACGCTCGCTGCCGGACCTGTTGGATCGGCCTCCGGAGTTCAGCAATGCTCCTCTGAAAAGCCTTAGTTGGCGTCCGTGGAGCCCGTCTGGAGGAAGATAAGGCGTCCATTATTTGATGGGCGAATAAGGTTCTTGGCCCATGCCGGGTTGACCATGATTGGAGTCATGGCAACATGCATTATCGCGAGGTGCAGCCACTACAATGAGGGCCACCCCATGTGGGATTTCAGCGGGAAGACGATGCCACCCGTCATGGCGCAAAGGGCGGATTCGGCCAAGATCCGGTGACGATCTGTCCGGCTGTATAAGGGGAGAAGGAGGATTTCCTTTGGGCGAACCCGTTAAATGGGTTCTCCATGAATAATCCCCGCCTTGGGTAAGTGAACACTCTGCGTGTCCGACCGTGCCTTCAAACTTAAGTTTCTTATATTGTGTTCTTCTTTCGACGCAGAACTGCGCCGGACCGTGGAGGGCATGCTAAGTCCGGCTCCAGCCCGAGGATCCAGAGAGATCCGGGATCCGGCCTCGAAAAGGATCCGGACATAAAGGTGGAGCTAATCGGCGGGTGTTCCACCAGCTCGGCATGGACAATGCTTTAGTCGCCATCACGGCCGACTATCCGGACTATATCCGGCTTCCCGGTGATTGCGACGAAGCCCTGACACCGTCATTCCTTCCTTGCTTATTTCTGACCACCGTATATCATGGCGCTGTGCAGGAGGCGCCCCTAGGGCGAGAAGCCGAGCCAGCGGTGGCCTGACCAACAAAGGGCGATTCGGACGAGAGGCGGAAGAGGAGCGTGCTTGCGGATGAAACGTCGCCGCAAAGGTGTAGCTCACAATTCATTATTTGAAACAACGTTCCTAGGAAGCGTTTGAGTGCTCATGACTTTTATAGGGAAAAAGCGTCCGCCGGATCTGCGGGCGTGGAGGTTGCCAATCCAACCTCTACCGGCCGAGCTCCCGCACCGGGTCGAGGGGAGGCGGCGCAAAGCGCGAGCCGGACGTTCCTCCGACGGAGGATGCCGACATCGGTCCGCCACCAAGTCCGAGGTGGAGAGTGCCTCGAATCACAGCGCCGCGGACAGTATTCGTGACGCGTGCTTCTCCCGAGGCGTTGAATGCCTTTAACACGGGGACGCGCACCTTCGTGCTGCTCAAGATGGTTTTACGAGCCACGTGGCGATATGTAAAAGACATACGGGTAAGAGAATTTAATAGTTATATATGCGGTGAGCCCCGAGACTTAAAGTAGTTATATTAACTGATTTAAGGATCATATGAAACGAGGATCTTACTGAGAAGAATACCCAATCTGTCTCGGGAGCTGCAAGAGTGCAAGGCCCAACTTGAGGCCGCACTCTGCCGCGCAGGAGGAGGAACGCAGGACCTCTCCTGTAACGCATTATTTTAGAAAGATAAGTAGCGTTTGGCCTTTGCGCAAGTCTAAAAAAATGACGTTGCAGTCTTGCGGACAAGATCCGGACGGGCAAGAACTTGCGCGCCAACTAAAGGCGGCGAGAGGTGCTGCATAAGGTGCAGCATGAAAGGAACAAGCTCGAGGATGCCCATGCCCAGCTTGGAGAAGAGCTGAAAAGCGTTCGGGCGGTAGCCGGGCTCCGTTAAGGAGAATCAGCGGCCGTCGCGGCATATATAGTAAGTGCTTGGCGAACTCCTTTGAAAAGAAGAGTTCGGCGAGGAAGTCAATTTGACGAATATGTCTGCAGGTATGCTCACGAGTCGCCTGCGGAGAGATGCCCGTATCAGCGGGTGATCAACTTCGAATTGTTGCAAGCGATCGAGCGAGTTCGACGGGCAATGGCGGCGTCATCCGGCGTTATGGCCAGCCTTCTCCTTACCCGAGGGTCTTGGGGAGCTTGCGAGAAGCTGCAGGGAGTGCAGCGGCGCTTCCATTTATGGAAGATTTCGCCTGCCGCCAAGGTGCTAGGGAGGCACGGGCCATGGTAAAGACAGCGGTACAAGAAGGCGGATCCCAACCACATGGCGAAGTCGGACTGTGGGGCCCGATGGGAAGGAGATCCTGTGAGTTTAGTATCGCCAAGTAGAGTTGGCCGCTAAATTTTCCCAGACAGTAAATTAGACAACTTTGTTAGACGGGATTGAGGAAGAATACAATCGGTCGATTTGACAATGTATTATAAAATGACATACAAAATGCCTTCTAGCCGGATAGTAGATCGTTTGTCTTTGCCGACCTTTTCGCCCGACCTCGGGACCCTAGAGTCCGGAGTGTGTCGAATACCTTCTCGGTTATGAAACAACCGGGGTATGCATGGAGACCAAAGGGGTCATCGGTGCTTTATCGGACAAGTGCCCAACTAGTTATGTTATATTACATGGGTAGTAAGAAACATCTTCGGGGAGAATAGTTCCGTTAAGGGTTCCTTTCCTCTGGGGTGGCATGCCCTAAAGTGCATGTCCGGACTGCAAAAAAGCAGAAAAACATCTGGGGCAGATAAATAAGTGGATAAAAATCATCTTTTAAGTCACCGACCGAATATTCCCTTAAGAACGCTAGCTTTCGGCTTCACCGGTCTGAGGTACACATCCGCTGACCCGCGATAACAATCGCAGAGGTGCTCCTTTACCTCCTAGCCGAACAATCGGGAGCGTAGGGGTAAGCACAGGAGCCGAGCAACCCAGCTTGGCCAAAACTTAAGTCATATCGATGCATATAATGGTGAATAAAAGGTACATGTGGAGGCTTGACACATGTCTTGGGCATGAAGCCCAGATAATTAAGCTTCGGTAAAGAAGCCCCGGTATAATGAGTGCGGATAGCACATCAATTGCGAAACGTTGCGCAAGTAGGCCCTTAAAGGCTTGGATGAATAGGGTTGAGAAGAAAAAAGATAAACAAAAGGCAGCTGAAGTAAAAAAAAAATTGGGCGGGGAAAGGGCGAACTCTTAGTCGGCGCTAGGCATAGAATCGTCGGAGGCGGGCTGCGTTCCATGGGTTCGGCTCGAGTCGGTTATCCGATGCATTTAAGTAGGCGATGCAGCTTCGCGGTCGAGGACTTGATCGATGATGAAGGGCCTTCCCATTTGGGCTTGAGCTTGTCCTTTTTCTTGTCCGTGAGCGTAGAACCAGTTCGCCAGCGTTGTAAGTCTTGGCCCGTGCTTCTACGCTTTGATATCTTGAGCTGCTGCTTGATAGAATGCGGAGCGAGCCTTGGCGGCGTCGCGTTCTTCCTCAATGCGTCCAAGCTGTCCTGCCGATCAACTCGGCTTCTCTTTCTTCGTACATGCGCTTTCGAGGTGAGTCATGAATGATGTCGCAGGCAAAACTGCTTCTGCGCCGTACACCATAAAAATGGTGTGAATCCGGTAATACGGTTAGGCGTTGTCCGCAGCCCCAGTCTGGTCGAGCTCCTCTACCCGGTCGTGTCGATTTCGTGAGGACCGCACTAGTCCGGGTTGATGCGCTCATTATTAGACCATTTGCTCGTTCCACTTGACGTTTGTTTGAGGATGATAGGCGAAGCGTAATCGAGCTTGATGCCCATATTTTTGCACAATGATTTAACCTCATCGGCGGTGAAGTTAGTGCCGTTATCGGTGATGATCTTGTGGGGACACCATAACGGTGTACTACCACGGATATAAAGTCTATCAACTGGTCGGACTCTGCCGTTTTAAGCGGCTTGGCCTCTATCCATTTGGTGAATGTATCCACCATGACCAATAGGTACCTTTGCTTGTGGGTTCCCCTTTAAGTGGTCCAACCATGTCAAGCCCCAGAGACCGCGAACGGCCGGGTAATGGGTATAGTTTTGAGGGCGGTGGGTGGCATATGGCTCGATTAGCAAAGGCGACAACCGGCGCATCTTTGGACTAAGTCTGAGCATCTGCTCGGGCCGTCGGCCAATAAAATCCTGTCACGGAATGCCTTTCCTACAAGGGCGGAGCTGCGGCGTGGTGTCCGCCTAGTCCGGCATGAATTTCAGCCGGGAGGTTTAGCCCTTCCTCTTGGAGATACACCTTTGAAGGACTCGGTTGTGCTTTTCTTATAAAGTTCTCCCTCATAGACCTTGTAGGCTTTAGATCACCCGGACAATGCAGCGGGCCTCATTTTGGTCTTGAAGCTCCTGCCTAAGCAAGTAGGCGAGAATGGTTACATCCGCGGGCAATTACTGCCATTATGTCGTAGGCGGAAGGTGTTATGTCATCGGCTGAATCGCGGTTAGTGCGGCTTGTTCGGTTTGTTAGTTCTAGACTCCTCTTCCCATAAATGCGGATGGCTTGAAGAGCCGTTCCGGAAAGATGTTAGGAGGGACAGCGTCGCGTTTTGGCGATCGTGCGATCGTCGGCTGCTTGGTTATTATCCCGGGCTACGTGATGGAGTTCAAGTCCTTTGAACCGGGCTGACATATTTAGGACAGCGTTGCGATATGCTGCCATTTTCGGATCTTTGGCGTCAAAGTCTCCGTTTATTTGGGATATTGCGAGGCTTGAATCCCCGCGCACCTCTAGGCGTTGAATGCCCATGGAGATTGCCATCCGGAGACCATGTAAAAGGGCCTCGTATTCGGCTGCTTTGTTGGAGTCCGTGTACATTATCTGAAATGCGTATTGGGACGTGTCCCGGTCGGGGGCGTCAATCTGACGCCAGACCCCAATCCGGCTAACATTTAAGAGCCGTCGAAGTGCATAATCCAATTGGGTATCGCCGTATTCTTTAGGGAGTTCAGCTTTGGTCCATTCAGCGACAAAGTCAGCCAAAACTTGTGACTTTATAGCTCATGAGGTTTGTAAGATATATCAAATGGTAAGAGCTCAATGGCCCATTTGCAATCCTGCCTGTCGGCGTCGCGATTGTCTATAATGTCGTTAAGTGGTACTTGAGGCCCTTTGTTATCGAACACTCTTGAAAGTAGTGTCGAGACTTAGGGATGCCATGAACACGCGTATGCTATCTTACGATAGTGCGAGTAGCAGGACTTGCAAGGGGTTAACACGATGGATCGTAGTATCTGGTTTTGAAGAGGAATTTATGCCCTTCTTTTCTCGTTCGACGGCAGTACTGCGCTTACAACTTGATGCGTGGCTGTGATGTATAACAACATTGGTTCGCCCGGGTTGAGCACAGCCGGAGACGGTTGTTGCCAATATGGCCTTTATTTCTTGAGTCCGGCGGTGGCGGCATCCGTCCACTCGAAGTGTTGATGCGCCTAAGGAGGCGATAGAGGGTAATGCCTTTTCTCCTAGGCGGGAGATAAAGCGGCTTAAACCGCCACGCATCGATCAATTTTGTATTTGCTTGAGGTCTTTTGGGATATCTAGCTGTGTGAGCTTGGATCTTGGCTGGGTTTGCTTCAATTCCTCTACGAATCTGATGAAGCCAGCAGACTTTCCGGTGATGCGCAAAACGCATTTTCGGATTGACGATGTCATATGCTCGAGGTTGTCGAATGTGAGCCTCAAGTCGTCTACTAGAGTTTCGGCGTGTTTAGTTTTGACGACTCGTCGTCTCGTATGCCTCTTGTTTTGCCGATCTGGGTAGCGGACATGTACGAATCATGCGTTGATATGTTGCACCGGCGTTTTAATTCGAAGGGCATCGTGTTGAAGCGAGAATGGTCCATATGGAGTAATGAATGCCGTTGCGGCTTGATTAAACCGCCATCTTGATTTGATGATAGCGGGACATCGTCCGGAAGCACAATGAATCGTGTCCTGCGGTGGCATCGATGATTTAGTCGATCTGAGGAGGGAAGGATCCTTTAGGCGGGGCTTTATTTAGGTCTTTGAAATCGGCGCATAAGGCGCCGAGTTTGTCCTTCTTTGGTACCATTACGGGTTTGCTAGCCAATCCGGATGCTTGATGTCTCGATGAATCCGGCTTCCAATAGCTTGGCTAGCTCTTCTCCCATTGCACATCTTTTGGGTTGGAAAATCGTCGAAGAGCTGTTTAAGCTGGCAGAATCCTTTAGGATGTTTAGGCGTGTTACGCCAATCTGCGTGGGATTCGGGCATATCAGAAGGTGCCGGGCAAAATGTCCCAATTTTCGAAGGAATTCTCGCGATCTGGCGTCTACATCGAGGTTCAATTGTACCCGATGGAGGCCGTCTTTGTAGAGTCCGTTAGGTGGACACGGAATTTTACTATTTCATCTGCTGGTTTAAAGGAGGTGGACTTGGATCTCTTATCGAGTATCACATCATCCCTATTCACCGTAAGCCTTGTGTGATGAGTTCCTCTAGCTTGGGCTTGGATAGTGCCTCTAAGGCTAATCATTTATCTTGTTTTTTAGCGGAGTGCTATGTCGGATCACTAACGAGTGATTATTCTGCGGGCCGGGCATTTTGAGCTTCATGTACCGTAATGAGTGCGGCTTGAAAAATTGTGAATGCCTCTCGTCCTAATATAGCGTTGTTGGAAATATGCCCTAGAGGCAATAATAAAAGTATTATTATTATATTTCCTTGTTCATGATAATTGTCTTTTATTCATGCTATAAGCTGTATCATCGGAAATCGTGATACGTGTGAATACATAGACCACAATCGTCCCTAGTAAGCCTCTAGTTGACTAGCTCGTTGGTCGACGAGATAGTCATGGTTTTCGACTATGGACATCGGATGTCATTGACAAGCGGGATCACGTCATTAGGAGAATGGCGTGGTGGACAAGACCAATCCTAAGCATAGCACAAAGATCGTGTAGTTCGTTTTTGCTAGAGCTTTTCCAATGTCAAGTATCTCTTCCTTAGGCCGTGATATCGTGTAACTCCGGATCCGTAGGAATGCTTTGGGTGTACCAAACATCTGGCGTAAGCTGGGTGACTATAAAGGTGCACTACGGTATCTCACGAAAGTGTGCATTGGGTTGACACGGATCGAGACAGGTATCACTGGGCCCACTTTCGGTAGTGCATCATCATAATGAGCTCAAAGTGACCAAGTGTATGGTCACGGGATCATGCATTCTGATGCGAGTAAAGTGACTTGCCGATATGAGACTAAGCGAGGTATTGGGATACTGAAGCGATCGAGTCTCGGGCAAGTAACATCTTGTCGACAAAGGAATAGCATCGGGGTTGCACGAACCCTAGACATCGTGGTTTATCCGATGACATCATCGAGGAGCATGTGGGAGCCAACATGGGTATCGGATCCGCTGTTGGTTATTAATGGGAGGCGTCTCGGTCATGCGCATGTCTCCCGAACCGTAGGGTCTACACATAAGGTTCGGTGGCGCTAGGGTTAATAGGAAGACTTGTATGTGATTACGAATGTTGTTAGTCCGGATGAGATCCCGACGTCACGAGGAGTTCGGAATGGTCGGGAGGTAAAGATTTATATATGGGAAGTCATCAAGCGGACAGGAAAAGTTTGGTCATATCGGTTTTATGGAGGTCCAGCGGAAGGGTTCGGAGGACCACGGGAGAGCCACCCCTTTGGGGCCACTTGGGCTGCGTGGGGCAGCCAGCCCCTCATGGGCTGGGCGCACCCCTGCCCATGCGCCTAGGGTTGAGGGAAACCCTAAAGGCGCCCCCTTGGCAGAGGGGCAAGCCCTCCCTTAACCGCCGCCCCCTCTAGATGGATCTAAGGGGCGGCCCCTCCTCCTTTCCCCTATAAATAGGGGTAGAGGGAGGCTGCACACACCATTGAAGCGCAGCCCTCCCTCCCAACACCTCTCCTCCTCACATACGCTTGGCGAAGCCTGTAGGAATCTGATCCCTCCATCTGCATCACGCCGTCGTGCTGCCATTGGAGTGATCTTCCTCAACCTCTCCTTCCTCCTTGCTGGATCAAAGGCGAAGGAGGCAGCAGTAAATCCCGTCACGTGTGTTGGCCTTGAGTGCTGTCCGTTCAGCACTTGGTCATCGGTGATCGGAATCACGTTGGGAGCGTCTTCATCATCACCACTCCCTCGAGCGCTTCCGTACTCGATCTACAAGTGGTATGTAGATGCAAACTCTCTCCCTTGACTCGTTGCTTAGTAGAACTCATAGATGGATCTTGGTGAAACCGTGGGAAAAATTTTAATTTTTACGCAGCGTTCCCAAACAAGCGTGATATCCGGCTGTCGAGCAGGGCCACTTGGGCGTGACTTCTTGGATCTGTAATTGTCCGGTGGGCGAATACCACATCGAGTGTGATTTTTTCTGTGCGTAGCGCCTCCGGCTAGGGATTATTCCTCTAAAGGTTGTGCTGCTTCGCTCAATGCAGCTCGATCTATTTCCATTTTGAAGGGTTTCCTCGTAGATGAGGTTTAATCATTGCCGCCATCCATGAGGACTTTTGTAAGTCGAAAGCCGTCCACTATTGGACTAAGTACCGGTCTTGGTGGAGCTCGGGCTGTCCGAATTTAGGTTCGTCATTGGCGTTGAAGGTGATGGCTGTGTCGCTCCATGGATTGGTTGTTGCTACTTGGTAGACTTGGCGAGCTGCGGTTGTTCGTTTCGCATATTATTTGATCGAAAGTCTCGAAGGCTGTTGATACCGTACCGATGTTGTTGGAGTGGTTTTCGGGGCTAGAAGCTCCTCTGCACTTTTGGCAACCTGCCGTAATATCAACATGCTCGAAGGCTATGTGTTGGGGCGGCGTATACATCTTGTGAATTTTACGAGGTCCGCTAAGCCATCCCTCTAAATGCGGTTCCGTGCCCTTTATGGGGTTTTGCTTTTTGGTTTTTGTATCTGGTGCACGAGTGTAATGCACCCTTTTGTTGCGGACTAGGGTTGTATTTGGGGCGGATTGTCCCAAAACTTATTTCGGTTGTCGGAAACTCTCCATCGCCTGATACTTTACGTACTCTGGGCCTTGGTCGTGCGAGCGTGTAATTTCCGACGGTGGCGGCGTTCAAGATTCCTCGTCCGTGCAATTATTGCAAAAATTGAGATTACGTTTTCCTCTCGGCGATCCTTTATCCTGTCCATAACCGGGAGAATCGCCCGATAGTGATGTCTTGTCTCGGCGGGCTCTTGCGGATTAGAGATAGATCGCATATATGCAGGCGGGTGGGTGGAATTAAGTCCGGAACCCTACCCATCTCAAGGCTCGAAGGCGAGAAGTTTCAATTTGGAAGCTTGGATTCTTTGGGCGTTGTCCAGCGAGTGCAGTCCGATGCGACTTTAAGTTCGATGCTTGATCGAAGTCCGTCCTCGCGGGAATCCGGCATGGGGAGTTCGGGAGCCGGACATGACTAGTTTTCAATACGAGAGAAGCGTCGCCGCATTGTTCCTCTACCACTGCTAGCGTGGTGGGTGACACAGGAGAGTTAATCTCTGTCGGATCGGTTTTAAGCCCAATCGATTGTAGTCATGGCGACTCCCGAGCGGCGATCGATCAAGAGCTCGTTCTGACGAGAGCTCTATGGATCGATCGCTCGGCGAATTCGAGTGACATGAAAATTGCTTTGGCGACTTGAGAGGTCATTGTCGAGTGGTGGCGGACGGCGGTCATAAGAAAACCACCTAGCGGATAGTTTGGCGTGGCCAAGGCTCCTTTGGCAAAAATACCGTCCTTGAAGGCGGGAGGGCATCCTTCCTATCGGTGGCGGCACGGAGGAACTCTCAATGAAAGCACCAATGTCGGTGTCAAAACCGGCGGATCTCGGGTAGGGGTCCCGAACTGTGCGTCTAGGCGGATGGTAACGAGGAGACAAGGGACATGATGTTTTACCCGAGTTGGGCCCTCTTGATGGAGGTAAAACCCTCGTCCTGCTTGATTGATATTGATATTGTGGATGTTTACAAGAGTGGATCTACCACGAGATCAAGGAGGCTAAACCCTAGAAGCTAGCCTATGGTATGATTGTAAGGGTTGTTGTTGTTCTCCGGACTAGAGCCATCCGGTTTATATAGACACCGGAGAGGGCTAGGGTTACATAGAGTCGGTTACAATGGTAGGAGATCTACATATCCGTGTCGCCAAGCTTGCCTTCCACGCCAAGGAAAGTCCCATCGGACACAGGCGAAGTCTTCAATCTTGTATCTTCATAGTCTTGGAGTCCGGTCGATGATGATAGTCCGGCCGATGATGGTAGTCCGGCTATCCGGACACCCCCTAATCCGGGACTCCCTCACTAACCCTCTCCGGTGTCTATATAAACCGGAGGGTTTTAGTCCGTAGGACGAACAACTGTCATACCATAGGCTAGCTTCTAGGGTTTAGCCTCTCTGATCTCGTGGTAGATCTACTCTTGTACTACCCATATCATCAATATTAATCAAGCGGGGTAGGGTTTTACCTCCATCGAGAGGCAGAACCTGGTAAAACATCGTGTCCCTTGTCTCCTGTTACCATCCGCCTAGACGCACAGTTCGGGACCCCCTACCCGAGATCCGCCGGTTTTGACACCGACAACGTGTCTTTAAATTTTTGGGTAAAACACGCTTTCAACTCTGCCCATGATATGATGGAGTTATCGGGCAACCCTTTTAACAAAGTACGATCCGACCCATCCAACATCATAAAAAAATACTTAGCACATGCAGCATCACTAACATCCAACATCTTCATAGCCATCTCATAGCTTTCAATCCAAGCATCTGGGGGTTGATCCGCCGTGTAGTTAGGCACCTTACGGGGGCCCTTGAAATCCTCAGGCAAGCGATCGTTGCGTAGAGCCGGCACTAAACATGGCACGACCAAGGTTCTAGAAGTCACCTCTGTCTCCACAGATGCTGGAGGATAAACTGGAGGTTGCTGTTGAGCCGCTAACTGAGCCACCAGCTCAGCCTCATGTCGCGCCCTGCCCTGGTCCACCAAAGCCTGAGCATCATTACCAGCACCCGGTGGGTAAGGCCTACGAGGCTGGTTGCGGTACCGCTCACTGCTCGATACATCCGGCTCATCAATGTGTCTGCTATAACTCCGGCTTGGACGCGGGGTTGAGTGAATCCTTTCACGACTGTATGATAAGCCGCCTGTTGAGCCACATCCGTATGAAGAAGTTCTCCGGGTCGTCGTATTTCCATCACCGCCGGCGACTCATCCTAAACTGGGAGAGCCACCAATCGAGTAGCTGCAGCTATCATGTTATCTAGAGGATTAGAATAGTGACCAGGGGGTGTCAGAACATGCTGAGGAGGGGTCAAATTCAAATGTGGGGGGTTTGTAGCATGTGGCTGAACCGGTTCTCCAGCCGTCGGCGCCTCAACGGCCTGATCCACACCGGGCGGGTTACTGGTTCTTGCCCCACGCGTGTTGAAAAGGTTTCTCGCATCGTAAACCGGGGGTAAACGACTCACATGCCTTTTGTTAAAGACATCGTTTGATGTGTCCCGGTCCAAGCTCAAGCGAAAATTTTCTGCTTGAAGCCATTCTGCCTCCCTATCCAAGGCGGCTAGCTCCGTCGCCATCCGGGTGTTCTCAATGTTTAGATCATCCTTTGCTTGGGCTATCTCTAACTTTGCAACGTCCACATTATGTTGCGTTTGGTTTGCTGGGGTCACCTCCGCCGTTAACAACGTTGCCAGAGCCTCCAATCGATCAGATAAAACTTGAGTCGGCGGGCGCACAGGGCCTCCTGCCCGAGCTGCCGTTGTCGTTGCTGAATCGGAGATCGTTGCTGTCGCAGTTGAAGAATTCTGCCTTGGCTGTGTACCGGCCATGAAGATTGTAACCCGGTTTGGCGGCTCATAGGGGTCTGGAATACTGTCGCCACCAGAACAGTCCCCAGGCCCACCATCCTGAACTTGATACATGGAGTTGGTCTCCCCGATTAAAGACTCATCGCCTGAATAGACAATCGTCTCACCACTGGACTCAGATTCTCCTTCCATATCTACTCCTTGAGTAAAGCCAACAAAGACATGCTTCGGGGTGGCTTGAACCTTGGCGGGTCACGTGCGCTGAGCCGTCTCGACGATGTCGGCGCAGGTGTCCGGCTTAGCCTCCGACTCACCAATCTTGCTGATGAAGACATGAATTCCGCTGAAGGGGACCCGGTGCCCGTACTCGATTGAGCCGGCCTCGGGGCCCCAGCCCGCGTCATCGATGTAGAGCTTCTCGCGACGACTCTTAGTCATCCGGCCCACAACATATCCCTTGAGCCCTGCGAAGCTGCCCTTCAATAACTCGAAACCACCGTGCGCTAGCCCCACGGTGGGCGCCAACTGTCGTGGAATTGTCACGGTAGATGCCCTAGCATGAGGACTTAGGTGTGGAGCCATCGCAATGTAGTTAGCTTGAAGGGGTTAAATGGGACAAAGGACACAAAGAGTTTTACCCAAGTTCGGCCCCTCTCAACGAGGTAAAGGCCTACTCCTGCTTTAGGTTGTATTGCTTGGGTTTTGATTACCAGGGAGCAAATACGCTTGACCTAGTTCTCGACTTGTTGTTCCTTGTCCTAACCCGCCGCCGGGTCACCTATTTATATACACAGGCTGATGCCTGGCGGCTTACAGACTCCCGGCCGGCTCATACATCATGTGTCCGGCTCGGTGACAAAACTAAACTTTCCTTAACATACAAGTTAAACATATGGCGGTTTATGCCCGTGGGCCTCAAGTCGCCTCCGGGTCTTGGGCCTTCAGTAAGCTTGCTTCATGCACCGCCATCTTCAACATCTTCTTGGGCCTTCTTATTTATGAACGACCAGTGGTATGACCCGGCCCCTCCTGGGTGGGTCATACCCAATAGTTATACCCCCAACAATAAGCATGACTGGAAAAAATCCGTTCGGCCCAAAATGTCACAGATGTGTCTTTTTTTAGTGTGGCCGAGGAGGTTGAAGCCGATGGTCGGTCAACAAAGTTTTGTACAATGTGGATCCGAGCATTAATGATGTAACGTACTTGGATACATAGAATCATTACATATAAAATGTGAGTAAGTCAATTTACTACAACCCATCTTTTAAAGAGTCAAGGACACAATCTCGCTGAGACAACCGAGTAGCTGACATAATTCTCTCATAATTCTGTATTGGCATTGATTTCCTACCTATTAAGCCCCTTGGGGTCGACCTTGCCAAGCTCGGCTTTCGCTAGCTCTAACTCCTTTAAGAGATCTTTATTCTCATTCCAAGAAGTTTGTGTTAAACACAACAAAATTTTCTGTCAAACGGATATCGATCCTTAATTCGGTCACCCGTGCCCACATTAAGGCTCGGGGGCTACTGGGCTTCACGCTTATCATTTGCAAATATTAAAGGGGCACATTGATCCCCTGATCTGGTGTTGCCACCTGACCAGTGGCCCTGGGGCTACTACATTGCCTATTCAATGCAAAAAATTCAAAGTGCTCAGTGTTCGGCTTGATCGAGCTATGGGCAAATGCGTGTTCAGACAACAATATGTACCATCCGGGACTTATTCGACATCAAGCTAATATATTACGACGACTTCTCAAAACCCTCTCTCAAGGGCCTCTCCGCCGATTACTATCTCCTCCAGTGTATTGCACTGCGTTTCTATTCCTATGTACGCTGCCGATCTAGGAGTTGATCCTCAGGCCAATTTCGCGAATCGACCTGGGCCTTAGGGGCTACTAGGATCGGCGGTTTCATGTTTTCCTTCAGGTGCATCTCGGATTTTAGGCCGACACACACCTTGAGGGCTACTGGCTATACACCTCGTCAGCAAATAAATTGCACCAATCGGAAATAAAATTCGCAAACAATCAGCCCACGCCTGAGGTGGTGCACCACTTCGGAAACAATCCGACATAAAGCTCACATGCAAGTGGTTGGCTCCCTAGAGGGCGTTTCAGAATTAAGCTCAATTGAATTCTTTCAACTTTTTCAAGACTGAGGTGGTCTATGATAGTTCGGATGCTGACCGATGTTGGAGCTCGGCTACAAAAGGATACCTCGAAAGAAGTTTGACATAAAGCTCGGATGCAAGTGTTTGGCTCCGTAGAGGGCATTTCCGGCATTAAGCTTGGCTAAACTCCTTCAACTTTTTCGAACTGATCTATGGCACCTTGGAAATAGTCCGGCGTTGGAGCTCGGCTGCAAAAAGACACCTTGGATGCAGTCCAGCGTTGGAGCTCGGATATGGTCCGACGTTGGAGCTCAGATATAGTCCTGCGTTGGAGCTCGGATACAGTTCGGCGTTGGATCTCGGATACAGTCCGGCGTTGGAGCTGGGATGCAGCTCGGTGTTGGAGCTTTGGATGCAGTCCGGCGTTGGAGCTCAGACACCAGAGGACACCGCCGTATGGGAAGCACATCAAACCCGAGGTATGTCATAGAAATAACAGACATTGATGAAGGTCGAAGACTTAAAGGGCACCTCGGATGCCTGACGTGTGAACACTTCAGATTTAGCTCGGCAATCCTCAAGATCGAGGATGGGAAGATTTTTTGAACCCGTTTTCAAGACCGGTTTAGGGGGCTACTGACGGTGTCCTAGACTAGGGGGTACCCACCACGTCATCTCCCGACCAGGTGGATCGGGGCGAGGACCCCCATGGCGGTTCACTAATGGGCTACTTCGGGCAGCCGATGACATACATGAGGGATTTCACAAGACTTGGTGATTAAGACAAGTACTCATCTCCATCGACGTATCCTAGGCCTCTGGTGCATTATATAAGACGAGGCTGGGCTAGTCGATAGATCATTACGATATTCATCCATCATACCATTAGGGTTTAGACCACAACATACAATCTCGAGGTAGATCAACTTTGTTCTTGATACTCCATCAATATAAACAAGAGCATGACGTAGGGTTTTACCTTCATCTGAGGGTCCGAACCTGGTTAAAACATCGTCTCCTTCTTACCTGTTACCATTGATCCGAGAATCCACAGCTCGGGACCCCCTACCCCGTGGTCTGCCGGTTTTGACACCGACACCATGCTGTTAAATGTGACGCGGATGAGGACAACCATATGTGAAGTGGCAGACTATACCACTATAAGGCGATAGCGCCTCATCTTCACTTGATGCGGTAAACATGAACGATGTTCGTGATAACATTACTGACTACTTATTTGTGACAAGAGGAGGGTAACTAACTTATGGGAAAGCAAGTGATGTCTTTCGGTATAGATGTGATTGACGATGCATGAACAAGCAATGCCTTTTGGCATAGATATGGGACATCAAGAGGTGTCTTTTAGTATAGATATGTGACTGGTGATGTATGCACAATTTAAGTCTCTTTGGTATATATGTGTGTTCAGGATGATGTATGAAGAACTAGCATTATATGTGTAGTTCCGTTGGTCCACAATCATCACATTTTAATTACCTCCAGCATACGTACAACAACTCAAAAATTAGCAAAACATGTCTAAAACAAATTATTACAATTACATTAGTACATAAACACATCTGAACATCCCACGGGTATCTCGGACATTTTAGTGGAAAGCCACAGCTCACGCAGTTAGTTCACCAAACGGCAACACTGCTGACAACAGCTTTCCCACATCTCACATCCCACAACCCACAATAGCTTTCCCACAACCCCCAACCCAACCAAACTTACTAAGTATCAATTTTGCTAGTTGTACCCATTCACCCTCCTCTAGGTTAGACCGACTTCGGTACAGGAGTGACAACAACGGTCCGTCGGCGGCGATAGTGGTCCAGATATCTCAATGTAATTCTCTATGCTCTTCATACACCAGGCACACAAATGACATCACACTATACCGTTAACACAAAACAGAAAGAAAGAAAGACAGAAAACACACTTACTTATTCAGGCTATCCAAACCGAAGTGGATACCTTGCTCCACGTTGATAAGTGTGACGCGGATGAGGACTATAGTCCACATGTGGTGTGACAGACTGTACCACTACAAGGCGGTAGGACCTCGTCTTCACTTGATGTTCGTGATAACATTGCTGACTATTGGTTTGCCGCGAGAGGAGGGTAACTATCTTATGGGAGAGCAAGTGATGTCTTTTCGGTATAGATATGACTGACGATGCATTAACAAGTAATGTCTTTTGGTATAGATAGAGGCATCAAGATGTGTCTTTTGGTATAGATACATGGACGGTGATGTATGAACAATTTAAGTATTTTGACATATATATGTGCTTAGGATGATGTATGAAGAATTAATGTTATATTTGTAGTTCTATTGGTTTACTATCCTCACACTTTAATTACATGCAACATATGTACAATAGCTGAAAAAAATAGTGAAACATGTCTAAAACAGATTATTATCATTACATTAGTACATAAACACCGTCTCAACATCTCAAGGATATTCCAGACATTTTACTCGAGAGCCATAGCTCAGACATGCAGTTTACTAAATGACAATACTGCTTACAGCAGCTTTCTCATAGCCCACGTCAGCTTTCCCACTGCTCACAGCCCAACCAAACACCCTCTTAGCATTGCATTCACTTTGATTACATAGACCCAACCGTCATTGACAGAGTTAGACCGGCTTCCGTGTAGGAGTGACAACAACAATGCGCCTCCAGCGTCAGTGGTCCAGAGACCTCGATGTAATTTTTATTATGTTTATGGTGTTCTGTACTTTCAATGCACAATCGCAGTAAGTCTTGATTTTTTTAAATATTTTATTCTCTTCATAGACAGATGACATCACACTATACCGTTAACACAAACCACAAAGAAAGACAGAAAACACGCTCACGTGCACCATCATCATCCATCCATGTGTTCTAAAACCTTCCCAAATCCTCCTACACGGCCGGCCGAAAAGCCCCAGCAGACCAACCGCTCGACAAAGCACGCCGGCGGCGTGGCGTGGCGCCGATACATATACGCCCACCCCCGAATTCCACCCCGCATCCCCATTTCCCTCCACCCTTTTCCGTTTCCCTCCACGGCGCCCCCCTCTTCCCTCCCCATTTTCAGATCCAAAATCCAAATCTCCGCCCTTTATCTCTCCTCCCCCCTCCCTTCCCTCCGACCCACCACCTCATCCATTCCCCTCCTCCCTCCCTCCCTCCGCCTTCCCGCCGCCGCCGCCTCCTCCAAACCCCTACCGTTGGCCACCGATCGATCGAGCCAGTGCTCTGCTCTGGTGGTTGGCCGTCGTATAGCCTGTAGCATCCTCACCGTAGCAGAGATCTGTGGCGGCGGAGCGGATCGGGCAGCAAACCCCTAAACCCCCGCCCCCCCGATCCCCCGATCCGCGACGAGGAGCGGGTGCGGTGGCCGGAGCCGCGGACCGCCGGAGTTCAGAGGGGGTGCCTGTCGCAGATCTGCCGATCCTGGCGCCGGACATGAGCTCCTCGGTCGAGAAGGTGAGCCGATCCGATCCGGAGCGTGTTTTTGGCGCCCGATCTGTAGATGTGGAGCCGTGATTTGGCGTTGATCTGACGTGTTTTGCCTCGATCTGTTCGCAGGGGAGCGGATCGCTGGATCCCGGCGAGCGCCCGGCCGCCGGCAGCCAGCCCAAGGCCTGCACCGCCTGCAACACCACCAAGACGCCGCTCTGGCGCGGCGGACCCTCCGGACCCATGGTGAGTGCCGCAGATCCCTCCCGATCTGTTGTCCAACCCCTTTGTTCTTCCCCGATCTGTGATTTACGGCGGCTGATCTGTTTTTTGTGGTCTCCCTCGATCCAGTCGCTGTGCAACGCGTGCGGGATCCGGTACAGGAAGAAGCGGAGGGAGGCGATGGGCCTCGAGGACCCCCCCAAGAAGAGGCAGCCTGCGGCGGCCGCCGCGCCTGCGGCGGCGGCAGCGTGCTCGGAGGCCGGCGGCGAGAGCGCGGATCCGGAGCAGCAGCAGCAGCAGCAGCCCAAGAAGAAGACGACGACGACCAAGAGGGGTCGCGAGGTGGAGCTCCGCGTTGTCGGGTTCGGCAAGGAGGTGGTGCTGAAGCAGCGGCGGCGGATGCGGCGCAGGCCGCGGCTGGGCGAGGAGGAGAAGGCGGCCATCCTCCTCATGGCCCTCTCCTCCGGCGTCATCTACGGCTGAATCCGGCCGGCCCAGCCCTACCTAGCTAGTAGCAGCAGCAAGCGGAGAGAGGAGAAGAGAAGAGAGATGAGAGGAGATCCAGAGTGTGAGTGATTTGCTCGCTTGCTGCTTGTCTAGCAAGCAAGCATATGCAGGCAGAGATGCGGCGTCTCTGCCTGCTCCCCCTTGTTCTTTCCTGGTAGTTTTTCCGGCTGATTAGTTCTTCAATAATGAATGAATGAACGATGATGCAGCTGCAGCAGCTGCTGCTGTTCTTCGTGCCAGCTTAGTGGCTTTGTTCTTCCATCTTGCCTAGTAGCAGCTGTGATGTTACCCAACTAGTAGTAGTAGCGGTTATCCTAGTCGTATTAGTGGCAGTAGTAGTGTGTAACATCTCAGTGTAAGAATTGAGAAAGAGCTTTATGAATGATGAACCATCTTTGTGGCTCCAGATCTGTGCAATCCTCCTCCCCCTTTTTGAGCTGAAATCCCAGCTGATCCGATATTGATCTTGATGTGATGAATCTTTGTATGGCTTCAGATCTGTGCAAGCATTCTCCTTTTTTGGCCTGGAAGTGTGCTTCATTCCAGCTCCAGATCTGTGCAAGCGCCCGCCTTTTCTTCCCTCCCAGCTGAAATTCATCCCAGGTGTTCGATCTGCCTTTGATGGATGTTTGATCTGACCTGATGGTGCACGAGTGGTGTTTCTACCTGGTGCTGGTTGGGATTCTGTTGTTGATGCCGCTGCGGCGGGCATGGCGGCCGGATATCATTCCGTTCCGGTGATAAGAGAAGTATTTCCCGGGTGGAAAAGCAGGCAGTCCATGGTGGTTTGGTTTCTCGAAAGGGAAAAGTCAGCACCCGGTCTTTCTTTCTTTCACCCGCTGCTGATGCCTGTCACCAGCTAGCAGCTCGCTCGCTCACTCACTGACACTGGTAGGAGCGGAGTGGAGTGGAGTGGAGTGGTATCCCGATTTGTGACCTAGCGGGCCGGCGGGCCGCGGCGAGGGGGTGAAAGGCGGCATGGAATTTGCTTGTTCGGGAGGGTGCGGTGCAGAGCCCACGGGAATCCCGTGATGGCTCCCCTGCGCCTGCGTGCATCTCTTATCTCATCTTGTCCGTGCCGGAGCAGAAGTTGATGCTACGATGGATCATGGATGGGTAATTATGTGACGGGCCTGCGTGCCCGGCTGCTGGCTCTGGGTATCTTGTGACCGTGGTTGGTGGTCTGTTCCGTTTTGTTTGTGTTGTGCTCTCGTCCGGATCCGGAGAAAAAAGATGATGGCTTTGCTTTGCTTGGATGGATGGTGACAAGTCATTGGTTAGGCGATGTTTTGTTTTGTTTTGTTAGTGGTGCTATGCTCCCCAGCCGACGGCGGGTGTGGAAGCTGTTGGGGATCATGCCGTGCGTGCGCGTGTTTTGGGTGTATAATTGTACTAGGATAGTGTACGGGTTTGGTGATGGATCGGACGGTCGCGTCGTACTACTGTGCGTATTACTAGTGTGATGACTGCTAGGAATTGCGCCGGGACCTGGGGGAGTGGGGGACTGGGGATGAGAATCGATGGATGGGTGTCTTGGTTTCTTCTCCGGGGAGGTGTCGACTCGCGGGTTTGGGGAAGGAACGAGGTAGTAAATAATAAAGGCGAGGGAGGCGTGGCGGGCACATGAGTGTGTCAGCCGTGGAACGGCGGGGTGGCGTGGCTGTGGCATGGGGGACTGGGCTCCGCTGCCTGCCGGCCGTCGTGTCCTCGGCCTTGGCCTTTTACCGCTGCCGATGCGCCAAACGCGGTGCCCCTCCGTCCCCAACAAAACCCCTCCATCGCAAAGTTAGTATACAACTTTGAGACACTTAGAGCAACTCTAATGGGATGATCCATTTTGTTGTGCGGCCGTCCATTTGGGTTGACGCGGACACCAGAGGCGGCCCAACGCGTCAACTCAAATGGACGCGCGTCCGTTTTTCGTCCGCGGGTGACCCATTACCGGCCCATTTTTAAGCCGATTTGCGTCGGCGCGGACACGCGACGGACGCGCGCGCTCGTCTACTTCAGTCCCCGGACCCGCTGGTCTGTGGCACATTGGCCTCCCGTCTCAACCTGCGGCCAACAAGCAACCCTCCCGTCTCCTCCGTCGCCGTCGCCGCCGCCAATTTTTTCCGGCGACTCTTCCAGCCGCCGCCGCCTCCACATCCGCCCAACAACGCCGCCCCTCCCCGTCGCCCTCGCCGCCGTTTCTTGCCGGGAACAAGCCCTTCCGCCGCTTCCCCCGCCTGGCCGTCGCGACCAAGAATCCGCCTCGCCGCCCTGCCACATCCGGCCAAACACGCTCGTCGGACGCCGTCTACTAAATCGGACGCCGTCACACTCGTCGGACGCCGGTAAGCAGCTAACTTATCTGTGGGCGCCATGACTCCCCTCGCCGGCCGCCTCGCCGTCGGCCTTTGCAAGCTGTTCGACGGTTTGTCAAATGCGAAATGGACTCCGCCGACGAGTTCTTTTTCCACAATTTCCTTTGCGACTCCGGCGATTAAATGTCGTCCGACGACAAGGAGGAGATATTTGCTGCCGTGTTGGTCCATCACCATCTCAACAGCCAGCGGCCGTTGTTCCGTGGCTCCATTCCAGGCCACCTTTCGGCGTTGAATCGCAACCGAGAGAGCGGGTATTTCCTTTTCTGGAAGGACTACTTTGATACAACAAACCCGTTGTTCAAACATCACAAATTCCGCCGTCGTTTCCGTATGAGTAGGCATGTTTTCAACCGTATTAGAGAGGGAGTGGTCGGCTATGATGACTACTTTGAGTGCAAAGAGGATGCCGTCGGCAAGATTGGTTTATCCTCTTATCGAAAATGCCTTTGCCGCCATCCAAATGCTTGCATACGGGTGCCCGGTGATCTCATTGGCGAATGCGTCCGTATGAGCGAGTCTACATGCCTAGAGTCCTGTTTGTTCTACAAGGCTGTTATTCTTGTGTTTGGCCCTGAGTACTTGAGAGAGCCGACGGTGAAGATCTGACCCGTTTGTTGGCGATGAATGCGGCGAGGGCTTCCGGGATGCTTGGCGGCATAGACTGCATGCCTTTGGGAGTGGAAGAACTGCCCATACGCTTGGCAAGGGCGATCTGAGGACATGTCGGGGCTTGCCTTTGTCATACTAGAGGCCGTGGCGTCTCAAGATCTCTGGATCGGCACTCTTTTAGCATGGCTGAATCACACAATGATATCAACGTGCTTCAGCGCTTCGCCGGTGTTTGTTAGGCTTGCGAAGGCAACAGCCCACCGTGAACTTTATCATCAACGGCCACAACTTCGACAAAGGGTACTATCTGGGTGGCGGTATCTATCCTCGATGGACCACTATTGTCAAGACAATACCCAACCTTGTCGGAGAGAAAAGGAAGAGATTTGCCCAAGAGCAAGAGAGTGCTAGAAAGGATGTCGAGCGTGCCGGTGTTTTGCAATCTCGATGGGGCATCGTTCGGTATCCTGCTAATACTTGGAGCACGCAGAAACTGTGGGAGGTGACGACTGCTTGTGTGATCATGCACAATATGATCGTAGAAGACGAGCGCCCGGAACGTCTGTACGATCAAAGCTTTCAGTTTCAGGGTGAGAATGTTGTGCCTGAGCATGGAGTAGCGGCAAACATTTGAGCAGTTCACTTAATTTCATGAAGACATGCGTGATTCAGAAACTCACGTGCAACTGCAAAATGATTTGGTTGAGCATATGTGGGCTCATGTTGGCAACCAATAAATGTATCTTCTTTTATTCGTTTGCAAAACTATGTGAAACATTTTTTTATTTGGTTTGTAAAACTATACTATTTATTTGGGCGGCTGTTAAAAACATTTTCATTTGACAATATATTAAATGCAAATCGATGTAAAATTGGGCGGCTAGCCGGCCACGCCGACACATATGA
The DNA here is from genome assembly GCA_021605205.1 of Aegilops longissima. NCBI lineage: Eukaryota > Viridiplantae > Streptophyta > Magnoliopsida > Poales > Poaceae > Aegilops > Aegilops longissima. Next base: position 696,771,168 of record CM038680.1, read on the forward strand.
GTCGGCGTGTTGGGCGTTCTGCCGACTCATATCAAAAACAGGGCGGACGCCGGGCGGCCGACGCAAACGGACAAAAAGCGGACGAAATCGCCGTCGTTTGGGTCGGCCCGTTGGGTTGCTCTTATTTTACTACACATGGAGTGCATAGTTTGCCACGCAGGGCAGAACACCATTGCAAAGCGCACCATCGGTCCTACTATCGAAACCAAACTTAGCAATCTCATGCGCCATCCTGTTTACCTGCCTATCAATCTTCATAATCTTAAGATCCTCCATAAACTTTGCGACGCTCATCGCTTCCTTTCTCATATCAACAAAAGGGGACCTGCCTATGATTTCTTTTGCGAGAGAAGATGCAACAAAGGGGCAATCAGTTTTCAGAAAAATTGGTTTGTGAAGTGTAGTACAAACGTATAGCCCGGGGGGACACGCATGAAGTTCCACTTCATCCATACAGGTACACGACCGAATAAAATTCCACGAACAGAAGAAACCATGACTTCACCCAGATGATTCCTGGCGACAAGCCCTACACTAGCAGATCTCATGCTCTCCACAAAACTAGCGTCAACATTTATTTTAAAATAGCCGGATCAGGAGGCTTGCAAAGAACACAGACATTCGTCGGCGGATTAACGTACCTCCAATTATCTACCACCCCTTACCTTTGTTGCTTAAATCCACTTGCACAAAGGCGCTGGCTGACGTGAAGGTTTTCCAATAACTTTCCACAAAAATAACAGACGCGGACAAAGATTTTTTCCTCCTTCCAAAAATCACAGTGGCGGTGCCGCATGGTTTCGGGAAGAGAGAAATGTGGATGTAGCACATGTCGCCTCTCTTTGGATATGTCTTCTCCCTCCAATGCCGATGAGGTTGAAGAACATGCTTGTGGCAGACATGGTCGATGCAGGTGCTCCTATGCTGTTGCAGCGAAGTCGAAGTCGTCGGGCTGCGAGTGCGATGGAGGATTTGTCGTGTTTAGTTTTTCATCATTTTTGTATGTCGCTAATGACCTAGCTTATATATGTGTAGTTGCCTATTGTTCAGGTTTTCGTCCGGTTTTCCTCTAATAAACCAAGCAACTCTCGCCGATGGCCTACTCTTCTGAATGGAGTCTTAGCTGGTTTTCTGGTAACTTTTTTTTAATAAAAGTCTATACTGCCTGCACTCGTTGATTATAACTCTTTTTTGAAGGGTTCATTTAGATGTGATGTAACTACTACGTCACATCTAAGTATGACATCATCGCTCTCACGTTAGTACTAGCCCATCCCACCTCGTGCTTGTTTCTTTGTGTGTTTTTCTTTGTTTCTTTAACGCCGACCCAAGAGTAAATCACGAAGGCAATCGCTGGCAACGCCAGCCGCAGCAGTATACCCAGGGCCAGGGGGATGCAACGGTTTAGGGGCACTCTCGCTAATGTTGCGGCTCATTCATGCGCTAGACAAGCTATATCTCTAGATGTACCTCTTATAACTTTTGTTGTAGTCTCTGATTTCCTGAGTGCAGGTTTGCACTCGGATTTTGTACGCGTACCAGTTAAATAAATGCCAGTGAGGGCCGTACTTAAAAAAAAAAAAAGGGGGCACTCTCATCCGCTGGAAAACACTGCTCACTGCAAGAGATTATTAGATCTCTACACCACTGATCACCATGGGTGGGGTACCGCCGGTCACCACGCAAAAAAAAAAAAAAAAAAAATACCGCCGGTCACTGGTCACAGAGCCAATCACGACCGACCATCGCTCCCACGCTATTGAGAACGAGGGGCACATTCCTTTTAAAAGGCAAAAAAAAAAAAAAAAAAAACGAGGGGCTCATCTCATGGTACAAGTCTGAAACTTAGTAAAGCTAAAAAAACTCAAGTCAATTACAACCAATAATACCAAATTGACCCTACTGGATTGTCCAGGATCAAGCTGCTGTACGAACACATACATAACGCCATATTTGGGTGTGCTGTAATTGACATGAACAAGAGCTATGTATTCTATCAGTTGCCGTTAAAAAATGCTATAAAATTAATATTTAGGAAAGTTTGTATATCAGACATACTAGCTGCTAGCCTTCCCAAACGCTATAGCCCCTATAGCGGGAGAGCGGCCTCTAAGCCAATTAGCAGCAATTAGTATATGTGCATATAAGCAGGGGATCTTCAGTAGAAATTCAGACATAACCAACATAAGAGCAACTCTAGCAGACCCCGCACCCCGCCTCGATCCGCAAAATAACCGCCAAAGTGCGGGTCGGAGCGGGAAAACTTGCCCGATCAGACCCCTCATTCCCTCCCGGCCCGCAATTTTTTTTCGGGGCGTGGCAAAACATCTCTCCCGACCTCTAGATTCACGGGCTAGGAGGACGACCCGAGCTCAGCGCTATCCGCAGCGAGATTTGGCGGGAGGGACATTTCCGCGCGGCCGTTCCCGCTCCCCCACCCTCCGCCACCATTGCCCCGCCACCGCATGCTCAGATGCATCTTCACGGGCCGTCCTTTGCCGCCATGGATGACTCCCTGCTGTCCCCGTCACCGTCGAGGTCGCGCACGCTCCTTCCCCTCTGGCGGATCTCGTCGCCGGCCATGTTAGCCCCGCCGTCGCCCAAGGTAACGCCACGCCTGCCCGCAAGCGGCAGGGCAACGTGGTCATGCAGGGCGGGAATCCGGCAGCCCCCGCAGCGAGGGACCTCGCTCCGGGCGCCAACGCTGCTGCGCGATCTCGGCCGGCGGCGGAGAAGGTCGCCAAGGCCGCCGGCGGCAAGAGGAAGAGGATTCCGGCTACAAAGAAGCCGCCTCCTTCATCCGCTCACTCTGCCCCACAAAGAGGTGCCCCGGCGATGCCGTTCAACAGTGCTGCTCCCCCCGCAAGCGAGGTGTTCGACGAAATGGCCGGAAGGTATGCGTCTTCGGTCATGGCAATTTTCTTTGCTTTTCGCCATTTTGCGATAGCTCGTGACTTGTTGTCGTTCACTATAGCGGTGGTTCAAACAATGCAACTGCCGAGTTCGTGAACTTGTTGGACACCAACGCTGTTGACATTGATCAAGCCCCGTTCACCACATTCGACTACAATGAAACGGAGGGCGGCGTGGATGATCATGGTTGTGACGAAGAATTAGAGGAGATCGAAGCGGAAGCATATGAGCAATCGCAAACAAAAACTGGGAAAAGCCAGAGATCGAAGAACTACACGATCTTGGAAGATCAAGTTCTCATCAATGCATGGAGTGCGATGTCTCTTGATGCCTGCACGTGTACTTCTCAAACCGCCAAGAGGTATTGGCAAAGGATCGAAGATCAATACTTCCGCATGATGGCAAAGTACCCCAATAGGACTCCACACACATTTCGGTCGCTTCAAGGTCGTTGGGAGGTGATCAAGCCTATGTGCTGTCGTTGGGCAGCTTGCTTGGAGCAAGTACGCAATGCACCTCCAAGTGGAACCGTGGAATCCGACTATGTGAGTTTGTTTTGACTTTGTTCAAGTTGTGCATCATCATATTGCATCATATGAAATGATTGTATCATTTCACTTTGTTCACATTGTGTAGGACAAAATTGCCCAACATAGATACAAAGACATGGAAGCTTCGGAAGGCAAATTCTTCAAACTAGAGCATTGTTGGGACTTGCTCCAAAAGTGCGAGAAGTGGAAGTTGATCGACAAAGAATTCCCACCGAAGAGAGGCTCACTTACAAACATGGATGAAGATGAGGATGATGATGGCCCAAGAAATTTGAACAAGCCCGATGGCGACAGGAAGACTAAGGAGAAGATGAAGAGACAGCAAGAAGCATCAAGCTTGAGGGAAAAGATTGATGCCATGGTGCAATCAAATGAGTTGATGTTGTTGAAGTTGTTGGAGATCAAGAAAGAGTTGGCCGAGAAGAAGGCAAAGGAGAAGCAAGAAAAGTGGCAATTGCTCAAGGAAGAGGGGCTGCGCAAAGCGGCCATTGAGGAGAGAAGAGCACGTGCCACTGAAAACAAAGCCATGTGCAAGTTGCTCGCCAAAGAGAACAAGATCGTGTCAATGAACCACAATGACATGGACGACCTCAACAAAACATGGCATGATATGGCAAGGAGAGAAATCTTGAAGAGGAGAATGGTTGCATCGGCCGCTGCGTGTTATAGTTCCGAAGATTTTTTCTCTGCTCCATATGGTGGCAATGTCGATGATTTCTGTGCGGGAGTTGGAACAAGCGCCGGAGGTGGATTCGGTGGTGGCGATGAACTTCAAGATGGACTCGATGGCGCAGACTGAAGATCGACCAAGATGATGCCGGGCCCTCTTTTGCAAGACCCTCTTTTGTGTTTGTCCTACTAAACTGAGGCTTTTATTTGCGCGTAAACTGTGTTATGTTGTTTGAATTTGAACTTATTTGTGGGCACCTATGTCAAATTTGAGAATTGGGCATTTTCTTTTTGCGGGTCGACGCGGCGGTGCTCGAGCAGACCCTGCAAAAGCCAACCTGTAAAAAAGTATATTCCGCGAATATCCTTTTATACGGGCCCGTTTGGGGGGTCTGCATCTGCGGCCGTCCTAGCCAGCCCGCAAAGGCCGTTTTCCACGAACTGCAAACACGTTTTGCGTCCCGTCCGGATGCGGGGTCTGCTAGAGTTGCTCTAATAGAGGTCTACAACAGAGACCAATTCATCACATAATATTTGATATAAATTCAAGGTCTCAAGGATCACTAGTTGACCACTTAATATCTCAAGGTCTTTTTTGAGTATAATAATTAGATTGGAAATATAGGATAGACTCGGAAATTATTTTGACTTATCTTTGTACTCCAAAAAGACCGTGTACTCCTATATATATATATGCCCACGAGGCTCAAGCAATAAACAACGATTCCACCAATCCCTCTCTATCCCTTCTAACATGGTATCAGCCTAACTGATCCAAACCCTAGCCGCCGCCCACTGCCTCCGCCCACGCGCCGCCCCCGGGGCGGTCGGCCTCCATGACCGCCGCTGGGGGCCCCGCCGCCCATACCCAGGGTTCGTCCGCCGGTCGTGTTGACCGGCTGCCCTAGAGAGTCTTTTTTCCGATCCTTGATCCGGGGTTTCTCTCTCCCGCCGGTTGCTTTAATCGGTGTTTACTTTTTGATTTTCCGATCTAAGATTAGTTTGCACCGCCTGTCGCCGCTGTTGGGAAACGTAACATGCAATTTTAAAAAAATTCCTACGCTCATGCAAGATCTATCTAGGAGATGCATAGCAATGAGAGGGGGAGAGTGTGTCCACGTACCCTCGTAGACCGAAAACGGAAGCGTTTGACAACGCGGTTGATGTAGTCGAACTTCTTCTCGTTCCGACCGATCAAGCACCGAACGTACGGCACCTCCGTGTTCTGCACACGTTCAGCTCGATGATGTTCCTCGAACTCTTGATCCAGCAAAATGTTGAGGGAGAGTTCCGTCGGCACGACGGCGTGGTGATGGTGATGGTGAAATGATGCGCAGGGCTTCACCTAAGCACTATGAAGATATGACTGGGCGTGAAGGCGTGGAGGGCCGCCCACACGGCTAACAATTGTTGGTGTGTGTTCTAGCGTGCCTCCCCCACACACACACACACACACACACATATATATATATATATATATATATATATATATATATATATATATATATATATATATATATATATATAGTAACACTATATATAGGGATTGACTATTCGTCACCACAGTGAGGAATAGTTATTCTTCACCCTGTATTTTACCATTAATGCACGTAATTTTACGTTTAGTAAGTTTATCTTATTTCTGGCGTAAAAAGAGACCGTGAAAATATATAATAAATCGTAAAAAATATTTTATGTTATGTAAAATTACAAGCGTAAAAACATAGTGTAAAATACACATAAACTGCAATTTCTCTTGTCTTATGCCCTATATTTTTATTTTTATGCCAAATTTTATGTAGTGAATAAATAAGAATGTAACTATTTGAATTTCAAACGTAATTTAATTATGAAATGATCGTAAGATTACCTCGGGTGAAGAATAACTTATTCTGCACCCTGGGTGATGAATAGTAACACTATATATAATGCACCGTAATTTTACGTTTCGTAAGTTTATCTTATTTCTGACGTAAAAAGAGACCGTAAGAAAATATATAATAAATCGTAAAAATATTTTATGTTATGTAAAATTACAAGCGTAAAAACATAGTGTAAAATACACATAAACTGCAAATTTTCTTGTCTTATGCCCTATATTTTTTTATGCCAAATTTTATGTAGTGAATAAATAAGAATGTAACTATTTGAATTCCAAACGTAATTTAATTATGAAATGATCGTAAGATTACCTCGGGTGAAGAATAACTTATTCTGCACCCTGGGTGATGAATAGTAACACTATATAACCACTTGCGTTTTGTATGTTGTATGTAGTATCTGTCGGAACCGAGAGTATGTACATGTAGTATGTAATATATAACAATGATTAGGTAGTATATATACTAATTTTTAGGTAGTATATATCATTTTTTGAGTATGCTCATTTTTACTTACAAATATGTACGTATTTTATAAATATAACAAAAATTATGGGCTCATATGCAATTTTTTCATGTAACTTGATTTGAAATATCTTAGATATAGTATATGAACATATTTAAAATAATAAAATAGTATATATAGTACCACATGGTAGTATATGAGACATGTGGGGTAACTACCACCGGATGATAGGATGGATTTTCCCTATATATATATAGGGGAGGGGAGGCAGCCAAGGGGGCGCCCCAACTAGGAGGAATCCTACTTGGGGCCCTCCCAATTCGGCCTCCCCCCTTTTCTATTCCTATTCGGAGTAGGAAGGGAAGAGGGGGAAGGGGGAATCCTATTCCCCTTTTCCTTTCCTCCTTCCCCTTTTTTACTCCAATTTGGCAACCCATATGGGGGGGTGGCGCACCAGCCCCTTTATGGCTGGTGCGTTTTCCCCTCTTGGTCCATAAGGCCCATATCTTTTGCCGGGGGTGTCCGAAACCCCTTCTGGTGATCTAATATGTACCCGGTACCGTCCGGAACACTTCCGGTGTCCGAATATCATCGTCCTATATATCAGTCTTTACCTCTCGACCATTTCGAGACTCCTCGTCATGTCCGTGATCTCATTCGGGACTCCGAACAACATTCGGTCACTGTTGGGGATGTTACTACTGGGCGTAAGCCGGCCTATCTGGGCCGGGTTAACTTCATCAGTAGTTCAATAGTATAAAAGCCCAAGAGGCATGAGTGTAAGGGCCCAAGGCACGTAGTCGGATCAGAACACATGGCAGTAAACCGTCCGGATGTATAACTTGTATTGTAAGTTAGGAATAGAGAGAGACCAACCGGATCTGAATATGAACGGAGGTTGGGACTCTCTGAACCGACAGGCGTCACCCGTGTATATAAGGGGCGACCGGGGCGGTTCAAGGAGAGACAACAACAACTCGAGGCCTAGGCGGTTGTTTGCTCCCTAGTCATCGAGACCACATCAATCCATCACAAACTAGGCGTAGGCTTTTACCTTCATCGAAGGGGCGAACTAGTATAACTACCGTGTCTTTGAGTCCGCTTTAACCCTCTAAGTTAACCCAGTAGCGATGGCTCCGCGACTAAGTCCTTTCATGAGGACATCTGCCGTGACAAAACCACGGCGGTTAGGCGCCCACAGTGGGGCTATCGCACGATGGTTTGATGATCTTGGAGGGCAAGTTCGAAGGACTCGAAGGCTCTGTTAGGGCGGATGACCAAGAGTCGTCGCGGCAAGCTCTATCGATGATGCAGTTTGGGGCCTCGAGGCCGGCTCGATTAGTCTGGATACGGGTCCCCTTTGGTGGCATACACGTTTTCATCGGCAAGATCGGTGAGCAGGGCTGAGCCGAACATCCGCACCGACCTTGTCGAGACAGCTCAGCGTCTGAAACCTGCCCGAGCTAAACCGGCCGTCAAAGCGTGCTTCGTGGGAGTCATCCATGGAGGAAATTATGAGGACGGATCAGCATCGGTGGCGAAACCGTCGTCTACTCGATGACGAGTCGTCGATCGGGAAACCGAGTCTCAGACACCGCAAGATGGCGGATTGGGGCTGTTCGATGGTGATGATATTCGGACCCCTTGATATGCCCAACGGGTTGGAATATTCATGGCGGAACACAAGCGATGCTTCACTCTTCGACCGCCGTGACAATGGTGGCGGTTCAACACCGCGATGGCAGCCGAGGCGAGGAGGCCTGTCGCCCGCCGCTCAAGTTTTATCGAACTATTCGTTGCGTTGGCTGTGCTCATGGCGAGGCTAACCCGGCGAACCAGGACATTCATAATGCGGAGATTGCGAAGGTGAAGGAACAAATCACTCGAGCAAAGCGGATTTGGCAGCCGCAGACGCCAGATGGCGGCGAGCGGGCGCTTTGGATGCATAGCGTATAGGCTCATCTTTGGATCAAAACGCGTCGCATGAAGTCATGAAGAGGAAACTGATCCCGTTTGCCTTGATTTTGAGGAAGAGATCTCTTCAATACCCGAGCGAGGACGAGAATCCGCGGTGGTAAACCGGGCGAAGCACTGACGGGCGCGCCCGATTCAACCCCACGTAATAGATTTACCTCGCCATCATACCGCACGCCTCGGGCTGTGCAAACACCTCAGTCACTACTCCAACCCGATGGATAACCTTGTTGCAGCTGCGGCACGGTTGGGCGATTCAATTGAAGCGATTCACCACGGCGGTAGAGATGCGCCGGGTCAAGGAGCTCCTTAGGACAGCTCGGTCCAGCAGAAGCGTATTAAATGCGGCCGCGATCGGATCCACTCTACCCCCGCCCAAGCCGGAGCTATAGCGGTAGCGTGGATGAACCGGCCGTGTCAAGTAATGCACGGCGCGGCGCCCGTGGCAACAACCGGTAGGTGGTTTCGACAACGCTCAAGAGGTGGTGGACGGGCCGGACGCACGCAGGAGGCGAGTTAGCAACCTGACATCGGGATTATCGGCTTCGCCGGTTCGTCCGACCATCTTTGAGCCTCGAGTTACCTCTAGCTCTTTGGGGTGCCTTGCCTCGTCCCGCTTTACGCAATGTACGCTTGCCCAAGGATTTCAAGGGGCGCGCAAGGTGCGAATTACACCGCCGATCGGCTCTAGAAGCATGGATAGAGAGCTATGAGATGGCCATGGAGATCTTGGATGTGGATGAAGCTGCGTGTGCGAAGTACTTCACCATGATGCTCGAGGGCACGGCCCGTGCCAGGTTGAAAAACTTGCCACCCAATTCCATCAGTTCATGGACCCGATTCTGGACCGGTTCATTCGAATTTCAAAGATACCATAAACAGCCCATGTCTGTGGTGGACTTGGCGGCTTGTGTCGGTGAGGGGAATCAACAACCCATTGGGTACGCCGCGTTCCGGAAGTCTTACATTCTTCAGACCGGATCAACACTGATTCTGCGATCTTGACCCTAGAGGGCAACTACCGGTTTAAACCTTTAAAGTTGAAGCTGGGACGCATGAAGCGGTTTTGCAATGACATGGGCACTCTCATGGGCGTTTTAGTGAAGTATGCTGATTCTGATAGTACCAAGGATCCCGAGTCTGATGATGATGATGAGACAGGGAAGGGAAAGAAGAACAGCAACTCCAGAGGCTAGCAGCATCACTCGGCAGGTAATGGTGGAAGTAAGCGTAAAGAGAACGGCAACATGGACTTCGTAGCCAACACCTACGCGCAGGACAAGGGCCAGCGGCGCAAGGGTAAACAGCCGAATCGAGGTGGTGCGCCTAATCCCAATCCAGACCAATTGAACTATGTGTTGAATCAACCCTGTCCGAAGCATGGGACGAAGGAGGCGCCAGCAAACAACCTCTGGAAGGATTGTTACATTATGCAGGAGTTCAAAAGTTCTAATGCTTTCGGTATGATCAAGGTTCGTGGCGGTTCGTGGTCCGGCCGGATTACGGTGGAGAAATTCGGTCCGAGGTTTAGTGGTAATCCGGCGGACATAACAATCGAACAATCGAATAACCAAATTGGGATACAATCAGCAGCGGCGGCGATCGGGTTATCGAGCAACCCAAAGCAGTTGAATGGTGGGCAGTACCACGTCTTCACCACCAGCTTAGACAAGCGAGACCGAAGCTTCAAAAGCGGGCGATCAGCGTTGTTGAACGGCCGTGCCTCATTACCTCGCTGGTCGAGCAGCCCATTGTGTGGAGTAGAGAGGATCATCCTCCCGGGTTGACAATCCAGGTCAGCTAGCCTGGTGGTGGCACCTCGGTGGGAGGTTACAAGTTCACCAAGGTGCTTATGGACGGAGGGAGCAGCATCAACATCACGTACTCACGAGACCTTCCGTCGTATGGGGTTAACAGATAAACATCTCAAACCGTCCAATACAGTGTTCCATGGTGTGGTGCACAGCAAGTCAGCATATCCGGTCGGTAAAATAGCTCTGAAGTGGCCTTGAGGGATGAACATGACTCGGATCGAAACATTGGCGTTTGAAGTGGTGAAAATTCAAAGTCCTTATCACGCCTGTTTGGGCGGCGGCGATGCCAAGTTCATGGCACGACCGTGTTATATCTATTTGCAGCTCAAGATGCGGGTCACAAGGGGCGATAACGGTTCATGGGAGCCGCAAGATCGCTTTGGAGTGTGAGGAAGGTGATGCGGCTTCGCAGAGTCGGTTTATGCCACCAAGAGCTGAAATCTTGTAAGGATAATGTCGATCCGCGGACATGACTCCGTTGAAGAAGCCAACTACTGAGCATGATCCGGCCCAAGTTTAAATCGGCAGCTGAGACTAAACTTGTTGACTTCGTACCTGGCGATTCGTCCAAGCAGTTCATCATCAGTGCCAACTTGGATCCTAAATAGGAAAGCGCGCTCATCGAGTTCATCCGTGAGAATCGGGACATTTTTGCATGGAAGCCTTGACATGCCGGTGTCCGAGGAGCTCGCTGAGCACACTCTTAATGTTGATCCCAAGTACAAACCGGTAAAGCAGTTTCTCCGCCGGTTTAACGAAGAAAGGCGTAAGGCCATTGGGGAGGAGGTTTTGAGGCTCTTAGCAGCGGGTTTTATCGTTGAAGTTTTCCATCCAGAGTGGCTTGCTAATCCGGTGCCGGTCCTTAAGAAAAACGGCACTTGGCGCATGTGTGTGGATTACACAGATCTTAACAAGGCTTGTCCAGAGATCCTTTGCCCTCCCCCGCATTGACCAGATTATTGATGCCACTGCGGGTTGTGGCGTTGAGCTTTTTGGATGCGTATTCTGGATATCATCAGATCAAGATGGCGGTTAAGGACCAGGAGAAGACAGCGTTTATCACTCCCTTTGGAGCCTTCTGCTATGTGTCTATGCCTTTTAGGCTCAAGAGTGCCCAAGCAACTTATCAGCGTTGCGTACAGAATTGCTTGCATGAACAGATCGGCCGTTATGTGCATGCCTATGTGGATGATATCGTGGTTAAGTTAAGGAAGAAGGAAACACTAATTGATGATTTGAAAGAAACCTTTGACAACCTGCGGGTTTACAAGATGATGCTCAACCCGGCCAAATGTGTCTTTGGTGTTCCGGCAGGCAAGTTATTGGGTTTTCTTGTGTCCAACAGAGGGATTGAAGCTAATCCGGAGAAGATTTCGGCTATCACCTCCTTGGCTAAACCAAAGTGTAGATGTCCAGCGTTTGGCGGGCCGGATTGCCGCGCTGAGCCGGTTTATCAGCCGCCTCGGAGAGAAGGCCATCCCTTTGTACCAAATGCTGAAGAAGACAGATCAGTTTGTTTGGAGTCCAGCCGCTGATGAAGCATTGGAGGACTTAAAGCGGCAATTGGCCAACCCGCCTGTGCTCGCCGCTCCCATCGACAAGGAGCCGCTTCTACTGTATGTTGCTGCTAACGCCAGGGCAGTTAGCGTTGCCATTGTGGTAGAGCGGAAGGAGGCAGGGAAGGAGCATCCGGTTCAACGTCCGGTTTATTATATCAGCGAGGTGCTTATTGAGTCGAAACAAAGATATCCGCATTGGCAGAAGCTAGTGTATGGAGTTTTTATGGCGAGCCGGAAGCTGAAGCAGTATTTCCAGGGGCACCCCATCACGGTGGTCGATTCAGCTCCTTAGGGATATCATCTGAGAACCGGGAGGCGATGGCGGATTGCCAAGTGGGCTATAGAGCTTGGGCCGCACAGTTTGAAGTATGTACCTCGAACGGCAGTGAAGTCTCAAGCACTTGTGGATTTCATTAATGATTGGACGGAGTTACAAGCGCCTGAAGACAAGCGGATCATACCTATTGGACCATCCATTTTGGCGGATCGAGGCGGTTGGAGGGCTCGAAAATTGGAGTCGTGTTAACATCCCCACGAGGTGACAAGTTTGGTTACGTCCTCCGCTTAATGTTCCCTTGTACTAACAATGCAGCTGAGTATGAAGCCTTGCTCCATGGTCTTCGCATGGCTAAGGAGATGAATCTAAGCCGGGTTAAGTGCTTCGGTGACTCGGACCTAGTGGCTCAACAGGTGTCTGGCACTTGGGATTCCAAGGACCCACTTATGGCTGCATATCGTCGTGAGGTGGATGTTGTTGCATGTCATTTTAAGGGCTATCAGGTGGACCACGTGGATCGTCGGAAGAACGAAGCGGCGGACGCTTTGAGCCGGTTGGGCTCTCAACGCAAACCGGTCCCGCCCAATGTTTTTCTCGACGTATTGCACAATCCGTCAGTCAAGCTCCCTGATGAAGCGGATTTGGCTATTCCTGATCCGGAGGCTCAGTTGGTGGCTGCTCTGCATGTCATTCCGGATTGGTCGCTCCCTTATTTGGCATACATGAACCGAGGCGAGTTGCCAGAAGATGAGACGTTGGCCCGACAGATAGTTCGGCGGTCTAAGTCTATGACCATTATTAATGGCGAGTTGCATCATTGCAGTGTGTCAGGGGCGTTTCAACGCTGTGTGTCCCCCGAGGAAGGCTGTGAAAAATTGCGTGAGATCCATGAAGGAGACTGTGGTCACCACGCCGGTTAAAAATCCTTGGTGGCTAAGGCGTTCCGCCACGGTTTCTATTGGTTGACTGCCCATGCTGATGCGGAAGATCTGGTCAGACGATGTGACGGTTGCCAAAAGTTTTCCAGATGTGCTCATGTGTCGGCCCAAGAATTGAGGATGATTCCAATTACTTGGCCGTTTGCGACTTGGGGGCTGGATATGGTTGGACCTTTCAAAAGGTCCAAGGACAAGAAGACACACCTGTTGGTGGCGGTTGACAAATTTACAAAGTGGGTAGAGGCAGAACCTGTTAGCAAGTGTGATGCGGCCACGACGGTTCAGTTCATCAAAAAGGTGATTTTCCGGTTTGGTTTTCCACACAGTATCATTACAGATAATGGTACAAATTTGTCCAAAGGTGCTATGAAGGAGTTCTGCGAACGTGAGCACATCCGGCTTGACGTTTCTTCAGTAGCTCACCCACAGTCCAATGGTCAAGCGGAAAGAGCCAATCAAGAGATCCTGAGAGGCATCAAACCCCGACTTATGGTCCCTTTGCAGAGGAGGCCGAGTTGTTGGGTAGAAGAGCTACCGTCGGTGTTATGGAGTATAAATACTACACCTAATAGATCCACGGGATACACGCCATTCTTTATGGTGTATGGAGCGGAGGCGGTTCTCCCCAGCGACATCCGTCATGATTCACGTCGTGTGGCAGCCTATGTTGAAGCGGATAACAAGACAAAGACGACAAGACGCTTTGGATCGGCTGGATGAAGAGCGAGACATAGCAGCTGCTATTTCGGTGATTTACCAAAGGGATCTTCGTCGTTATCATAGTCGCCGGTCAGGACAAGAACCTTTCAAGAAGGAGATTTGGTGCTTGGCTCATCAAGACCGCATGACATGCACAAGCTATCCCGTCTTGGGAGGGACCTTTCGTGGTCGACAAGAATCACTGTGGGTCGTACTATCGATCGATGTTCGAGAGCATAAAGACTCACGACGTCGAAGAGGAGACCAACAGCCGTGGAACATAGCTCATCTTGACCTTATTATACCGAGCCATCGGCTCTACTTATGTACATATTATGACAAAGTATATATTATGAATAAAGCAATAAACCGGAGCCTCGGTTAAAGCGGGGTATCCGTTCTGTTACATCCTACGTGGTTACATGGAGTTGTTCTGTCTTAAAGCGGCCTCCGGTTTACCCCTTGAGTTTGCTTTTCAAAAGCTTTGTGATATCACTTGGGGGCTTGGTCGTCTCCGAACCAATGCAACACCTTTTGATAGGCGAAAGCCACCAGATCACTTGGGGACATGGTCAAGTCTGAACCAGTCATGCTTCTTGATCGGCCTAAGGCCATAGAATCACCTGGGGGCTTGGTAGAACCCGAACCATTGCCACGCCACTTGATCGGCATAATGCCACGGTTTCAGTTGGGGGCCTGGCTGACTTGAACCATAGCTACACCTTATTGGGAGCTTGGTCGTGTCCGACCATGGTAACACCATCTGATCGGCTCAGTAAAGCCTCTTTTTGCAAACGGTTTTATCATTGCCTTTGCTTTCGTATTTTTTCATCACTGTTATTTAATTTTGGTTGTGTTTCTTAAACCGGCAACATTTTTAAACCGTTTTCAAAAACTATCAGTTGATGGAATTCGGCCAAATCTTTAATCCGGCGATCATTTCACTGGTTTGATGTTTTTTCTGTTAACATCCTATTATGGAGTAACAGGGGGGCTTATTATGACCCGGCACGGTTTACATGGTAAACCGGCAGTATAAATGACAGGAGCTATTTTCTCCGTTGACGGTAAGGGTTTATACGACCTTCGCTTCAAGATTGGCTAAGCCAACCTTATGCCCAGCAATGGCAGGTATTTGATATCATAAATTTTGGTTATGTGCCTTAAATATTCCATTATATGAATACATGAATATCATAAACCAGCTGGCGGTATAACCCGCCGTGGCGGTTTAAGATTTTGTAGTTGCAGGCAATATAAGATAAAAAGTTTGGATCATTCAAGCAAGAGTATCAGCACCCATGCACGAAGGCATGTTCAGAGCAAGAGTGTTGGTTATCCTATTACAAGGCAACATGGTGCCCAAATAAGATCATTGTTTCTGGACGGAATATAATAAAGCAGCCCTTCAAACCGGCTTCTGGTTCATGCTTGTTCGTTACCCCGGTTTGATGGTTGTGGATCGTCCTGCGCCGCTTCAGCCTCTTCCTCTCTACCCAGCTGCTGGAAATCAACAGTGGTCCAGTCGATTCCCATTAAAGCTTGAATGATAGCCTCTTCATGGATCAGGGAAGTTGGGTCAATATCAGGAGCATAAGTATGCTTACGGATTGGAGGGATCAGGTTCTCCGCTTGAGGATAGGTGCAGCCACCGCTTGTTCCGATCATCATCTTGAGCTTGATAATGTGACAAGTTGGCTTCTTCACTAATTGGCAAGCCAAAGGGCTGAACGGCCGGTTTATTGCTCTCAAGTCATCTTCGTTGAATTCTGAGCCGTCTTCCTTGATTTGGGATAGCCACGAGCCGCTTCAATGGGATCGAAATCAGGCACCCATGCTTTGGCCCGGATTAAGGCGTTGATGGCACCGGTTCGTAAAGCAGATTTCTTCAGCTCTTCAATCCGGGCGGGAAGCATAGACAACCGCTTAAGGGTATCCTGAATTAAGGAAGGCGCCGGATTGTTATGAGAGGCGGTGGAGATGATCCGCTGCGCTCCAGTATACAGCTGCTCTATTAAGGTATAGGCAGCCTTCAATTTTTTCCGGACATCTGACCCCAAGTGACCAATGCGTGTGCCTACAGCATTGCAAGAGAAATTACAAACCAGACTTATCATAAGAAAGGTCAAGATTATCATAGAAACCAGAGGAAACTTACCAAAGATGGCAGCAGTCATGGAATGCACTTGCCGCTTCAAGCTGGTCAGCTCGTCTACCACCGGTTTAAGGGCAGCCTCAGCATTTTCAACCTTTTTAGTCAAAGCGGCCTTTTCAAGATCGGCCGGCCGCTCGCCGACTTGAACCGCTCCTTGAGTTTCTCCGTAGTAGTTAAAGCGGTTTTCAGCTCATCCTTGGCCTTGGAGGTTTCTGATTGTTGAGATTTCAGATTTTCCTGGAGGTCCTGGATTTGTGAGGTTTGTTGACGTATCTCACTCTGCAACCAGGAAGCATGTTACATATCGTCATTTCAAGTCCCCAGTGCATAACCTGTTATACACTTGGCACTTGGGGGCTAATGCATATTTAATCTTCATCTGTTAATGCAATCACAAAATCCCAAGCTCAATACAAGTATTCAACTTGGCACTTGGGGGCTAATGGCTATTTATTCAAACATGTACTGCTGTGGCGATATAAAGTACAACCTCGGTTTAACTAGGCTAGGTTGAACCGGCTCTGGGGGGCTACATCAGCGGATTCTGAAGCATTGAGTTTATACTAAGTCCCGGTTTAACTATGCTCAGTTGAACCGGCCCTTGGGGGCTAGGAGAGTTAACAAAAATGGAAATATTCAAGCAAGGAAAAGAACATGGAGGTTACCTCGAGTTTCTCCTTCATCATTTTCACCAGGCCAGCTTCATAGTCACGGCTGGTATACAGCCGGTTCAAGTAGCCGGAGTGAAGGTCTTGAGGGTTTAGAGCAGCATAAGTGGCCAGATCAACATCCCACTTGCCCTTGCTCATAGTGGCAAACTCCTCCTTGGCAGAATGTTTAGATAAGGCAACTGGATTGCCCGGTTCACTGTGGCCAAAACCAGTAATTACGACGTCATCGTCCTTGGAGCTACCGGTTTGACCAGAACCGCCGATTGGTCGCAGAGCGGAATGGACCGGTGGATTTTTCAATCGGGTTGGGCTTCTAGGCTGATCGGCAGGAAGGGCGGTGTCGAGAGGCCTTTCTTGATAACAAGATCGTCATTTTGCCGTGGCGGATCATTGGGTGTGTCTTCGCAGCTATCCATTTCAAGGTTTGGGGTGCTCCCGGTTCAGAAGCGCTTTCTTCGTCGTTCGCTTTGCCCGAACGAGCCTTTTGCTCGGCCTAGGCTTGGCCCTGAAAAAGCACAACAAGAGTTAAATCACGGCAAATACAACCACGTTGATGCTGTTGTAGCGACCAGACCAGAATGGATCAAGTCTCGTGCTCGGTGTCATCCTGGATCGATGCCGACACCACACAAGATTTCAAGGATTTATAGCGAGTAGCAATCACACACTTATTACAGCGTTGTCCACAAGGGAACTTATTACAATAATATGGCTTAAGGCCATCTAACAATAACAGCGGAAGGCTTGGAAGATAAGTGAGTCCATCAACTCCATCGGCATCATCGAGTATAGAACCACGACCTAACACCTTACTGTCGTTGCGAAAAGTCTGTGCAACATGAAAGTTGCAGCCCGAAACAATTCAAGACATGGAATATCTTGGCAATGTAACACATAGAGAGTAATGAAGGAATAAGCCTATACTACATGCATATATGGCTGGTGGAAAAGCTCTCTGATTACAGATTTTGCATAAAGCTAATTTTTCCCTACAACAAAGGAATAATTTTATTTAACTATCATGGTGGTTGTTAAACATTGAGAATGGTTGACAGATCCTCAATCCCAATTAAAAGGTACTCATCAAAACCCAATAACATTATTAGAAGTAACATGTTGAGATTCACATGATATTCAAGTACTAGATACTCAAAACGTCCATAACCGGGGACACGGCTAATCATGATTAGTTTATACACTCTGCAGAGGTTTGCGACTTTTCCCCACAAGACTCGATCGCCTCCGCTTGGTCCTCGCACTACATGGTGTTTGAGAAGCGGATGGCCGAGACACGCCTTCGAAGCACTAGCACCTTACATGTGGGTAGACCGTACCAACCTACATCCCCTACATTAGCTAGCCTACCCGTAAGAGTTCGCACAACTTACTCCACTATGCCGAGCCCATAATTGGCTTGTGGCTGCACACGGAAGTTTCAGTTTGAATAATCTTATGATCCCTTAGAGCACGGGTGGCGGTCCGAAGAAATACAGGCAAGTCCTGATAGAAACCAGGTGCCTCAATCCACCCAGATGTGTGTTTATGTTGCCACCTTAGATAAACCATTAATTAACACTCTCACATCTGTCATGGATATTCACTCACCCAATCCACGTCTACTAGCATAGCATGGCATAATAAGCAAACGTAGAAGTAACTCCCAAGGTTTCATAAGTAAAACAGGTAATAGGTACTACCTCAATCTACTTCCCATCCCACAATTTAAGTTGATCCTAAACATGCAAGTGTTTGAGGTTGATCTAATGCATAAAACTGGGTAGTAGAAAAGGTATGATCAAGTGTTACTTGCCTTGCTTGATGATCCATGAGACCTAGAGATTCAAGTAACAAGCGGCGCACTCGGGTGATCTAACGCAGACAAACAACAAGCATACAATAAGTACTCATCTAATGCACAGGGAAATCTCGAATAAAAGATCTAACCAGAGAGTTCAACTTAAGAACCCTGGTTGCAAAAGAATCAAATCAAACTAAGCAACGAAAGTCGAAAGTCGAAAGAGAACGACTCAGTTTTAGCAATTTGAAACTAGGTCAAAATTTTACAGTAGCAAAACTTTGTTTAAGTAGGTTAGTCGAACGGCGGTTTAGAATGAAACTCCAGCGCTTGAATCACCTGATTCCGATAAGCGGCGAGAAAATAAACAGATTTGAAAATCGAATCGGAAATCGAAATCGGAAAATAACGGATTTAATCCGATTAAAAGAAAAACGACGAACAGTTAAAACGACGGACGTTCGTTTACAGAAACTAACCGACGAACACGTTCATTGAAGCGAGCGGTCGGTGAGCGTTCACTAATTAATAAAACCGAAAAAATAAACCAATCTAGGGTTTTTTAAAAACCGAACAACGAACGAAAACGGATCGGTTTTAAAGTAAAACCGGACCGGGCGGTGAGTGCTACCTCCGTGTCGCCAAGGGGCTCCGACCTCCCGGCGACGGTCGAGGCGGCGGTGGTGGGTGGGTGGCGAGGTGGCGAGGTGGCGGGCGTCGGCGGCTCAGCGGGCGGCGGCCTTGGTGAGGCGGCGGCGGGCGCTGGATGAGGGAAGAGGGGGCGGGGGGTTATAAAGGGGGGCTCGGTTGCCTTGGGGGAGGGCAGGCAGCGGCGGCGCGTGTGGCCGAGCCGACTCGGCTGGCGTGGGTCTCCTCCAGCAGGCGCAAGGGGGAGGGGAGCTGGGCACAAGTTGGGCAGCTGGGCCCTTGGCCCAAGTGCGGCTTTTTTTAAACAAAACTAAGCAATTTAAAATAAAACCAAACGAACTCCAAATTAAATAAAATTAATTTTCCCCACTCCTAAAAATGAGTCGAACAAAATGAACTTTTTAAAGCGGGCAAAATGCATATTTTAAAAATACTCATTTTTCCTAAAGCAAATAAACTTTCAAAACCAAAATAGATTTATTTATTAAATCTTCATTTTCCTAAATGTTGGGAAAGTCATATTATTCCCTCTCTTAATTTTTTATTGGAAAAATATTTGAAGATAATTAAATAAATCCAAATGATCCTATTTTCAAAATTTGAGTAAACCCAAATATGAAAATAATGAAATCTCAACTCTCTCCGAGGGTCCTTGAGTTGCGTGAAATTTTTTCTAGGATCGGAAAATGCGAGAAAATATGATATGCATGATGACCTAATGTATAACATTCCAAATTGAAAATTTGGGATGTTACAAACCTACCCTTTAAGATGAATCTAGCCCTCGAGATTCGGGTTGGCTAGAAAATAGGTGAGGTGGTCCTTGAGCAAAACTTCCTCTCTTTCCCGTGTGGCTTCATCTTGAAGTGGTGGCTCCAATGAACTTTGCAAAACTTGATAACCTTGCTGCGAGTAACTCTCTTTGGCATAATCGAGAATCTTAACCGTTTTTCCTCATATGTTAAATCATCCTTTAACTGAATTGCTTCCAGTGGCACTGTGTCTCTTAACGGTATCTCTGCTATCTCGGGGTGACATTTCTTCAGCTGAGAAACATGGAATACATCATGAACTCCTGACAGTCCTTCTGGCATTTCCAGCTTATAAGCAACTTCTCCCATGCGTTGCAAAATCTTATACGGTCCAACGAAACATGGTGCTAACTTTCCTTTAACTCCAAAACGCTTAACTCCTCGAAGCGGGGATACTCTAAGATATACTATGTCTCCAACTTCATACTCAATCGCTTTGCGCTTTGAATCTGCATAGCTCTTATGTCTGGACTGGGCTACCTTGAGCCTATCTCGAATCAGTTTAACCTTCTTTCGACTCCTTAATCAAATCTGGTCCAAACAATGGCGATCTCCGTTTAGTCCCATGACAACGGTGTCCTGCATCTCCTTCCATCTGAGCCTCGAAGGTGCCATCTTCAAGCTGGTTTGGTAACTGTTGTTATAAGAAAATTCTGCATATGGCAAGTTATCATCCCAACTGGATCCATAATCTAGTGCACAAGCTCTCAAAGATGTCCTCCAAAATCTGATTGACTCTCTCGGTCATCCATCGGTGCGTGGGTGGAAAGTCAGATTGAATTCCATCTGGTTCCCAATGTTTCGTGCAACCTGGTTCCAAAATTTTGAGGTAAATTGGGTTCCTCATATCGATCTGATGCTCCTCGGAACTCCGTGTAAACACACAATTCTGGTCATGTATATCTTTGCCAACTTAGCACTGCTATAGGTAGTCTTGATCGAATAAAATGAGCTACCTTCACAAACGGTCGACTACAACCCAAATCGAGTCATAGCTGAACGAGTCTTTGGCAAACCCGTGATGAAATCCATGCCTAGTTTATCCCACTTCCATTCGGTATTGGCAATGGTTGCAACAATCCAGTAACCTTCGATGTTCGCCTTTACTTTCGACATACATCGCAGACTGCTACATACTCCGCAATATCCTTCTTCATTCCGGTCCACCGAAAGTATTCTTCAAATCCAAATACATCTTGGTATTTCCTGGTGAATCGAATAGGGTGAATCATGAGCTTCTTGCAAAATCAACTTCCCGATCTCCATGTTATTGGGCACATAAACACGGTCCTCAAACCATAGGGTATCGTGCTCATCCTCACGAAATCCTTTAGCTTTTCCCTTGCTCATTTTCTCCTTTATAGAGGCAACTTCCTTATCTGCCTTTTGGGCTTCTCGATTTTGTCCATCGGTGTTGACTGAATCTCCAATGCTGCTACATAGCCTCTCAGAACTATTTCCAAACATAACTCTCGAAGGTCCTCGGCTAACTCATTTGGTATCCCTCCCATCATTAGGGTATTGACGTGGCTCTTACGGCTCAATGCCCTGCTACGACATTAGCCTTTCCGGGGTGATAATGCAATCTCATATCATAATCCTTGATAAGTTCTAACCATCTCCTCTGTCTGAGATTTAATTCCTTCTGTGTGAAAATGTACTTCAAACTCTTGTGATCTATGTATACCTCACAATGATTTCCAATGAGAAAATGTCTCCATGTCTTCAAGGCATGCACAACGGCTGCTAACTCCAAATCATGTGTGGCATAATTCAACTCATGAGGCTTAAGCTGTCGTGAAGCATACGAATCAACTCTTCCTTCCTGCATAATCACTGCTCCAAGTCCTCGACGTGAAGCGTCGCAATACACCTCATAATCCTTGGTCTGATCCGGCAATATTAACACTGGTGAGGTAACCAATCTTTTCTTCAACTCCTGAAAACTTGCCTCACAGTCCTCACTCCATATGAATTTGTTATCCTTCTTCAACAATTCTGTCATAGGCTTTGCAATTCTTGAGAAATTCTCAATGAATCTTGGTAGTATCCTGCGAGTCCAAGGAAACTCGAATCTCTCCAACTGTCGTTGGTGCTTCCCATTTGGTTACGGTTTCAACCTTTGTGGGGTCAACTGCTATCCCTTCTCCGGATATAACATGTCCAAGAAATCCAACTTCCTTTAGCCAAATCTCACATTTGCTGAACTTGGCATATAACTGGTGTTCCCTCGCTCCAAAACCAATCGCAAATGTTCCTTGTGTTCCTCTTCATTCTTGAGAAAATCAAAATATCATCTATGAACACCACGACGAACTTATCCAAAACTCCATAAACACTTTGTTCATCGTGGTTCATGAAATAGGCTGGTGCGTTAGTCATCCAAATGACATAACGGTATACTCATACAATCCATATCTCGTGGTAAATGCTGTCTTGGGTATGTCCTGCTCCCGAATCTTCAATCGATGGTACCACGATCAGTAAATCGATCTTGGAAAACACTTTAGCTCCTTGCAAGCGATCAAACAGATCATTTATCATAGGTAGTGGGTACTTATTCTTGATTGTTACTTCATTCAATCCACGATAATCAACAACCATTCTTAATGATCCATCCTTCTTCTCCACTAACAGTACGGGTGATCCCCAAGGTGAAGAACTTGGGCGAATAAAACCCTTATCCAATAGTTCCTTAATCTGCTTCTTGATTTCCGCCAAATCCTGTGCGGGCATCCTGTATGGTCGCTTCGATATCGGGCCTGTTCCTGGCAACAGCTCAATCAAAAACTCAATGTCTCTATCCGGTGGCATTCCTGGTAACTCTTCCGGAAATACATCAGGAAAATCCTTTACCACTGGTACTTCTTCCTGCACCACTCCTGATAAGCAATTTACTTGCGCTCTCCTAGGCTCATGCCGTGATACATACTTGATCCTTCTTCCTTCTGGGGTGGTGAGCAAAATTGATCTAGTGGAGCAATCAATGTTCCCTCCATACTTCGATAACCAATCCATACCTAATATCACATCCAATCCTTGGGATTCCAGAACTATTAGGTCTGAGGGGAAAACATAATGTCCAATCCTTAATGGCAGTCGATCACACCATTTACTAGCCATGTATTCTGCTCCGGGTGAGGTTACTAGCATGGGTGACCTAAGGGCTTGGGTCGGTAATTTGTACTTATCCACAAATCCCTTTGATATGTATGAATGCGATGCACCAGTATCGAAAGAACAACTGCAGTAAATGTCTTAACCAAAAACTTACCGATTACTGCATCGGGTTGATCTTCAACCTCCTCCACATCAATGTGGTTCACCTGTCCCCTGTTGAAAGGGTTGGGCTTCTTTCCAGAGCTTCCATTGCCATTTCCGTTCTGGCCTTCTGGACAGTCATTTGCATAGTGCCCAGTCTTGCGGCACTTAAAACAAGTGATGTGACTCAGGTCTACCTTGGATGGTGTTGACGGGTTGGTGCGGTTCTGTCCATTGCTTCCTCCATTCCCGTTCCCATTCTTAGTGCCATTATGGTTGTGCGAATTACCTCCTCCATGGGTATGCTGAAACTGAATTCCTGATTTAGGGGTATAACGAGGCTTCTGCTGGGCTCCAGAGTTATACTTTCCCTGTCCATACTTCCTTTTACGGTTCTCAATTTGTTGCTGCTTTCCTTCAATCATGAGGGCTCGGTCTACCAACTCTTGGTAGTTATTGAAACTTGCTACCATCAACGGCATCTTGAACTCATCATTCAGTCCTTCTAGAAACTTCTCCCCTTAGCGTCCTGTAGCAACGTCATCCGGGGCATAACGTGCTAACTTACTAAAATCATCCACATCTTGTAACAGTCCTTCCTCCTTGGCGTAAGTTGCGAAACTCACGCTTCTTCATGGCCATAGCTCCTGCTGAAACATGGGCGTCTGGAAAGCTTGTGAAACCGATCCCATGTGACAGTGTCTCACTGGGTAAGTGGCTGTAAAATTCTCCCACCATGCTGCTGGGGTCCTTCAAGCTGATGTCTGCAAACTTCACTCTTTCTCCATCTGTGCATCCTGCGATGGTCAACTCCTTCCTATCTTGCGGAGCCAATCATCTGCTACAATCGGCTCGGTGCTCTTTGGAATACACCGCGGATTCAGTCTAAGGAAACGAGTCAAGTGATCCGCAGTGGTGGTGGTGGTGGGTTGTTGTTGTTGTTGTTGCCTGGTTCGCACCAATGTTTGAATCAGGTGTTCTGCTCTGAATCAATTGGGTGATCTCTGGCAGAAAAACAAACCCGGGGTCGCGTCTCGGAGGCATCTGATGGGTTTAGAAAAGACGAGAAATTAAGAGTAGAATGGGGTCTAAGGAGAATCACTACCCAAATGCACATGAGCAAAAACACACAAAATCACTTCATTCAATCAAACAAAAGGCTTACAATGATCTAACTATCGCAAAAGTGCGTGTACTATAATGTTTACATGGAGGGAATACTACTAATATGTGGGGGACTTCTACTAATTTGAACCGGTGGAAGACTCCATGATGTCTGCTCCAGCTTCGTCTTCAAAGTCGGGTTCACTTGGATCCGAATCGGTGTCGTCGATGTTGATATAGTCGCTTGGGCAACCGACATAATGGTCTTCATTCTTGAGCGCCAACTTCTTCTTGAGTTCTTCGATCTCGTACTTAAGATCGTTATTGTGCCTTGCTAGAGCTATGATCTCGTCCATGTAGTCCTTGCGTGTAGTCTTTAGTTCTTCTTCAAGTTCGATGATCCTTCCTTTGTCTTCTCGCAACTCTAACATATCATTGCACATCCGGTTCTCCGGCGTCGAATGTGCTGGTTTAACTCTGGATGTAGGCTGCAATGGATCTATCCTTCTTGGTGTTGACTATGTCCCATTGTTCATCTCGGCGTCCACAAATCTGGTAGATAGTGTCCTTGAGGTCTTCTTGATAAACTTCTCCAATGCGTCCCATGGTGATATGAGCTGCCATGCTCTTTCCTGCACTCAAGTTGGTGCCTTGAAAACACTATCTATAGGCTTGGTGATTGGGGCGAATGTCCTTCTGGAACGTGAGCTTGAATCTTCCAGCGCTCCTCTTGAGCAGAGTGGCGTTGAAAGTCCCGTGAAACATGGTAATCCAATGTTCGGTACTTGGTGACTTCCTTCAAGTGAAATCAAAAGGTGTGCCTTCATCTGGTTGGGTGTACTTGATCTTGGCGTCCTTCATCCTAAAGAGTAGAAAAGATGAGGAGTTAGAAAATGAGAAGAGAGTAGTGATCTATGGCTTTGACTTAGTGGTCGTGTCCACACGGTCGGCGTGTGCTCGATACCATCTCAGAGCGACCAGACCGAATGGATCAAGTCTCTGTGCTCGGTGTCATCCTGGATCGATAATCTTGACACCACACAAGATTGAAGGATTTATAGCGAGTAGCAATCACACACTTATTACAGCGTTGTCCACAAGGGAACTTATTACAATAATATGGCTTAAGGCCATCTAATAATAACAGCGAAGGCTTGGAAGATAAGTGAGTCCATCAACTCCATCGGCATCATCGAGTATAGAACCACGACCTAACACCTTACTGTCGTTGCGAAAAGTCTGCAACATGAAAGTTGCAGCCCGAAAACGGGTCAGCACATGGAATATGCTGGCAATGTAACACATAGAGAGTAATGAAGGAATAAGCCTATACTACATGCATATATGGCTGGTGGAAAAGCTCTACGGTTATAGTTTTGCATAAAGCTAATTTTTCCCTACAACAAAGGAATAATTTTATTTAACTATCATGGTGGTTGTTAAACATTGAGAATGGTTGACAGCATCCTCAATCCCAATTAAAAGGTACTCATCAAAACCCAATAACATTATTAGAAGTAACGTGTTGAGATTCACATGATATTCAAGTACTAGATACTCAAAACGTCCATAACCGGGGACACGGCTAATCATGATTAGTTTATACACTCTGCAGAGGTTTGCGCACTTTTCCCCACAAGACTCGATCGCCTCCGCTTGGTCCTCGCACTACATGGTGTTTGAGAAGCGGATGACCGAGACACGATCTTCGAAGCACTAGCACCTTACATGTGGGTAGACCGTACCAACCTACATCCCCTACATCAGCTAGCCTACCCGTAAGAGTTCGCACAACTTACTCCACTATGCCAGAGCCCATAATTGGCTTGTGGCTGCACACGGAAGTTTCCAGTTTGAATAATCTTATGATCCCTTAGAGCACAGGGTGGCGGTCCAAGAAATCTGAGCAAGTCTCGATAGAAACCAGGTGCCTCAATCCACCCAGATGTGTGTTTATGTTGCCACCTTAGATAAACCATTAATTAACACTCTCACATCTGTCATGGATATTCACTCACCCAATCCACGTCTACTAGCATAGCATGGCATAATAAGCAAACGTAGAAGTAACTCCCAAGGTTTCATAAGTAAAACAGGTAATAGGTACTACCTCAATCTACTTCCCATCCCACAATTTAAGTTGATCCTAAACATGCAAGTGTTTGAGGGTTTATCTAATGCATAAAACTGGGTAGTAGAAAAGGTATGATCAAGTGTTACTTGCCTTGCTGATGATCCGCGAGACCTAGAGATTCGAAGTAACAAGCGGCGCACTCCGGGTGATCTAACGCAGACAAACAACAAGCATACAATAAGTACTCATCTAATGCACAGGGAAATCTCGAATAAAAGATCTAACCAGAGAGTTCAACTTAAGAACCCTGGTTGCAAAAGAATCAAATCAAAATAAGCAACGAAAGTCGAAAGTCGAAAGAGAACGACTCAGTTTTAGCAATTTGAAACTAGGTCAAAATTTTACAGTAGCAAAACTTTGTTTAAGTAGGTTAGTCGGAACGGCGGTTTCGTAACGAAACTCCAGGCGCTTGAATCACCTGATTCGGATAAACGAGCGAGAAAATAAACAGATTTGAAAATCGAATCGGAAATCGAAATCGGAAAATAACGGATTTAATCCGATTAAAAGAAAACGACGAACAGTTAAAACGACGGACGTTCGTTTACAGAAACTAATCGATTTAACACGTTCATTGAAGCGAGCGGGTCGGTGAGCGTTCACTAATTAATAAAACCGAAAAATAAACCAATCTAGGTTTTTTTAAAACCGAACAACGAACGAAAAACGGATCGGTTTTAAAGTAAAACCGGACCGGGGCGGGGCGGTGAGTTGCTACCTCGGCGAGTCGCCGGCGGGCTCCGCCTCGGCGAGGTCGGGCGACGGCGGTGGGTGGCGGGGGTCGGCGGGTGGCGAGGGCGGCGGCGTCGGCAGGG
Source organism: Aegilops longissima (assembly GCA_021605205.1). Classification (NCBI taxonomy): domain Eukaryota; kingdom Viridiplantae; phylum Streptophyta; class Magnoliopsida; order Poales; family Poaceae; genus Aegilops; species Aegilops longissima. Next base: position 696,798,303 of record CM038680.1, read on the forward strand.
CGGCGGCGGCCTTCGTCTTGGCGGCGGCGGCTCGGGTTGAGGGCGGCGGGCGGCGGCGATGAGGGAGAGGGAGGTCGGCGGGGTTATAAAGGGGGGGGCCGGTTGCCTTGGGAGGGGGCAACGCGGCGGCGGCGGCAGTGCCGAGCCGGACTCGGCGGGCGGGCGTGGGTCTCCTCCATGGGCAAGGAGGGGAGGAGGGGCTGGGTCATGGCGGTTGGGCAGGCTGGGCCCTTAGCCCACGCGGGCGCTTTTTTTAAACAAAACTAAACAATTAAAATAAAACCAAACGAACTCCAAATTAAATAAAATTAATTTTCCCGACTCCTAAAAATGAGTCAAAAAAATGAACTTTTAAAACAAGGCAAAATGCATATTTTTAAAATACTCATTTTCCTAAAGCAAATAAACTTTCAAAAACCAAAATAGATTTATTTATTAAATCTTCATTTTCCTAAATGTTGGGAAAGTCATATTATTCCCTCTCTTAATTTTTTTATTGGAAAAATATTTGAAGATAATTAAATAAATCCAAATGATCCTATTTTCAAAATTTGAGTAAACCCAAATATGAAAATAATGAAATCTCCAACTCTCTCCGAGGGTCCTTGAGTTGCGTGAAATTTTTTTCTAGGATCGGAAAATGCGAGAAAATATGATATGCATGATGACCTAATGTATAACATTCCAAATTGAAAATTTGGGATGTTACAGCTGTAGAAGGAATATGAAAAGTATAACTTACCCAAGCACCGTTTTTAGCGGCGGCAGTTGAGTGGCTGATGACTCGCCAGATGAGGAGTGGGAAGTGACCTGATAATCAGAATCAGACGGATTAAGGGGTTGACGAAACCAGCCTGCTTTAGGAGGAGCACTGACAAGCAAATTAGAGACCTCTCGAACGGCGTTTACGAACCGGACTGTTTGGTAAACCGTGGAGGTAACTACCTGGCATTGCTGAAAGTTGTGCGGCGAGCTTCATGTTGTTGAGTCTTCATAAGAAATTGGGGATCCAAGTAAGCAAGGGGATGAGAAAATTTAATTCTCCGGTTTGCCTGACGGTTTTTTAGCGAAGGCAAAGGATTTGAGTCATAGGAGAGAACGGTTACCTCTACGCATCGCCATCATCGCTTCAAAGATCATCCTGACAAACATCATCAGTAATTAGGCGTGTGAAAGGTAAACCAAGTGAATCAAATTTTACCTCAAGGTCCGGATTACCCACATCATCATCCGCAGCCGGATCAGAAGAGGCAGTGGTTTTTCTCTTATGAGCAGTCTTGTTAACAGCTTTTGTCTTTTGCCTAAGTGGTTTTTCCGGTTTGTCTGGTTTCTCCGGCTTCTCTTGCGGGCGTTTCTTACTCCAGAATGGATCATCGCCCTGGTTCAGCAACAGTCGGTATTAAAAGTTATACCGGGATGGTGACAATATATTCAGTAATAAATAATAAGAAATCTTACAGCTGGCGGTTTGTTGGCAGCGCAGAAGGGGAGCAGACCGGTCCGGGCACAGAGATTTTCCGGTTCGTTCAGCATCTTCTTCACCGCCTCGGTGACCTCGTCATCAGTAAGCTGGATGTTAATGTGTCGGGGGGGGTCGCCGACACTACCAAAGTACTCGACATTAAACCGGAGCGCTGGAGAGGGGCAGATGCTCCATGATATCCAACAGAGCGCAAGGTCAATTCCGGTTAAACCGTTAGCCATGAAGGCTCTGAGCTTGGAGAGTTGAGGCGCATATTTACTTCTCTCACTGGCACTTAACCTTTGTGGAAAGGGATGTGTGTTGCCGAGTCACTCCGGACGAAAACCAGGCAAGGGATTCTCATTGGCAGGTGAAGTATCTTTGCAATAAAACCATGTTTGATTCCATTCCTTGGGGTGGCTGTGCAGTTTCACATGAGGATAAGTGACCTCCTTTCTTTTCTCGAATCGCCACGCCACCTAATTCCGTGTTAGGCCCGTCTGTGAATTCTGCGGCGGTTTATATGGAAGCAGTCTCTAAACAGCTCCACCGTGGGTTCTTCCCGAAAGTATGCCTCCTGAGTACTTGGAAGTGGCGATATTGGTAATGAATTGGGGCCTATATCTTGTGGACGGAGTTGAAAATTTGCTACCACATCTCGATAAAATTTTGAGCCGGGCGGATTGAAGCCCCCGGCTAGATGATCTGCGAAAACTACAACCTCTCCTTCACGAGGGGTGGGTGGACTTTCTTTGCGGGGACCCTCAATGGATGTTATTTTCTTGGCTAAAGCGCCTACCAGACCAGGTTGTTTAATTGAGTCTCAGTGACACGGGAAGGAGCCCAGTTGCACTCATACACTTGTTTGGCCATCTACAAAAAATATATAAATCCGGTTTAAAGAAATATGGTGGGATAAAGAGAGAACCGGTGTAGAATGCTAAACCGGAGTTTTATGGAGCCTACAGAAATTCTGGCGGTTCAACAAGAGGGCTAATGGTGTGTACCGGCTTATCTAATTTTTTCTATGTTAAGTTAAACCGCCTGGTCTAAAGGTCTAAATATTGAAAGAAATGAAGGTTGCGAACGGCTAAGTGTGCAGAAACAGGTTTCGCAAGTTTTTTCTACAACGAAGGATCTAACGCCAGATCAGAAAATAAGAAAAATATCCAAAAAGGAAGACAATGAGAGCAGTATTGATGCAATGAGCGAGATGATGCACTAGACTCTTGGATGCACGCGAGACTACAAAGCGGAGCATAAAAGTTACCGCTAATCAAGCGCAAAAGTATCACAGATATATTCAAGAATCTGCTATAAGAACAAGTTCATGGAGTACGGCAAGGACAGAAACCCTAGAATGGGTCTAGGTCAAAGGGGCGAGGACCTACCTCGGTCAAGGAGAGGCGAAGGAATCTGCGTTTTCTCGGTGCGTTCAGTCGATGCAGCGCCCAAGGCGGTCTGGGAGATCGACGCGGCGGCGGAGCTCTGAGGCCAGCGACGCGAAGAAGACGAAGAGAAAGGAGACGAAGGGAAGAGAAGGGATGACCCTTCGGGCCTATTTATAAGGCAGGATCCCTGTGTCAGGCGCGGGAATCAAGGAACCGTAACCCTAGAAAGCGGAGCTGTCGCCTTGATTATTGCGGATCTATTAAAACAAAGAAGATATCGCGGATGCTGTCTTTTTGAGGACGTCAGACCGGTTCACAACATCAGGAGAAAGTGATATCACGGCGATTCAATGATTTCAAGAAGGTATTGAAGATAAAGGTTTTTTCTCAAGGATTGACGTGAACCTGTTCAAATCAATCTGGGGCCTAATGTTGGGGATGTTACTACTGGGCGTAAACCGGCCTATCTGGGCCGGGTTAACTTCATCAGTAGTTCAATAGTATAAAAGCCCAAGAGGCATGAGTGTAAGGGCCCAAGGCCTGTAGTCGGATCAGAACCTGTAGCCGTAAACCGGCCGGATGTATAACTTGTATTGTAAGTTAGGAATAGAGAGACCAACCGGATACTGAATATGAACCGGAGGTTGGGACTCTCTGAGCCGACGGGCGTCACCCGTGTATATAAGGGGACGACCCGGGACGGTTCAAGGAGAGACAACAACAACTCGAGGCCTAGGCGAAGCTGTTTGCTCCCTAGTCATCGAGACCACATCAATCCCATCACAAACTAGACGTAGGCTTTTACCTTCATCGAAGGGGCCGAACTAGTATAACTACCGTGTCTTTGAGTCCGCTTTAACCCCTCTAAGTTAACCCGTAGCGATGGCTCCGCGACTAAGTCCTTTCATGAGGACATCTGCCGTGACAAAACCACGACCAAATCACATAACTCATATAATACAAAATCTTCATCGAACGTTAAGCATGCGGACCCTACGGGTTCGAGAACTATCTAGACATGACCGAGACACTTCTCCGGTCAATAACCAATAGCGGAACCTGGATGCTCATATTGGCTCCATATATTCTATGAATATCTTTATCGGTCGAATCGTTATGACAACATACTGTAACGCCCACAATGCGGCTATATCTCCCACGTGTCGAGGCACGACTTAGAGGCATAACCACATTGTGGTTTTGTCGCAAGAAGGGTCATCTTCACAGAATACCATGTAATGAACGAGAAAGGGATAAAGAGTTGGCTTACAATCGCCACTTCACACAATACTTAAGTAAATCATACATCATACAGAGTACACACATAGTCCGACTACGGAAAAATCCAAAAGAATGAGATAAACCCATCTGCTAGATCCCCGAGCGTTCCAACTGGGCTCCACTACTGATCATCAGGAAACGAAACATAGTAATGACCAAGGACCTCGTCGAACTCCCACTTGAGTTCAGTAGCATCACCTACACTGGTATCATCGGCACCTGCAACTGTTTGTAAGTATCGGTGAGTCACGAGGACTCAGCAATCTCACACCCGCGAGATCAAGACTATTTAAGCTTATGGGTAGGATAAGGTAATGAGGTGGAGCTGCGGCAAGCGCTAAGCGAATATGGTGGATAACATACGCAAATAAGAGTAAGATGATGAAAGTGCGTTAAGTCGACTAGAGGGGGGGGGGGGGTGAATAGGCAGTTTTTATGAATTCTTCAGTGAGGAATTTCAGGGTGAGGAAATTCCTAAGCGAAGAACTACTTGCAGCGGAATAAGTACTCAGATGCATACATGACATAACATAAACATGGACATCATGATGAAATTAAAGCAGACACAGAGTACAGGAAGCATAAGCACATGATAAAACATGAGGAAGACAAACAGACTGAAGAAATTGAACTGGTGAAATAAAGAAAGTCTTCCGTCAAAGTCTTCAAACATATATGAACAAGCACACAACACAATAATGAGGAAATGAAAGAGTTGAGTAAATAGAACCAGTAGGCTTGGTGAAGATAATGATTTGGTAGAGCAGTTCCAACTGCTGTGACAGTTGTACATTTGGTTGGAGCGGCTAGGTATTTAAACCTGAGGACACACAGTCCTCACCGCATCCTCCTTGAGCTAATGTCACACATACCTCGCCCAATCACTCATGGTAAGTCTTCAGGTGACTTCCAAACCTTCACAAAACTCGGTCACTCGGCGATCCACAATTTCCTCTTGGATGCTCAGACCATGACGCCTAACCGTCTGGGAGATGCACAGTCTTCAAAGGTAACAAGCATCAGATCCACGCAGGATCAATCTCTTCAGTGATGCTCAATCCCTTTGGGTTTGTAGGTGTTTGTGTTTGGGTTTTCCTCTCTTGGTGATTTTCGTTCAAAGGTAACAAGCGTCGGATCCACGCAGGATCAATCTCTTCAGTGATGCTCTCAATGACAAGTGTCAGTTTCTCTCGGAGCAACCAACCAGCTAGTGGTTGTAGGGGGCAGCTATTTATAGCCTAGGGAGCAGCCCGACATGATAGGTCATAAATGCCCTTCAATGATATGACCGTTAGGTGGATAAGATATTTTAGGACAGCTGGCGCATAGCACAACAACGGTTGAAGATTTGACTATCAAATTCCTCAGGGCTATCATATTCCTCACTCGTAGGCAATCCGCACTGGCGAATTCCTAACTCCTCAGTCAGAACAAATTCCTTAGAGGCCAGAAGAACTTCGTCTCTGTCACTGAAGAAATTGACTGAGCTGCATGAGATTTCCAATGGCTTCACTCGAAGGGACTGGTAGGTGTAGGATTTTGAGATGAGCATCACTTGGAAATTTTTCCTTAGTATTTCCTCGACCCCCTTTAACAGTATGATGTTTCCTATGACTCAAGAAAGAGAAAATGAAACTACGAAAACAAGAGTCTTCACGCTTCATGTTCCTCGCATGAATATCAAGTCTTCATGGTCACACCAATTTCTTCACTTTCAAAGTCTTCAGAAAGTCTTCAGAAATCCAAAGTCTTCAGTCGAAGTCATTCATTTTTAGGGATCGACTTTCTCTGTAAATATCAAACTCCTCATAGACTTATAGACCTGTGTACACTCACAAACACATTATTTACTTAACCTATATGTCTTCAATAAACCAAAATCACTAAGGGGCACAAGATGCACTTACAATATCCCCCCTTTTGGTGATTGACGACAATATAGGTTAAGTTTTCAACGGGGATATAATGTATGAAGTGTAAATACGGTTATTGAGGAATTTGATTGCAAAATATAGAAGAACTCCCCCTGAAGTTGTGCATAGTGAGGAATTTGCTTTTGAAGCAATGCACACTTGTAAAGTAGAATCATGGAGATCTCCCCCTATATCTTGCAATTCATACACGCATTTAACATATAATATGAAGAATTTGAAATGCATGATGAAATATGGTGACTGATGTAATTCAGCATGTGCGCATTAACATATAAGAGGAATAAGCATGCAGAAGATAAAAAAAAGTATCAGATCACCATCGGGTTTAAGTTTACAACTCGATCCAACAAAGTCTTCAAAAGAACGAGAGTTGTAACTTAGCAAAAAAACGCCCATATATAGACCCGCTTGAAGTGTCGGGGAACGTAGTAATTTCAAAAATTTCCTATGCACACGCAAGGTCATGTTGATGCATAGCAATGAGAGGGGAGAGTGTTGTCTACGTACCCTAGTAGACCGTAAGCAGAAGCGTTTATCAACGCGGTTGATGTAGTCGTACACCTTCACGATCCGTCCCGATCAAGTACCGAACATATGGCACCTCCGCATTCAGCACACGTTCAGCTTGATGACGTCCTCGCCTTCTCGATCTAGCAAGAGGGGCGAAGTAGTAGATGAGTTCCGGCAGCACGACGGCGTGGTGACGGTGTTGGTGAAGAACAATCTCCGCATGGCTTTGCCTAAGCACTACGAAAACTATGACGGAGGATAAACTAGAGGGGACGGGGTTGCCGGCACACGGCTTGGTGTTTCTTGATGTCTCTTTGGTTCTATCCCTGCCCCTCTATTTATATGTTGAGCCCTGGGGTCGAAACTTGGAGCAAAAGCCTCCTCAAAGTCGGTTTTGCCCGAAAGGCAGGAGTCCCACTTGGACTCCAGGACCAAATGCCATAATACTTGGCTTCTGGCCCAGATGCCATGGGCCTCGGCGTCTGGCCCAGGGCCAGATGCCAGGGTCTCCGGCGTTTGGCCCCTTGGCCTCCGCAAAACTCCTTTTGCACGGACTTATAGCCCGTGGGCCTGACCCCTTGGCCTAACCATATCATCCAATATATGAATCTTTACCTCCGGACCATTCCGGAGCTCCTCGTCATGTCCGTGATCTCATCTGGGACTCCGAACAACATTCGGTCACTAACATACATAACTCAATAATACTATATCGTCAACGAACGTTTAAGCGTGCGGACCCTACGGGTTCGAGAACTATGTAGACATGACCGAGACACCTCTCTGGTCAATAACCAATAGTGGAACCTGGATGCCCATATTGGCTCCTACATATTCTACGAAGATCTTTATCGGTCGAACCGCATAACAACATACGTAGTTCCCTTTGTCATCGGTATGTTACTTGCCCGAGATTCGATCGTCGGTATCTCAATACCTAGCTCAATATCGTTACCGGCAAGTCTCGTTACTCATTACGTAATGCATCATCCCGCAACTAACTCATTAGTCACATTGCTTGCAAGGCTTATAGTGATGTGCATTACCGAGAGGGCCCAGAGATACCTCTCCGACAATCGGAGTGACAAATCCTAATCTCGAAATACGCCAACTCAACAAGTACCTTTGGAGACACCTATAGAGCACCTTTATGATCACCCAGTTACGTTGTGATGTTTGGTAGCACACAAAGTGTTCCTCCGGTTAACAGGAGTTGCATAATCTCATAGTCATAGGAACATGTATAAGTCATGAAGAAAGCAATAGCAACATACTAAGCGATCAAGTGCTAAGCTAACAGAATGGGTCAAGTCAATTACATCAGTCTCTAATGATGTGATCCCGTTAATCAAATGACAACTCATGTCTATCGCTAGGAAACTTAACCATCTTTGATTCAACGAGCTAGTCAAGTAGAGGCATACTAGTGACACTCTGTTTGTCTATGTATTCACACATGTACTAATTTTCCGGTTAATACAATTCTAGCATGAATAATAAACATTTATCATGATATAAGGAAATATAAATAACAACTTTATTATTGCCTCTAGGGCATATTTCTTTCAGTCTCCCACTTGCACTAGAGTCAATAATCTAGTTCACATCGCCATGTGATTTAACACAAATAGTTCACATCACTATGTGATTAACACCCATAGTTCATATCGCTATGTGATCAACACCTAAAGGGTTTACTAGAGTCAGTAATCTAGTTCACATTGTCATGTGATTAACACCCAAAGAGTACTAAGGTGTGATTATGTTTTGCTTGTGAGAGAAGTTTAGTCTATGGGTCTGTAACATTCAGATCCGTATGTATTTTGCAAATTTCTATGTCAACAATGCTCTACACAGAGCTACTTTAGCTAATTGCTCCCACTTTCAATATGTATCCAGATTGAGACATAGAGTCATATGGATCAGTGTCGAAACTTGCATCGACGTAACCCTTTACAACGAGTCTTTTGTCACTTCCATAATCGAGAAACATATCCTTATTCCACTAAGGATAATTTTGACCGCTGTCCAGTGATCTACTCCTAGATCACTATTGTACTCCCCTTCCAAAATCAGTGTAGGGTATACAATAGATCTGGTACACAGCATGGCATACTTTATAGAAGCTATGGCTGAGGCATAGGGAGTGACTTTCATTCTCTTTCTATCTTCTGCCATGGTCGGGCTTTGAGTCTTACTCAATTTCACACCTTGTAACACAGGCAAGAACTCTTTCTTTGACTGTTCCATTTTGAACTACTTCAAAATCTTGTCAAGGTATGTACTCATTGAAAAAACTTATCAAGCGTCTTGATCTGTCTCTATAGATCTTGATGCTCAATATGTAAGCAGCTTCACCGAGGTCTTTCTTTGAAAAACTCCTTTCAAACACTCCTTTATGCTTTGAAGAATAATTCTACATTATTTCCGATCAACAATATGTCATTCACATATACTTATCAGAAATGCTGTAGTGCTCCTACTCACTTTCTTGTAAATACAGGCTTCACCGTAAGTCTGTATAAAACTATATGCTTTGATCAACTTATCAAAGCATATATTCCAACTCCGAGATGCTTGCACCAGTCCATAGGTGGATCGGTGGAGCTTGCATATTTTGTTAGTACCTTTAGGATTGACAAAACCTTCTGATTGCATCACATACAACTCTTCTTTAATAAATCCATTAAGGAATGCAGTTTTGTTATCCATTTGCCAGATTTCATAAAATGCGGCAATTGCTAACATGATTCGGACAGACTTAAGCATCGCTACGAGTGACAAAATCTTATCGTAGTAAACACCTTGAATTTGTCGAAAACCTTTTGCGACAATTCGAGCTTTGTAGATAGTAACACTACTATCAGTGTCCGTCTTCCTCTTGAAGATCCATTTATTCTCAATGGCTTGCCGATCATCGGGCAAGTCCACCAAAGTCCACACTTTGTTCTCATACATGGATCCTATCTCAGATTTCATGGCCTCAAGCCATTTATCGGAATCTGGGCTCAACATCGCTTCCTCATAGTTCGTAGGTTCGTCATGGTGAAGTAACATTACCTCCAGAACATGATTACCGTACCACTCTGGTGCGGATCTTACTCTGTTTGACCTACGAGGTTCGGTAGTAACTAGATCTGAAGTTTTATGATCATCATCATTAGCTTCCTCACTAATTGGTGTAGGTGTCACAGGAACGGTTTCTGTGATGAACTACTTTCCAATAATGGAGCAGGTACAGTTACCTCATCAAGTTCTACTTTCCTCCCACTCACTTCTTTCGAGAGAAACTCCTTTACTAGAAAGGATCCATTCTCAGCAACGAATATCTTGCCTTCGGATCTGTGATAGAAGGTGTACCAAACATTTTCTTTTGGGTATCCTATGAAGACGCACTTCTCCGATTTGGGTTTGAGCTTATCAGGATGAAACTTTTTCATATAAGCATCGCAACCCCAAACTTTAAGAAACGACAGCTTTGGTTTCTTGCCAAACCATAGTTCATACGTTGTCGTCTCAACGGATTTAGATGGTGCCCTATTTAATGTGAATGCAGCTGTCTCTAATGCATAATCCCAAAACGATAGTGGTAAATTGATACGTCCAATTTGCATCATGATTTTATATCGATATTTATTGCATTATGGGCTGTTATTATTCATTATATCACAATACTTATGCCTATTCTCTCTTATTTTACAAGGTTTACATAAGGAGGGAGAATGCCGACAACTGGATTTCTGGGCTGGAAAAGGAGCAAATATTAGAGACCTATTCTGCACAACTCCAAAAGTCCTGAAACTCCACGAAAGTTATTTTTGGAAATAATAAAAAATACTGGAAAAAGAATCTACATCTGGGGGGCCTCCACCTGTCCACGAGGGTGGGGGCGCGCCCCCTGCCTCGTGGGCCCCCTGTTGGCTCTCTGATGCCCATCTTCTGGTACATGAAGTCTTTCGTCCGAAAAAAAATCATAAGCAAGCTTTCGGGACGAAACTCCGCCGCCACGAGGCGGAACCTTGGCGGAACCAATCTAGGGCTCCGGCAGAGCTGTTCTGCCAGGGACACTTCCCTCCGGGAGGGGGAAATCATCGCCATCGTCATCACCAACGCTCCTCTCATCGGGAGAGGGCAATCTCCATCAACATCTTCACCAGCACCATCTCCTCTCAAACCCTAGTTCATCTCTTGTATCCAATTCTTGTCTCCAAGTCCGGGATTGGTACCTGTAGGTTGCTAGTAGTGTTGATTACTCCTTGTAGTTGATGCTAGTTGGTTTATTTGGTGGAAGATCATATGTTCAGATCCTTTATGCATATTAATACCCTCTGATTATGAACATGAATATGCTTTGTGAGTAGTTACGTTTGTTCCCGAGGACATGGGAGAAGTCTTGCTATTAGTAGTCATGTGAAATGGTATTCGTTCGATATTATGATGAGATGTATGTTGTCTATCCTCTAGTGGTGTTATGTGAACGTCGAGTACATAACACTTCACCATTATTTGGGCCTAGAGGAAGGCATTGGGAAGTAATAAGTAGATGATGGGTTGCTAGAGTGACAGAAGCTTAAACCCTAGTTTAAGTGTTGCTTCGTAAGGGGCTGATTTGGATCCATATGTTTCATGCTATGGTTAAGTTTACCTTAATACTTTTGTTGTAGTTGCGGATGCTTGCAATAGAGGTTAATCATAAGTGGGATGCTTGTCCAAGTAAGGGCAACACCCAAGCGTCGGTCCACCCACATATCAAATTATCAAAGTACCGAACGCGAGTCATATGAACGTGATGAAAACTAGCTTGACGATAATTCCCATGTGTCCTCGGGAGCGCTTTTCTCTATATAAGAGTTTGTCCAGGCTTGTCCTTTGCTACAAAAAGGATTGGGCCACCTTGCTGCACTTTATTTACTTTTGTTACTTGTTGCTCGTTACAAATTATCTTATCACAAAACTATCTGTTACCTATAATTTCAGTGCTTGCAGAGAATACCTTGCTGAAAACCGCTTATCATTTCCTTCTGCTCCTTGTTGGGTTCGACACTCTTACTTATTGAAAGGACTAAGATAGATCCCCTATACTTGTGGGTCATCAAGAATCTTTTCTGGCGCCGTTGCCGGGGAGTGAAGCGCCTTTGGTAGGTGGAATATGGTAAGGAAAAATTTATATAGTGTGCTGAAATTTACTGTCACTTGTTACTATGGAAAGTAATCCTCTAAGGGGCTTGTTCGGGGTATCTTCACCCCGATCAGTAGAGCAAAGAGTTGCTCCTCAACCTACTGAACCTACTGAAAATGAAAATGTCTACTTTGAAATTCCTTCGGGTATGTTAGAAAAACTGCTAGCTAATCCATTTGCAGGAGATGGAACAATGCATCCTGATGAGCACCTAATCTATGTGGATGAAGTTTGTGGATTATTTAAGCTTGCAGGTATACCCGATGATGTTATTAAGAAGAAGGTCTTCCCTTTATCTTTGAAGGGAGATGCATTGACATGGTATAGGCTATGTGATGATACGGGGTCATGGAACTACAGACGATTGAAATTGGAATTTCATTAGAAGTTTTATCCTATGCATCTTGTTCATCGTGATCGCAATTATATATATAATTTTTGGCCTCGCAAAGGAGAAAGCATCGCCCAATCTTGGGGGAGGCTTAAATCTATGTTATATTCATGCCCCAATCATGAGCTCCCAAGAGAAATAATTATTCAAAGTTTTTATGCTCGGCTTTTTGATAACAATCGCACAATGCTACCTCTTGAGCACCGCGTTGGTTTTCCCTTGAAGAGGAAAGGGTGATGCAACAAAGTAGCGTAAGTATTTCCCTCAGTTTTTGAGAACCAAGGTATCAATCCAGTAGGAGGCTACGTGCGAGTCCCTCGCACCTACACAAACAAATAAATCCTCGCAACCAATGCGATAAGGGGTTGTCAATCCCTACACGGTCACTTACGAGAGTGAGATCTGATAAGATAATATTTTTGGTATTTTTATGATAAAGATGCAAAGTAAAATAAAAGCAAAGTAAAAAGCAACGGAAATAACTAAGTGTTGGAAGATTAATATGATGAAGATAGACCCAGGGGCCATAGGTTTCACTAGTGGCTTCTCTCAAGAACATAAGTATTTTACGGTGGGTGAACAAATTACTGTTGAGCAATTGACAGTATTGAGCATAGTTATGAGAATATCTAGGTATGATCATGTATATAGGCATCACGTCCGAGACAAGTAGACCGACTCCTGCATGCATCTACTACTATTACTCCACACATCAACCGCTATCCAGCATGCATCTAGAGTATTAAGTTCATAAGAACAGAGTAACGCCTTAAGCAAGATGACATGTTGCAGAGGGATAAATTCATGCAATATGATAAAAACCCCATCTTGTTATCCTCGATGGCAACAATACAATACGTGCCTTGCTGCCCCTCATCCTTTGGGAAAGGACACATAAGATTGAACCCAAAGCTAAGCACTTCTCCCATTGCAAGAAAGATCAATCTAGTAGGCCAAACCAAACTGATAATTCGAAGAGACTTGCAAAGATAACCAATTATACATAAAAGAATTCAGAAGATTCAAATATTGTTCATAGATAAACTTGATCATAAACCCACAATTCATCGGTCTCAACAAACATACCGCAAAAGAAGATTACATCGAATAGATCTCCACGAGAGAGGGGGAGAACATTGTATTGAGATCCAAAAAGAGAGAGAAAGCCATCTAGCTAATAACTATGGACCCGAAGGTCTGAGGTAAACTACTCACACTTCATCGGAGAGGCTATGGTGTTGTGGTGTTGATGTAGAAGCCCTCCGTGATCGATGCCCCTTCCGGCGGAGCTCCGAAACAGGCCCCAAGATGGGATCTTGTGGGTATAGAAGGTTGCGGCGGTGGAATTAGGTTTTTGACTCCGTCTCTGATCGTTTGAAGTGCGTAGGTATATATAGGGGAAGAATGCGTCGGTGGAGCAACATGGGGCCCACGAGGGTGGAGGGCGCGCTGGGAAGGCGCCCGTGGCCTTCTTCTCCGGCACCACGTGAGTCTTGGAACCAGCAGCCCGTCAATCGGGCGTCCGCTGGGTCTTCGGCAAGGGAGCCGGACGGTCGATCTGTCCGGACGTCTTCACCAGTCTGTCAAAGGTGAGGGAGTTTTAGATCCCGCATAGAGTCAAACTATGAAAAAGAGTCCCGTAAAGGGTAAAAGAACTTACCTCGCTGGCTTGATGCTGCGAACTGAATCCATGATCTTGATGGCGGATGCGGAGCTTCGGTGCCTTGAACAACACCTTCCAAGCATCTTCGTACATAGTGTCAAGAGCGGCTCAAGGTTCGGTCTTGCGGATCAAACTCACACAAGTTGAAGGCCCGTTCTTTGGCATGGGAGAATCCGGCGGATGAGCATCACCGGATTACGTTGACAAGCTTGAGATTCTTGTCCACCAGGTTTGGACGTAGTTTTGGAGTCCGCCAGCTCTTCGAATTACCCCGTCAGGCCCGTCTCTTTCCATGAGGTGGGCCGTGTAGGAAGCCAGATCGGAATTCGGGGGCCGCCGCCCATTGAGAGTCGCTCGGCTCGGTGATGTAGAACCACCCCGATTGCCACCCCTTTATGCTCTCCACAAAGGAGCCCTCGAGCCATAGGACGTTGGCCATCCTACCCACCATGGCACCTCCGCACTCCGGCTTGGCGGCCGCCCACTACCTTGACTTGACATTGAAGGTCTTCAGCCATAAGCGAAGTGGGGCTGGATGCAGAGGAAGGCCTCGCACCTGACGATAAACGCCGAGAGGTTGAGGATGAAATTCGGGGCCAGATCATGGAAATCTAGGCCGTAGTAGAACATGAGCCCCCGGATGAATGGGTGAAGTGGAAACCCTAGTCCGCGGAGGAAGTGGGAGAGGAACACCACTCTCTCATGGGGCCTGGGGGTGGGGATGAGCTGCCCCTTGTTGGGGGGCCTATGCGCGATGTCGTCAGACAAGTATCCGGCCTTCCACAGCTTTTTGATGTGCCCCTCCGTGACGGAGGAGGCCATCCACTTGCCTCCCGCTCCGTACATAGTTGGAGAAGGTTGAGGTGGGATGTGCGGACTTGGGCGCTGGAGCTCGAGTGCACGGAAATGGATAAGCAAAGGAGGAAGAAGGCGTGTGTGAAAAAGTGGATCTCTATCCCCTTATATGGACGGACATAGCTATGCGTCCCCACCGGCCTGATAAAACTCGCTTATCTCCCAAGCGCCGTAATCAATGGCGCGGTTGGGTTACCCACGCCCGTATTGATGATAATCCCGGAATAAGGGGACACGATCTCTGCTTCGACAAGACGTGCCAAGGAAACTGCCTCGCTAAACAAGCTGAGGTGGGATAGTAAAAACGATTCGAATAAAGGCTTGGTCATGGTGTGATGTCACGCCACGGAATACGTCAGCAGGTTGAACTTGTGTAAATATTATTCTCTCTACGGTGGTATGTGGAACTTATTTTGCGGAGCCAGACACTATCCTTGTGTTCAAAATCTTCTATGAAGTATTCGGAGGAGGAACCCGCCTTGCAATGCCGAAGACAATATGCACGCCGGACTCGTCGTCATTGAAGCCTGATTCAGGGGCTACCGAGGGAGTCCTGGATTAGGGGGTGTCCGGATAGCTGGACTATAGCCTTTGGCCGGACTCCTGGACTATGAAGATACAAGATTGAAGACTTCGTCCCGTGTCCGGATGGGACTTTCCTTGGCGTGGAAGGCAAGCTTGGCGATCTGAGATATGTAGATCTCCTACCATTGTAACCGACTCTGTAACCCTAACCCTATTCGGTGCCTATATAAACCGGTGGGTTTTAGTCCGTAGGACGAACAACAATCATACCATAGGCTAGCTTCTAGGGTTTAGCCTCTCTGATCTCGTGGTAGATCTACTCTTGTACTACCCATATCATCAATATTAATCAAGCAGGAGTAGGGTTTTACCTCCATCGAGAGGGCCCGAACCTGGGTAAAAACATCGTGTCCCTTGTCTCCTGTTGCCATCCGCCTAGACGCACAATTCGGGACCCCCTACCCGAGATCCGCCGGTTTTGACACCGACAGTGTGCATCCAACTTGCTTTCTCACAAAGACCTAGGGCACTTGAGGAGGCCCATTGTTGGAATATACAAGCCAAGTTCTATAATGAAAAATTCCCACTAGTATATGAAAGTGACAAAACAAGAGACTCTCTATCATGAGGATTATGGTGCTACTTTGAAGCACAAGTGTGGTAAAAGGATAGTAACATTGTCCCTTCTCTCTTTTTCTCTCATTTTTTGGGCCTTCTCTTTTTTTATGGCCTTTCTCTCTTTTTTTATTCCTCGCTTGGGACAATGCTCTAGAGAATGATGATCATCACACTTCTATTTATTTACCACTCAATGATTACAACTCGATACTAGAACAAAGTATGACTCTATATGAATGCCTCCGGTGGTGTACCGGGATATGCAATGAACCAAGAGTGACATGTATGAAAGAATTATGAACGGTGGCTTTTCCACAAATACTATGTCAACTACATGATCATGCTAAGCAATATGATAATGATGAACGTGTCATGATAGACGGAATGGTGGAAAGTTGCATGGCAATACATCTCGGAATGGCAATGGAAATGCCATAATAGGTAGGTATGGTGGCTGTTTTGAGGAAGATATAAGGAGGTTTATGTGTGAAAGAGCGTATCATATCACGGGGTTTGGATGCACCGGCGAAGTTTGCACCAACTCTCAATGTGAGAAAGGGCAATGCAAGGTACCGAAGAGGCTAGCAATGATGGAAAGGTGAGAGTGCGTATAATCCATGGACTCAACATTAGTCATAAAGAACTCACATACTTATTGCAAAAGTCTACAAGTCATCAAAAACCAAGCACTACGCGCATGCTCCTAGGGGGATAGATTGGTAGGAAAAGACCATTGCTCGTCCCCGACCGCCACTCATAAGGAGGACAATCAAAGAACACCTCATGTTTCAAATTTGTTACATAACGTTTACCATACGTGCATGCTATGGGACTTGCAAACTTCAACACAAGTATTTCTAAAATTCACAACTACTCAACTAGCACGACTTTGATATCACTACCTCCATGTCTCAAAACAATCATCAAGCATCAAACTTCTCTTAGTATTCAACACACTCATAAGAAAGTTTTTACTATTCTTGAATACCTATCATATTACGATTTAAGCAAATTACCATGCTATTTTAGACTCTCAAAATAATCTAAGTGAAGAATGAGAGACAAAAAGTTTCTATAGAACAAATCCACCACAGTGCTCTAAAAGAAATAAGTGAAGTACTAGAGCAAAACTATATAACTCAAAAGATATAAGTGAAGCACATAGAGTATTCTAATAATTTCCGAATCATGTGTGTCTCTCTCAAAAGGTGTGTAAAGCAAGGATGATTGTGGTAAAATAAAAAGAAAAGACTCAAATCATACAAGACGCTCCAAGCAAAACACATATCATGTGGTGAATAAAAATATAGCTCCAACTAAAGTTACCGATGGAAGTAGATGAAAGAGGGGATGCCTTCAGGGCATCCCAAGCTTTAACTTTTGGTGTCCTTAGGTTATCTTGGGGGTGCCATGGGCATCCCCAAGCTTAGGCTCTTGCCACTCCTTGTTCCATAGTCCATCAAATCTTTCACCCAAAACTTGAAAACTTCACAACACAAAACTCAATAGAAAATCTCGTGAGTTCCGTTAGCGAAAGAAAACAAAAGACCACTTCAAGGTACTATAATGAACTCATTCTTTATTTATATTGGTGTTAAACCTACTGTATTCCAACTTCTCTATGGTTTATAAACTATTTTACTAGCCATAGATTCATCAAAATAAGCAAACAACACACGAAAAACAGAATCTGTCAAAAACAGAACAGTCTGTAGTAATCTGTAACTAACGCAAACTTCTGGAACTCCAAAAAATCAGCCAAAATATGAAGACCTAGAAATTTTGTTTATTGATCAGCAGCTATTGGAATCAATATTTTATCACGTTCTGGTTATTTTTAACAATTATTGTCGTGAACAGAAAGTTTCTGGAATTTTCTGCAAGATCAAATAACTATCATCCAAGAAGATCCGATAGGTTTAACTTGGCACAAACACTAATTAAAAATAAAAACACACCTAACCAGAGGTTAGATCAAATATTTATTCCTAAACAGAAGCAAAAAGTAAAAAATTAAAAATAAAATTGGGTTGCCTCCCAACAAGCGCTATCGTTTAACGCCCCTAGCTAGGCATAAAAGCAAGGATAGATCTAGGTATTGCCATCTTTGGTTTTCAACTTTTTAGCGGAATCAAGCTCGAATCCGGGAGGTTCTTTACGTTTCCCTTCATATTCTGAAATTTTTAGATCTAAAGAATCCAACCGCTTATTGCAAAGAGTAATCAACATATTCATGCGGTGAATATTTCCGCTAACGTTCTTAAGAGGTTCAAGAGACGTTTGTAAAATCTTAGTTACTTCGCAATTTTTTTCAAAAACTTGTGTCTCTTCCTGGGTAGGATGAGGCCCCTTTTGTTGAGGTAGTGTTCCCACTATACCTTCTATAACTTCATGCGCAATATGGGGATCAATTTCAATAAAATTGCCTTTGGCAACACAATCCAAGAGTTGTCTATGAGGCATATTTAATCCAACATAAAAATTGCGAAGCAAAATTCTCAGGTTCACTTCAAAGGTACAATTACGGTAAGACTCATTATTCTCAACTAGGCATCTTTTAAGTTTTCTCCTTATCTTTGTTTGAAGTGAAAGACTTCAAACTCAGGGGAAAACGTAGTAGATAAGGGACTAGCCTTAGCGACAAGCAAATGGAAAAGAGAGGGCGAATAAAACGGCAAGGGTGAAGTGGGGGAGAGGAAAACGAGAGGAAAATGGCAAATAATATAATGCGGGAGATAAGGGTTTGTGATGGGTACTTGGTATGTTGACTTTTGCGTAGACCTCCCCGACAACAGCGCCAGAAATGGCTCGTTGTCGGGAGTCAAATCTTGACTTGACTTCACGTAAGACTCCCCGGCAACGGCGCCAGAAATCCTTCTTGCTACCTCTTGAGCACTGCATTGGTTTTTCCCTTGAAGAAGAAAGGGTGATGCAGCAAAGTAGCATAAGTATTTCCCTCAGTTTTTGAGAACCAAGGTATCAATCCAGTAGGAGGCCACGCACGAGTCCCTCGCACCTACACAAACAAATAAATCCTCGCAACCAACGCAATAAAGGGGTTGTCAATCCCTTCACGGTCACTTACGAGAGTGAGATCTGATAGATATGATAAGATAATATTTTTAGTATTTTTTATGATAAAGATGCAAAGTAAAGAAAGCAAAATAAAAACGCGCCAGAAATAGCTTGTTGACAGGAGATTAATATGATGAAAAATAGACCCGGGGGCCATAGGTTTCACTAGTGGCTTCTCTCAAGAGAATAAGTATTACGGTGGGTGAACAAATTACTGTTGAGCAATTGACGGAATTGAGCATAGTTATGAGAATATCTAGGTATTATGTATATAGGCATCATGTCCGAGACAAGTAGACCGACTCCTGCCTGCATCTACTACTATTACTCCACACATCGACCGCTATCCAGCATGCATCTAGAGTATCTATTATATTATTAAAACGATATAAACCTACGGTAGAGATTAAACATTATAGAGTTATGATAAATCAACGGCAATGATTGGGTGATCTGATTTTTTTTTCATGGAGCGTGATGTGAACTCGGAATGGCCAGCCAGGAAAACAGAGTATGTACGCGGACCTTATTCCATCGGCTATAGGCAAGAAGAGTCCATATGCTGATATAAAAAAAGAAAGGAGTCCATATGCCAACACAAACGGATTCCAGATGAAGTCCAATTACTATACGGTCATGTTATGGTAATCCGTATACATACAACGTAACATTTGGGTGCTATCTTCCAAGTATTTAATTTGCATGCAGAAGGCAAGGCATAATCGCTCTTGCTTGCATGGGTGTGGATTGCATGCAACATGAAACTCAGCTGGGGAACATCAAAGTAATAAGGAACTGCAGGACAGCTAGAATATATATTGCTTGCAAATACCATGATCGACACCTGTATATAAAAGAAAAACAAATCATGACTAATGGAATCAACCATTCAGAGTCTACACGGGTAAAAAAATGGCCACAAAAATTATAGAGGAAAATACGCAGCAGAGTCGTATTTCCCTAAAAAAATGTCCACGAAAATTGTACAGTGAAAAAGATTTGTTGCATGTAAAAGAATTATAAATTTCAATAGATTGAATAATTCTATTATTTAGGAAAACTGTAGTACGTGTTTGTTTTTTCTAAGAATGGCAAGGCCATTATATATAAAAAGCATTTTTTTGGTAGATAAAGAATACAATAATTATATATATGAAATCTATCTATTATATTATTATTAATTTTTACAGGCAAAAAGATTTTTTGCATGTAAAAGAACTATAAAATTGAATAGTTGGATGGATGCTATAATTGTGTTATTTAGAAAAATAGTGTACGTATTTGTTATTCTTAGAACGGCAATGCCATTATATACAGAAAGCATTTTTGGTAGATAAAGAATACAGTAATTATATATATGAAATCTATCTATTCTTATATTATTAAAATAAGACACTAACAAGCCATCACGGTTATCCACATATGTTAATATTATTTGCATCGTCCGATAAAAAAATTAACAGTTGAGATTTAAAATAAATTACGTAACATATTGGACTCTGGCGTCTTTACTTGAAATCCCAAATATACATGCTTAAAGCTTCCACGCCAGGTAAAAAAAAGGGCGCGTAATGCTCAGAGTCTTGGTTATGCACACGCTTACTTCCCTCACTAATAGAGACCCAAAGGCTGTAAAATAAAATAAAAACAGTCGGTGTATGCGCAGTACTAATGAGAAGCTAGCACATGCATGTATATTAATTAACTAATGCAAAGTTACAATTCACAAATGGGTCCAGCCGGCTTTGTGAGCCCACTAAAAAGACAACAAGCACAATTTCTAGCTAAAAAATCCGATCAGTTATTCTGGATGCACACATAGTTGCTCATTCTTTTGCAGGGAGCTGCTCATTACACGTAGGTAGAATTTCATGAATAAACATGTTTATCTATCTAAAGCTAAAAAAGAAAAAATATATCTGTAGAATGCACATACTATTTACTATTATGGATACACATTATTTATTTATTTTTGTAGTTCAGAAATAAATATATTTAAAAATGATAAAATTACTCATGTGTATAGAGCACATCTACAAGTACACATGATATGTATTTTAAATGTTCTGAAATTTACAAATATGACTCTCTTTACTTTTGAAAATAACTCCCATTATATAGGTATATAAATGGTCTCTAACTCTATATTTGTTTTTCTCTTCCGCTATCTTAAAATTTTCTGGAATCTATAAATATGTCTTTTCTTACTTTTGAAAATTATGGGCCAGCTTTATGGGTATATGGCTGGCCTTCAAACCAATATATTTTTTCTCTCTTTCCATCGATAAAATTTCAGCTGTTCCCGAAGGCAAAAAACAGCAATTCAAATTCTCATATAAATTTAACTAGCACATGTTTTTTTCCAAAAGATGAAAAGTGTGTACCAAGTGGGGCCATATCCGTTGGCCATGTTCAAATTTTACATGCCAACCAATAGAAAGAAATCAAATGCTTGACCGATGGTAGTTTGTAAAGTCTTTTCTTCCATCATGTCAAGGGGCGAGTGGATGAATAGATTACTAAGATCATGTATAACCGTTAATACTTGGATTTAATCGCATATAAAATGGTTCATAAATAATATATGTTGTTGAAGAGATAGACATTGCTCAACGAGGAGTGGAGGAGGGAAGTTAGAGATCAATATGAAAGTAAATGATTTCACATGGTAGGTTTAAAACTAGAATAACATCAAAAAAATTATCACCAACCTTGCCAAAGACCCAATACAACCATCGGAAGATTTATATCAAAATGCAATCATATGTTTTCCGCCAGACATATACTATGCATAAGTTTTTAAATAATAATTCATCGCACGAACAACATAGTTTCTTTTTTTTCGCGGGGGATTTTTTTTTGCGGGGGACGAACAACATAGTTTCAAGAGAATATAATTACAAGTAAAATAATAAGCACCAACTTTTGAAACACCTTGAAGACAAAACAATATGTGTTGAGCCTAGCCGCGCAAATGCGCGGGTTACCCCGCTATTAAGTTCAAAAGAACAGAGTAACACTTTAAGCAAGATGACATGATGTAGAGGGATAAACTCATGCAATATGATATAAACCCCATCTTGTTATCCTCGATGGCAACAATACAATACATGCCTTGCTGCCCCTACTGTCACTGGGAAAGGACACCGCTAGATTGAACCCAAACCTAAGCACTTCTCCCATTGCAAGAAAGATCAATCTAGTAGGCCAAACCAAACTGATAATTCGAAGAGACTTGCAAAGATAACCAATCATACATAAAATAATTCAGAAGATTCGAATATTGTTCATAGATAAACTTGATCATAAACCCACAATTCATCGGTCTCAACAAACACACCGCAAAAGAAGATTACATCGAATAGATCTCCACGAGAAAGGGGGAGAACATTGTATTGAGATCCAAAAAGAGAGAGAAAGCCATCTAGCTAATAACTATGGACCCGAAGGTCTGAGGTAAACTACTCACACTTCATTGGAGAGGCTATGGTGTTGATGTAGAAGCCCTCCGTGATCGAGCCCCTTCCGGCGGAGCGCCGGAAAAGGCCCCAAGATGGGATCTCACGGGTAGAGAAGGTTGCGGCGGTGGAATTAGGTTTTTGGCTCCGTATCTGGTAATTTGGGGGTACGTAGGTATATATAGGAGGAAGAAGTACGTCGGTGGAGCAACATGGGGCCCACGAGGGTGGAGGGCGCGCCTAGGGAGGGGGGGGGGGTAGGCGCGCGCCCCTACCTCGTGCCCTCTTGGTTCATGTCTTGACGTAGGGTCCAAGTCCTCTGGATCACGTTCGTTTCGAAAATCACGTTCCTGAAGGTTTCATTCCATTTGGACGCGGTTTGATATTCTTTTTCTGCGAAACTCTGAAATAGGCAAAAACAGCAATTCTGGGCTGGGCCTCCGGTTAATAGGTTAGTCCCAAAAATGATATAAATGTGTATAATAAAGCCCATTAATGTCCAAAACAGAATATAATATAGCATTGAACAATAAAAAATTATAGATACGTTGGAGACGTATCAAGATGGAGTAGTTTTCAATGGTGAACATCACTATGTTGATCATATCTACTGTATGATTCACGCTCGACCTTTCGGTCTCAGAGTTCCGAGGCCATATCTGCATATGCTAGGCTCGTCAAGTTTAACATGAATATTCTGCGTGTGCAAAACTGGCTTGCACCCATTGTAGATGGACGTAGAGCTTATCACACCCGATCATCACGTGGTGTCTGGGCACGACAAACTTTGGCAACGGTGCATACTCAGGGAGAACACTTTTATCTTGAAATTTAGTGAGAGATCATCTTATAATGCTACCATCAATCAAAGAAAAATAAGATGCATAAAAGATAAACATCACATGCAATCAATATAAGTGATATGATATGGCCATCATCATCTTGTGCTTGTGATCTCCATCTCCGAAGCACCGTCATGATCACCATCGTCACCGGCGCGACACCTTGATCTCCATCGTAGTATCGTTGTCGTCTCGCCAACTATGGTTTCTACGACTATCGCTACCGCTTAGTGATAAAGTAAAGCATTACAGGGCGATTGCATTGCATACAATAAAGCGACAACCATATGGCTTCTGCTAGTTGCCGATAACTCAGTTACAAAACATGATCATCTCATACAATAAAATATAGCATCATGCCTTGACAATATCACATCACAACATGCCCTACAAAAACAAGTTAGACGTCCTCTACTTTGTTGTTGCAAGTTTTACGTGGCTGCTACGGGCTGAGCAAGAACCGTTCTTACCTACGCATCAAAACCACAACGATAGTTCGTCAAGTTAGTGTTGTTTTAACCTTCTCAAGGACTGGGCGTAGCCACACTCGGTTCAACTAAAGTTGGAGAGACTGACACCCGCCAGCCACCTGTGTGCAAAGCACGTCGGTAGAACCAGTCTCACGTAAGCGTACGCGTAATGTCGGTCTGGGCCGCTTCATCCAACAATACCGCCGAACCAAAGTATGACATGCTGGTAAGTAGTATGACTTGTATCGCCCACAACTCATTTGTGTTCTACTCGTGCATATAACATCTACGCATAAAACCTGGCTCGGATGCCAATGTTAGGGAACGTAGTAATTTCAAAAATTTCCTACGCACACGCAAGATCATGGTGATGCATAGCAACGAGAGGGGAGAGTGTTGTCTACGTACCCTCGTAGACCGTAAGCGGAAGCGTTTATCAACGCGGTTGATGTAGTCGTACACCTTCATGATCCGTCCCGATCAAGTACCGAACGTACGGCACCTCCGCGTTCAGCACACGTTCAGCTCGATGACGTCCTCGCCTTCTCGATCCAGCAAGAGGGGAAAAGTAGTAGATGAGTTCCGGCAGCACGATGGCGTGGTGACGGTGTTGGTGAAGAACAATCTCCGCAGGGCTTCGCCTAAGCACTACGAAAACTATGGCGCAGGATAAACTGGAGGGGACTGGGTTGCCAGCACACGGCTTGGTGTTTCTTGATGTCTCTTTGGTGCTAGCCCTGCCCCTCTATTTATATGTTGAGCCCTGGGGTCGAAACTTGGAGCAAAAGCCTCCTCAAATCGGTTTTGCCCGAAAGGCAAGAGTCCCACTCGGACTCCAGGACCAAACTCCACAATCCTTGGCATCTGGCCCAGACGCCATGGGCCTCGGCGTCTGGCCACGCCAGGGTCTCCGGTGTTTGGCCCCTTGGCCTCCGCAAAACTCCTTTTGCGCCGACTTATAGCCCTGTGGGCCTGACCCCTTGGCCTAACCATATCATCCAATATATGAATCTTTACATCCGGACCATTCCGGAGCTCCTCGTCATGTCCGTGATCTCATCCGGGACTCCAAACAACATTCGGTCACCAACATACATAACTCAATAATACTATATCGTCAACGAACGTTTAAGCGTGCGGACCCTACGGGTTCGAGAACTATGTAGACATGACCGAGACACCTCTCTGGTCAATAACCAATAGTGGAACCTAGATGCCCATATTGGCTCCTACATATTCTACGAAGATCTTTATCGGTCGAACCGCATAACAACATACGTTGTTCCCTTTGTCATCGGTATGTTACTTGCCCGAGATTCGATCGTCGGTATCTCAATACCTAGCTTAATCTCGTTACCGGCAAGTCTCTTTACTCGTTACGTAATGCATCATCCCGCAACTAACTCATTAGTCACATTGCTTGCAAGGCTTATAGTGATGTACATTACCGAGAGGGCCCAGAGATACCTCTCACACCTATAGAGCACCTTTATGATCACCCAGTTACGCTGTGACGTTTGGTAGCACACAAAGTGTTCCTCCGGTAAACGGGAGTTGCATAATCTCATAGTCATAGGAACATGTATAAGTCATGAAGAAAGCAATAGCAACATACTAAACGATCAAGTGCTAAGCTAACGGAATGGGTCAAGTCAATCACATCATTCTCTAATGATGTGATCCCGGTAATCAAATGAAAACTCATGTTTATGGCTAGGAAACTTAACCATCTTTGATTCAACGAGCTAGTTAAGTAGAGGCATACTAGTGACACTCTGTTTGTCTATGTATTCACACATGTACTAAGTTTCCAGTTAATACAATTCTAGCATGAATAATAAACATTTATCATGATATAAGGAAATATAAATAACAACTTTATTATTGCCTCTAGGGCATATTTCCTTCATGAAGACTAACTCAAATTTGTCGAATGGCCAAAAGGGACGAAAAGTGAGGACTAACGCCCCTGAAGAATATCATGATGATGGAGGAGCACCGGCGTTGTTGGGGTCGGTTGTTGAAGTAGGGCCTGCCGCAGTGTCGTCAAAGTCTTCATGCTCATCCATGTCGCACGATGAAGAATATGAGCTGGCCACCAAGGAAGGAACTTTGACTTTCTTGAATTTCTTCGCTGGAGGTTGAGACCAGTCAAAGTCCTGCTTGAGACCCATTTGCTTCAGATCTTCTTCACCATACAGATGTTGTGAAGAATGGACCCAAACTGACGCTTAACCCATTTGTGGTTGCAATCGACCTTCTGGTGAAGACTGAGGAGAAGCTCACGATCAGTCATTACCCTTGGAGATGTGCCTTGAGGATTTTGCTTTGAGGCATTGGTGGCAGAGTCATGAGTGGCAGAGTCATCATTGGTGGAGTAAGATGCAGCTTTACGGAACAGACCATCCAATGGACGAATGCCTTCATCAATAACTGAAGTGGCCTTTCCCTTCTCATCAGCTGAGGAAAATGTCCGTTTGAGGACTTCAATGGGGGGCAAGTAGCTGAGATGATTTTGAAAGTCAGCCTTGTAATTGATTGAAGACCTTGATCTGAGGAATCTCATAATCCAGGGAGCGTAAGGCTTTAATTCAAAAGGAGACAATGCAAAATTTGCCAGAGTCTTCATGAAGAAATCATGGTAGTTGACAGGAACGCCATGAATGATATTGAAAAGCAGATTCTTCATGATGCCAACGACCTCTTCTTCATTAGAGTCGTGGCCTTTGATTGGACTCAATGTCTTCGTCAGAATGCGATAGACAATGCGTAGCACACACAACAATTCCTTCACGAGGAATTTGGTCCTTGGGGCTTGACCGGGCTTCAGTGGCTTCATCAACACTTGCATGTAGTGATCTGTAAGCTCAGGTTCATGGTATATACAACGAGCACCTTCAAGGGGAGGACTGGCAGGCAGGGCATGAAGCAATGCAGAGGCTGGTGCTTTGAAGTGAGTGTTTTCTGTCATCCAGACAAAACTCAAGAGTTCACATCTTCAGCATTTCCGGTGATGTGCAGCGTTGCATAGAACTAAAGAATTAGTTCTTCATTCCAATCACATATATACGTGCAAAAGTTGAGCAGTCCAGCATCATGAAGAACGCTGAGGACTGGCGCGAAACAAGGCAGTGATTCCATGTCCATGTGAGGAATATGCTCATGGTCGAAGACTTTGTCCTTGTGGAAAAGCAGCGAAGAATAGAAGTTGGCTTGGCTGGCAGTCCAGAAACACTTCCTTCTAAGACGAGCAGAGTCATATGGGTTGTAAGCCGTGAAGAACACATACTCATGGAAGAAGTCATCGACCTTGAAGTTTTGCTTCTTGGAGAAAGGATCCTTTGGCTTGGGCTGAGGAGTGTCAGTCAATTGCATCACAACCTCAGGAATCGTAGTCTCAGGAACCACGGGCTGAGGAATTTCAGTTTCTTCTTTAGTTGCAACCTGGTTCTTCAATTCTTCAGCAGCTTGTTCAGCAGCACTAGTGGCTGGAATTTCTTCATGAATGGATGGAGCGGTGCGAGGTTCTTCAGAGCCCATTTGAACCTCAGTATGCACTGGGGACTGAGGAATTTGTTGCAGAGGAGTAAACAAAGGAGAATTGGGGTGCTGACTTTCCAAAAAGTCATCATTCATCACTGGTGTTGTGCTCCCAATGTCCACATCATCATCTTCTTCACTTAATTCTTCAACGCCTGCCTCTTCATTTGTGAACTGAGGCACGGGCAATGAGACAACTGGCGTTGAAGCAATTGTATCTGATGTCTACTACACAACCTTCTTCTTGTAGACGTTGTTGGGCCTCCAAGTGCAGAGGTTTGTAGGACAGTAGCAAATTCCCTCAAGTGGATGACCTAAGGTTTATGAAATTATTTGCTAATAAGAGTGTTGCTTCTGATCCTAATGATATGCCTTTTTCTACCTTGATTGAGTATAATAATGAATCTATGGATGTGAATTTTGTACGTAGGAATAATTTTGGTAACAACGCGTATAGAGGAAACTTTAATCCTAGGTCGTTCCCTAGTAATTCCTCTAATAATTATGGTAATTCCTACAACAACTCTTATGGAAATTTTAATAAGATGCCCTCTGAATTTGAGACTAGTGTTAAAGAATTTATGATTTCTCAAAAGAATTTCAATGCTTTGCTTGAAGAAAAATTGCTTAAAGTTGACGAATTAGCTAGGAACGTGGATAGAATTTCTCTTGATGTTGATTCTTTGAAACTTAGATCTATTCCACCTAAGCATGATATCAATGAGTCTCTCAAAGCTATGAGAATTTCCATTGATGAGTGCAAAGAAAGAACCGCTAGGATGCGTGCTAAGAAAGATTGCTTTGGAAAAGCGTGTTCTTCAAATTTTTATGAGAATAAAGATGAAGATCTAAAAGTTATTGATGTGTCCCAATTAAATCTTTGTTTTGCAATATGAATCTTGATAATGATGGGACTGGATATGAGTCAACTTTAGTTAGAAGGCTTCCCAAAAATTCGGAGTTTTTAGATCTTGATGCAAAAATTGGTAAAAGTGGGATTGAAGAGGTCAAAACTTTAGATATCAATGAACCCACTATATTGGATTTCAAGGAATTTAATTAGGATAATTGTTCGTTGATAAATTGTATTTCCTTGTTGCAATCCGTGCTAAATTCTCCTCATGCTTATAGTCAAAATAAAGCTTTTAGTAAACATATCGTTGATGCTTTAATGCAATCTTATGAAGAAAAACTTGAGTTGGAAGTTTCTATCCCTAGAATACTTTATGATGAGTGGGAACCTACTATTAAGATAAAAATTAAAGATCATGAATGCTATGCTTTGTGTGATTTCGGTGCTAGTGTTTCCACGATTCCAAAAACTTTGTGTGATTTGTTAGGTTTCCGTGAATTGGATGATTGCTCTTTAAACTTACACCTTGCGGATTCCACCATTAAGAAACCTATGGGAAGAATTAATGATGTCCTTATTGTTGCAAATAGGAACTATGTGCCCGTAGATTTTATTGTTCTTGATATAGATTGCAATTCTTCATGTCCTATTATTCTTGGTAGACCTTTCCTTAGAACGATTGGTGCAATTATTGATATGAAGGAAGGAGATATTAGATTACAATTTCCGTTAAGGAAAGGCATGAAACACTTCCCTAGAAATAAGATTAAATTACCTTATGAATCTATTATGAGAGCCACTTATGGATTGCCTACCAAAGATGGCAATACCTAGATCTATCCTTGCTTTTATGCCTAGCTAAGGGCGTTAAACGATAGCGCTTGTTGGGAGGCAACCCAATTTTATTTTTAATTTTTTACTTTTTGCTTCTGTTTAGGAATAAATAATCCATCTAGCCTCTGGTTAGATTTGTTTTTGTGTTTTAATTAGTGTTTGTGCCAAGTTAAACCTATAGGATCTTCTTGGATGATAGTTATTTGACCTTGCTGAAAATTCCAGAAACTTTCTGTTCACGAAAACAATTGTTAAAAATCACCAGAACGTGATAAAATACTGATTCCAATTGCAGAAGATCAATACAAAGATTATTTAGGTCTACCTATTTTGGTAGATTTTTATGAGTTCCAGAAGTTTGCGTTAGTTACAGATTACTACAGACTGTTCTGTTTTTGACATATTCTGTTTTTTGTGTGTTGTTTGCTTATTTTGATGAATCTATGGCTAGTAAAATAGTTTATAAACCATAGAGAAGTTCGAATACAGTAGGTTTAACACCAATATAAATAAATAATGAGTTCATTACAGTACCTTGAAGTGGTCTTTTGTTTTCTTTCGCTAACGGAGCTCGCGAGATTTTCTGTTAAGTTTTGTGTTGTGAAGTTTTCAAGTTTTGGGTAAGGATTTGATGGATTATGGAACAAGGAGTGGCAAGAGCCTAAGCTTGGGGATGCCCAAGGCACCCCAAGGTAAATCCAAGGACACCAAAAAGCCAAAGCTTGGGGATGCCCCGGAAGGCATCCCCTCTTTTGTCCTCGTCCATCGGTAACTATACTTGGAGCTATATTTTTATTCACCACATGATAAGTGTTTTGCTTGGAGCGTCTTGTATGATTTGAGTATTTGTTTTTAGTTTTACCACAATCATCCTTGCTGTACAGACCCTTTTGAGAGAGACACACATGATTCGGAATTTATTAGAATACTCTATGTGCTTCACTTATATCTTTTGAGTTATATAGTTTTTGCTCTAGTGCTTCACTTATATCTTTTAGAGCACGGCGGTGGTTTTGTTTTTTAGAAACTATTGTTCTCTCATGCTTCACTTATATTATTTTGATAGTCCTACAAAACAGCATGGTAATTTGCTTAAATTGAGAAGGTAGTCCTAATATGATAGGCATCCAAGATTAGTAAAAACTTTCTTATAAGTGCGCTGAATATTAAGAGAAGTTTGATGATTGATAATTGTTTTGAGATATGAAGATGGTGATATTAGAGTCATGCTAGTTGAGTAGTTGTGAATTTGAGAAATACTTGCGTTAAAGTTTTGTGATTCCCATAGCATGCACGTATGGTGAACCGTTATGTGATGAAGTCGGAGTATGATTTATTTATTGATTGTCTTCCGTATGAGTGGCGGTCGGGGACGAGCAATGGTCTTTTCCTACCAATCTATCCCCCTAGGAGCATGCGCATAATACTTTGTTTCGATAACTAATAGATTTTTGCAACAAGTATATGAGTTCTTTATGACTAATGTCGAGTCCATGGATTATACGCACTCTCACCCTTCCACCATTGCTAGCCTCTCTAATACCGCGCACTTATCGCCGGTATCATAGACCCACCAATTACCTTCCTCAAAACAGCCACCATACCTACCTATTATGGCATTTCCATAGCCATTCCGAGATATATTTCCATGCAAATTTCCACCGTTCCATTTGCTATGACACGCTTCATCATTGTCATATTGCTTTGCATGATCATGTAGTTGACATGGTATTTGTGGCAAAGCCAGCGTTCATAATTTTTATACATGTCACTCTTGATTCATTGCATATCCCGGTACTCTGCCGGAGGCATTCACATAGAGTCATATTTTTGTTCTAAGTATTGAGTTGTAATTCTTGAGTTGTAAGTAAATAAAAGTGTGATGATTATCATTATTAGAGCATTATCCCAAGTGAGGAAAGGATGATGGAGACTATGATTCCCCCATAAGTCGGGATGAGACTCCGGATGAAAAAAAAGAGGCCATAAAAAAGGCCCAAATAAAAAAATGAGAGAAAAGAGAGAAGTGACAATGTTACTATCCTTTTACCACACTTGTGCTTTAAAAGTAGAACCATGATCTTCATGATAGAGAGTCTCCTATGTTGTCATTTTTATATACTAGTGGGAATTTTACATTATAGAACTTGTCTTGTATATTCCAATGATGGGCTTCCTGAAAATGCCTAGGTCTTCATGAGCAAGCGAGTTGGATGCGCACCCACTTAGTTTCTTTTGTTGAGCTTTCATACACTTATAGCTCTAGTGCATCCGTTGCATGGCAATCCCTACTCACTCACATTGATATCTATTGATGGGCATCTCCATAGCCCGTTGATACGCCTAGTTGATGTGAGACTATCTTCTCTTTTTTGTCTTCTCCACAACCACCATTCTATTCCACATATAGTGCTATGTCCATGGCTCACGCTCATGTATTGCGTGAAGATTGAAAAAGTTTGAGAACATCAAAAGTATGAAACAATTTCTTGGCTTTTCATCGGGGTTGTGCATGATTAAATACTTTGTGTGATGAAGATAGAGCATAGCCAGACTATATGATTTTGTAGGGATAACTTTCTTTGGCCATGTTATTTTGAGAAGACATGATTGCTTAGTTAGTATGCTTGAAGTATTATTATTTTTATGTCAATATTAAACTTTTATCTTGAATCTTTCGGATCTAAATATTCACACCAAAAATAAGAGAATTACATTAAGGAATATGCTAGGTAGCATTCCACATCAAAAATTCTGTTTTTATCATTTACCTACTCGAGGACGAGCAGGAATTAAGCTTGGGGATGCTTGATACGTCTCCAACGAATCTATAATTTTTTATTGTTCCATGCTATTATATATTCTGTTTTGGATGTTTAATGGGCTTTATTATACACTTTTATATTATTTTTGGGACTAACCTATTAACCGGAGGCCCATCCCAAATTGTTGTTTTCTTGCCTAATTCAGATTTTCGAAGGAAAGGAATATCAAACGGAGTCCAAACGGAATGAAACCTTTGGGAACGTGATTTTTGGAACAAACATGATCTAGAGGACTTGGAGTGGACGTCAAGCAACAGACGAGGAAGCCACGAGGTAGGGGGGCGCGCCTACTCCCCCAGGGCGCGCCCTCCACCCTCGTGGCCCCCCCCGTGGCTCCACCGACCTACTTCTTCCTCCTATATATACCTACGTATTACCATCAGAAGCGCCCACGAAAACCTAATTCCACCGCCGCAACCTTCTGTACCCGTGAGATCCCATCTTGGGGCCTTTTCCGGCGTCCTGCCGGAGGGGGCATTGATCATGGAGGGCTTCTACATCAACACCATAGCCTCTCCGATGATGTGTGATTAGTTTATCTCAGACCTTCAGGTCCATAGTTATTAGCTAGATGGCTTCTTCTCTCTCTTTGAATCTCAATACAAAGTTCTCGTCGATTCTCTTAGAGATCTATTTGATGTAACTCTTCTTTTGCGGTGTGTTTGTTGAGACCGATGAATTGTGGGTTTATGATCAAGATTATCTATGAACAATATTTGAATATTCTCTGAATTCTTTTATGTATGATTGGTTATCTTTGCAAGTCTCTTCGAATTATCAGTTTGCTTTGGCCTACTAGATTGATCTTTCTTGCAATGTCAGAAGTGTTTAGTGTTGTGGTTCTAAGTCTGACAGTAGAATGGGGGGTATGTATGTAGAGGCAAGATCCTAGCTATGGCGAAGTTGTACAGACGAGTTTTACGAGTTCAGGCCCTTCTCGGAGGAAGTAACAGCCCTATGTCTCGGTGCCCGGAGGCGGTCGACTGGATTATGTGTGTGTGTGTGTGTGTGTGTGTGTGTGTGTGTGTGTGTGTTACAGGGGGTGCGAACCCTTGTCCCTGAGGAGGGGGTGGCTTATATAGAGTTCGCCAGACCCCTCCGGCCCTCAGTTACATAGAGTTTAAGGTACATTAAGACTGGGCGTTACTGGTAACGCTAACAATAAAGTGACATAAATGGTCATTAAAGTCTATAAGTAAACGCCCGACCGTTGATATGCTGAGTGACTTTAGATCTTCTGTACGTCGAGTGGTTTTCGTTACGGTCGAGTGAGAATCATTCTTCTGAGTGGAATGTTTCTGGTCGAGTGGATGATGGTATCCTTCGAATGTCCCTGGCTTTAGGGTGATGTCCTAGGGGAGGGAATGTCTTGGACAGATCCATGACCCTACCCTAGGTACATAGATTCATCACTTAGCTTTGGGTTCAATCTTGCAGTGTCCTTTCCCAGTGACAGCAGGGGCAGCAAGGCACGTATTGTATTGTTGCCATCGAGGATAAAAAGGTGGGTTTATATCATATTGCATGATTTTATCCCTCTACATCATGTCATCTTGCTTAAAGCGTTGCTCTGTTCTTATGAACTTAATACTCTAGATGCATGCTGGATAGTGGTCGATGTGTGGAGTAATAGTAGTAGATGCAGGCAGGAGTCGGTCTACTTGTCACGGACGTGATGCCTATATACATGATCATACCTAGATATTCTCATAACTATGCTCAATTCTATCAATTGCTCGACAGTAATTCGTTTACCGACCGTAATATTTATGCTATCTTGAGAGAAGCCACTAGTGAAACCTATGGCCCCCAGGTCTATTTCCTATCATATTAATCTCCCAACAACAAGCTATTTCTGGAGCCGTTTATTTTACATTGCATCTTTATTTACTCTTTATCATAAAAATACCAAAAATATTATCTTATCATATCCATCAGATCTCACTCTCGTAAGTGACCGTGAAGGGATTGACAACCCCTTTATCGCGTTGGTTGCGAGGTTCTTATTTGTTTGTGTAGGTGCGTGGGACTCGAGCGTAGTCTCCAACTGGATTGATACCTTGGTTCTCAAAAACTGAGGGAAATACTTACGCTACTTTACTGCACCACCCTTTCCTCTTCGAGGGAAAACCAACGCAGTGCTCAAGAGGTAGCACGACGACATGCAGGTCTACATGCCAATAGAAATTAGTTAAATGAAAAACTAAATGATGATGTGGCAGTTTGCTGATGTGGATAGGCTGCATGTTAAGAGAAATAACATAGTGGGGACGAACTATTTAGGTATTATAGATTTGCACAAAGTTAAATATTTCCTATAAGGCAGCTTGTTTCTTATGAGCAGGAAAATATTTTTCAGAGAAGTAATCAATCATATCCTGGGGACTATGCACACAACCAGGAGCAAGAGTATTGTACCAAGCTTTAGCATCACCCTTTAATGAGAAAGGAAATAATTTGAGAATAAAGTAATAACGAGTTTTCTCATCATGAGTAAAAAGGGTGGCTATATCATTCAACTTAGTAAGATGTGCCACATCAGTTTCAGTTTCATAACCATGGAAAGGATTAGATTCAACCAAAGTAATTAACTCCGGGTCGACAGAGAATTCATAATCCTTGTCATCAATAAAGATAGGTGAAGTAGCAAACCTAGGATCACATTTCATTCTAGCATTCGGAGATTTTTCTTTGTACTTGCATAGTAATTTCTCTAGATCATCTCTATCCTTACAAGCAAGAATATCTCTAGTTGTCTCCTCATTCATAACATAACCTTCCGGTACCTTAGGCAATTCATATCTAGAAGGACTAGTTCTAGCAGGTGTTTCAGGAGATTCGGTTTCAAGCTCATCATCAAATTCAACAACATCATGTTGTATTACTTTAGCAATTTGTGCATCAAGAAAATCACCAAGTGGCACATCATCATTTTCAAGCAAGGTACTAGCATCATCATAAGCATCATTCAGAGCAGAAGTAGCATCATCAATAACTTGCAACATATTAGAATTGATAGCATGTGGTGGTGTTGCAAGTTTACTCATAACAGAAGGTGAATCTAAAGCAGAACTGGACGACAGTTCCTTACCTCCCCTCGTCTTTGAGGGAAATATCTTAGTCTTTGGATCCTTCAGATTCTTCATAGTGACAATATGATAATAATCCCAAGTGACTCAACAAATATAGCTATGCTCCCCGGCAACGGCGCCAGAAAAAAGGTTTTGATAACCCACAAGTATAAGGGATCGCAACAGTTTTCGAGGGTAGAGTATTCAATCCAAATTTATAGATTCGACACAAGTGGAGCCAAATAATATTTGAAGGTATTAGCAGCTGAGTTGTCAATTCAACCACACCTGGAGATTAATTATCTGCCGCAAAGTGATCAGTAGCAAAGTAGTTTGATAGTTTTGATAATAGTAGCAGCATCAACGGTAACAATAACAATGATACCGGTAGTTTTGTAGCAAGTGTAACAGTGATGATAGCAGTACTAACTTAGCAGAAACAATATAAGATAAATTCGTAGGCATTGGGTCAGTGACTTGTTGGATGATATTCATCATGTGACAGTTATAACCTAGGGCGATACGGCACTAGCTCCAGTTCATCGATATAATGTAGGCATGTATTCCGTAAATAGTCATACGTGCTTTATTAAAAGAACTTGCACGACATCTTTTGTCCTACCCTCCCGTGGCAACAGGGTCCATATTGGAAACTAGGGATATTAAGGCCTCCTTTTAATAGAGAACAGGAACAAAGCATTAACACATAGTGAATACATGAACTCCTCAAACTACGCTCATCACCCGGAGTGGGCCCGGTTGTTGTCACTCCGGGGTTGCCGGATCATAACACGTAGTAGGTGACTATAACTTGCAAGACCGGATCTAAAACATGGATATAATGATGAATTCATAAATGGTTCAGATCTGAGTTCATGGCACCCGGGCCCAAAGTGACAAGCATTAAGCATAGCAAAGTCATAGCAACATCAATCTAAGAACATAGTGGATACTAGGGATCACGCCCTAACAAAACTAACTCAATTACATGATGAATCACGTCGAACTCCTCACCGACCAGCGAGCCTACGAAGGAATTACTCACTCCCGGTGGGGAGCATCATGGAATTGGCGATGGAGATGGGTTGGTGATGAGGAAGAACGCAGATCCCCCTCTCCGGAGCCCCAAACGGACTCCAGATCTACCCTCCCGAGGAAGAACAGGGCTTGGCGGCGGCTCTGTCTCGTGGATTTTGATAATTCTTTCTCCCTGATTTTTTTCTGGAAATATGTGATTTTGAGGTCTGCGGGGCCACCAGGTGGGTTGTACCCACCTGGGCGCGCCTGGAAAGGGGGGCGCGCCCTGGTGGGTTGTGCCCACCCACAAGCCCCTCTTCGGTAGGTCTTGGCTCCAGAAATTCTCATTTATTCCATAAAAAATCCTAGCGAAGTTTCGTTCCATTCCGAGAACTTTTATTTCTGCACAAAAGCAACACCATGGTAGTTCTGCTAAAAACAGCGTCAGTACGGGGTTAGTTTCATTCAAATCATGCAAAGTAGAGTCCAAAACAAGAGGAAAAGCATGAGAAAAAGTAGATACGTTGGAGACGTATCATACATCATCCCGCAACTAACTCATTAGTCACTTTGCTTGCAAGGCTTCTTATGATGTGCATCACTGAGAGGGCCCAGAGATACCTCTCCGATACTCGGAGTGACAAATCCTAATATCGATTCATGCCAACCGAACAAGACACCTTCTGAGATACCTGTAGCGCATCTTTATAATCACCCAGTTACGTTGTGACGTTTGATAGCACACAAGGCATTCCTCCGGTATCCGGGAGTTGCATGATCTCATAGTCAAAGAAATATGTATTTGACATACATGAAAGCAATAGCAATACAACTTAACGATCAACATGCTAAGCTAACAGATGGGTCTTGTCCATCACATTATTTTCCTAATGATGTGATCCCGTTATCAAATGAAAACTCATGTCCATGGTTTGGAAACCTTAACCATCTTTGATCAACGAGCTAGTCAAGTAGAGGCTCACTAGGGACTCGTTGTTTTGTCTATGTATTCACACATGCATTAAGGTTTCCGGTCAATACAATTTTAGCATGAATAATAAACATTTATTATGAATAAGAAAATATAAAATAACAACTTTATTATTGCCTCTGGGGCATATTTCCTTCAGCCGCCGTCGACCCCGCGCCTCTACTCCAACATCGGCACGACCACCCGGCATCCACTTTGACCCTGCGGCCTTGCGCGACACGCCGGTCCTCTCGGCCGTCGCTCGCACGTGTGCGGCCCGTCGCCCTGCGCCAGCGGTCGCCGCCCTGCTCCAACCGGGACTTGTTCATCATCCACTGCCTCCACCACATCTGTGCGGCCCTGTCGCCGGCTGCCCTGTGTTGGCTGCCTTGGGTCGACTGTGGCCCCGTTGCCGGATGCCTTGGGCCAACTGCGGCCCCGTCGCCGGCTGCCTCACGCCGGCTGCGTCAGACTCGCTGGCCGTCATCGCCGGTTTCATCTTGGACTCTGCCACCATCCCGCCTCCATCGAGCGGCATCCTCGACCTCTTGTGCGATCAGACTGATTACCCGCCCGCCCGTGATCCACCTCATCTACGCCATGTGACCAATCTTGCCCATCGGTTGCGCGCGCCTCCAAAGATCTCGTGAAGGCTGTCCCCGAGTATAGCGCGCCGCTGCATCGCCTCATCGGGCCGCAATGCCGCCACCCCATGGTTATCCCCGCGGCTGCACCGACTCGCGTGTCGCCGCTGCATCGCGCCTTTGGGACATAGTGCCGCGATCCCCTCCGCCGCCCGCGAGGCCGTCCTCGTGGTTGCACCAACCCACACTCCGCCACTGCACCGCCTTCGTACCGTAGCGCCGCGGCTCGCGGTCCCCGTCGTCGCCCCGACGTTGCGTCGCTCCTTCGGGCCGTAGCACCGCTGGCCAATGAACGATCCACCAAGAGCGAGAACTCGGATTTTGGCTATGAGTTTGTTCCCGTACGTAGTGACAACACTACAAATGAATATTATTAGACTTTCTCTTGAGTGAGTGTGTATGTGGTAAATAAAGTGGACTGATCAAAAGAGCTCCAAAGAGACATTATTGCTAAAGGTCCATAGTTCCCAAACATTATACCACTGGGAAAACCTATGCATTATCACTTATTTGGCATAATCTCCTTCACGTGACAATCAAAGTTCTAGCAAACAATGATTCAAACAAAGTGTTTAAGAGCCTAGAGGAGGAGACAATTATGGGTTTGCTCAGGAGCACTTGAGCATCATGTTTTACTACATGTTTTCTAGTCCCTAACTTATGTTTTCATGGCTCTATCTTAGGAAACTCATCCATGCATTCCCTGCAAGCAAGTGCTATCTAGATTAAATGAAATGAAATGTTGCAAAGTTGTTTTATCTAGTAGATCAGAAACTTTGTGTTGATTATCTATGCTTTAATAACACTTGCGCTATAACCATGCCACCGCTATATCTATGATAAGTTTTCAGGTCAAGAAGCAAAGGGCTATCTAGGCATACTGATCATAAGTGAACCAAAACCTTCTCATTATTTTGGTTTAAACAACTTAGTTCCTTATGCTCCAGATTTGTCTCTATGTTGCTCGAGGACGATCAAGTTTAAGCTTAGGGGAGTTCATGTGTGATATTTTTACACTAATTTCAACCTTGTTTAAACCGAGATATTTCAATTAAAGAGAGATATTCACTCTGATATTGCCACTAATGACTAATGAATGCAAAGGATTCCACAAATCCTCTCTTTGGTATTTTTCCATAGGAAATGGGCTAAAAAGGGAAGAAATCACTTGGGAGAAAGGAAAGAAAGGAAAATGGAGAAGAAATAAGTCACCAGGAGGCGTCAGAAGACCACCAGAGTCAAAGATGGCGTTCCATGCGACCGCACGCTCGCATGAGTGGCCATTTGACGTGGAAACCGAGGTAGGTCGTCCACCTGAACAACTTTTATAAAGGGGACCCCATCGAAATGCTAATAAAAGGAGGGCGTCGAGCATAGCGAGAACCTTTTATCATCATCTTCATCCGCAAACCCTAGCCGCCGCCATTTTCATCTCCATAGCCATCTCCACCACCATAGTGCTCTCTCATCTAGTTCATACTTGTAATCGTGCATCACACAAGGCATTCATTGTAAGACATATTGCAATCAATCAACCCCAAGATGTGTTCTTCAATGTTTTTTTCTCATGATCTGATCTCCATGTGCGTTTAGTTCGGTAAGGTATGGGGTGAGGCATGAGCCTTGCAACCCCAAGTATTGGGTGAAGGACAATGGAAGTCTTTGACACAACGTTTCGTATGTGCAAAATAAGATTGTTTCGTGAAGTGTCTCTTGTCTTGTCCGCGATCTTCATCCCTGCAGGTACCCAGGATCATGGAGATTGAGCACCGGTGAGGCTAGGAGTAAGGGGACCGTAAAGTGTTATACCCAACACCGGTGGCAGTAAGGTTTAATAGGGTACATGGATCATATCCTTGGGAATTCATGAGATGTAGTCATTAAACACCCAATGCATTTGTCTGACATTATTATCTTAATTATCGGGGCAACCCCATGAGACAGGTAGGGCCTTTAGTGGGACAACTGATTCTTGATGCAGGACTCGTGCCGGTCAAGATGTTATTGGACACATCCCCCACTCCGATACAAAGCAAGTACCTCTTGATGGGTGACTTCTCGAGCTAAAACTAATATCATTTTTTTATCCTAACACCAATACATGGTTGTAAGTATTAAGACCTCATCCATGTACCTTCTTTTTATTATAAGTGTTTGAATCACAAATTGCTTGCTGATCCGGTCAAAACCTGGATTTGACACTTAAGCAAAAGCTTGCCAGAGACCATTGCTTCAAGGGAATCTTCCTCTCGTGGGTTCGATACCCAGGTTCACATCAGGGGAAATAGGTGCGGGATACCCTTTCTTGTTCCAATTCCGGATCAAGAAAAAGGAGATATCAAGCCACGACCCTCGATGTTAAGCTAGTTCTACCTTATCTATGTTTTGGTTTTAATGTAGGTGATCTCCGGTGTGTTCTAGAGAACTATGTAGAGAGAACGCAACATATGTTAATTTTTTAAAATTCGCATACGCTTTTGCAAGATATGTTCCGCGTCGGGGTAGAAGTTCCCGCAAAATCGTTTTAGAGCGAACCATGTAACGGTTTTGTGTGACTAATTCATATGGCATCTGCTAGAGTTGCTTTAACTTTGGATATGCTTTTTTGTTGCGAAAATGTCAGATCTATTGCAAAAGTTCACCGAAAGTGCACACCATCTTAAACATAATAAAAATCACATTGAAATTTTGAGACCACCAAACGAGCACTACTGCCACCAGAATGAGCCATCCACGTGTCGTGGTGGCCGCTCTCCTACCGGAGCCGGCTTGACCATGTCAATGACATTCGGGAAGGTTTTGTGCACGTGCCCCTAAAGAGTAGCACCCTGGAGCCACAATCGTCGCACTTGAACCCTCGCATAGATATGAAGCACCTGACACCAAATCTCGCCACATGACAAGAAACCTTAACCTCACCGCCCCAAGGGAACGACAAGAATCTACACCGGAGCTTTGTCGACTACGTCCGGACGGACATACTAGAGGAGGACCGGAGCCCGGAAGACACCTGCGAGGACTAAAAACTCTTCCCCGTCATCAGCAGCTGGAGCGGCAGGCAGAGAAGAGGCCAATCCACGATGGCGAAGCGTGGAGGGGAGTTTACCGTAACCCCCTCTCCCCCCGTGTGCCCTTGTCTCTCTCTCTTCACACATCCACCAACATACATGTCATCTGAACTATTGCAATCGTGTAGGATCGAAAGTATGTCTAGAGGGGGGGGGGGTGATTAGACTACTTGACCAACTAAAAATCTAGCCTTTTACCAATTTTAGTTCTTGGAAGATTTTAGCAAATTATCACAAGTCAAGCAATCAACCTACACATGCAATTCTAAGAGTATAGCAGCGGAATGTAAAACAATTGTACATGAAGGTAAAGGGATGAGATTGAGGGAGAAAACACAATGTTGACACGGAGATTTTTTATCCGTGGTTCCGATAGGTGGTGCTATCGTACATCCACGTTGATGGAGACTTCAACCCATGAAGGGTAACGGTTGCGCGAGTCCACGGAGGGCTCCACCCACGAAAGGTCCATGAAGAAGCAACCTTGTCTATCCCACCATGGCCGTCGCCCACAAAGTACTTGCCTCACTAGGGTAGATCTTCACGAAGTAGGCGATCTCCTTGCCCTTACAAACTGCTTGGTTCAACTCCACAATCTTGTCGGAGGCTCCCAAGTGACACCTAGCCAATCTAGGAGACACCACTCTCCAAGAAGTAAGAAATGGTGTGTTGATGATGAACTCCTTGCTCTTGTGCTTCAAATGATAGTCTCCCCAACACTCAACTCTCTCTCATAGGATTGGATTTGGTAGAAAGAAGATTTGAGTGGAAAGCAACTTGGGGAAGGCTAGAGATCAAGATTTATGTGGTTGGAATGGAATATCTTGACCTCAACACAAGTGTAGGTGGTTCTCTCTCAGAAAATATGTATTGGAAGTGTAGGCATGTTCTGATGGCTCTCTTCACGAATGAAGAGTGGGTGGAGGGGTAGATATAGCCTCCACACAAAATCTAACCGTTACACACAAATCACCAAACTCGGTGGGACCGATTCAGAGAACTCGATCGGACCGATTTAGTTCAAAATGTGAATGTTAGGATTCTCGGTGGGACCGACATGTCAACTCAGTGGGACCGATGTCATTAGGGTTAGGGCAAAACGTAATCTCGGTGAGACCGATTACACAAACTCGGTGAGACTGATTTTGGTAATATCCAAACAGAGAGTTGGTTAGACAAACTCGGTTGGACCGATTCGCTCATCTCGGTTGGACCGAAATGTTACAAAGGGGAAACAGAGAGTTTGCATTGCAATCTCAGTGGGACCGATCGCCCATCTCGGTTTGACCGAAACTTTACGAAGGGAAACAGAGAGTTTGCAATCCCATCTCGGTGAGACGAAGATCCCTATCGGTGAGATCGAATTGATTAGGGTTTCTGGCAGTGGCTATGTCAACTGAACTCGGTGGCTCCGGATGAACAGAATTGGTGGGGCCGAGTTGGACTTTTTGGTTTAGGACATATGTGGATATGAGAAAGTAGTGGAGGGTTTTGGAGCATAGCACTAAGAATTTTGAGCAAGATCCTCATTAAGCAACACCTCATCCCTTCTTAATAGTATTGGCTTTTCCTATAGACTCAATGTGATCTTGGATCACTAAAATAGAAAATGTAGAGTCTTGTGCTTTGAGCTTGAGCCAATCCTTTGTCCTTAGCATTTTGAAGGGTCCACTTTCTAATCATGCCATGCCAAACATTGAGATTTCCTGAAATATTTATCTTGGAATAGCATTAGCTCAATGAGCTATATGTTGTTAGGAATTACCAACACCACCCAGGGATAGTTGCACTTTCAATCTCCCCATTTTTGGTAATTGATGACAACATATAGATCAAAGCTTCGACAAATTATAAATAAGATTGAAAAATATCGTCGCTTTGAGAAGTATGTGATAAGCAAGAGCTCCCCCTAAATTTGTGCATTATTTAAGATTTTCTTTTGAATGCAAATGCACAATCGATTCGGATCATGGGTTACTCTTCCATGTCACATACATCTTGGTGGAGCGCTCAACACTACAAAAAAAACACTTCCATGATGATACGTGTTTGTCACAGTAGGTCGCGTTTTTTGTCATGCATGTACATCCATGACGATTTTATGACAGAATCAAGATAGTCATACCGTGCTATCGTAGAAGTGTTCCATGACATTACCAAAATTATCATCACGAAGTGTCCACTTCCATGACGATAAATCGCGCGTCCGAAGTGCTTTCGTCAAGGGTGACCGACCGTGGCACCCATCGTAATGGAACACCGTTAAGCTATCGGTCGGGTTTTGGATCCGATAACCCGTTAACAGCCCGACCAATGGGGATTTTCCACGTAAAATCATCATTGGTGGAGGAAACACGTGTCGGCTCATCGTTGGGACGGATGTCATCCACTCCTTTGGATGAAAGGCGCCTATGATACGTCGACACGTAGCACGGCCCAACAGTGGCCCATTCCTGTGAAAAGGCCGGCCCGTTTGACTTGGTCAAAAGCTGGCGGGCCGGCCCATGGAAAGCCTGTTAATGGCATGTTCGCATATGGCCCATTTACAGCCCGCTAACCCAAGGCCCGTTACGCCCTATCCGAATTAGGCCCAGTAACGTCATCTGGGCCATCCAATATGATTCCAGCCAATTTTCACTTCTGGCCCATGTATAGCCCATGACGTCTTTCGGCCCATATGAGGCCCTTTGTACCTCTTGGCCCATTAGTGGCCCGTGCTGAAACTGGCCCGTAATGAACAGTGTATTACTTTACACCCATTAATGGCCCGTGGTGAAACTGGCCCGTAATTAACAATGTATCACTTTATACCCATTAACGGCCCGTTATTCCATTGGGCCGTTTCCATCCCAAGTTAACTTTCGGCCTTCTGAGGGCCCATTTATTCTTGGGCTCATTTGCAGCATTCGGTTACTTACGGCCCGTTAGTGTCATTTTCTGCTTGTGGGCCAAATTCAGCCCGTCGTTACAGTCGGCCCGTTTGTGGACCGTTAGTCTGTTGGGCCATTTTCATAGCATCACCAAATACGACCTATTAACGGCCCGTTATGGTCAGCCCATAAAACGTACGATTTCCATTAAAGGCCCGTCTACGGCCCATTAAAGGCCCGTACAAGACCCATAAATGAGTCGGCGGCCCATGGATCCTACGAGACGTAGAAGGCCCATGGATCCGACGAAACGTAGAAGGCCCATGGATCCGATGGCCCGTACAAGGCCCATGGATCCGACGGCCCATACATGGCCCATGGATCCGACGGCCCGTACATGGCCATGGATCCGATGGCCCGTGAAGGGCCATGGTCGGGCGAGTTGGCCCCCGTTTGAATGATATAGCATATTCAAAGAATTATCCTACTCAATACTATCACCTCTAAAAAGCATACACTATACAACAAAGAGATAAAGGCATAGAAAGGTAGAATAATCCTACACTATACAATAAAGAAATTACAACCGATTATACCCACTGGGCATTATGGTTCGGCACAGGTGATAATAAAGCATACACAAGCAGCAAATTACATACACTGGGCAAATACAGCTCATACATCATGGACGCGAATCAACTTAACTCCATTTGAACTATAATCTCTTCAGAAAATAGGATTGCCCGGATTCAGATAGCACAAATTTCAGTCTGCAAAATCTCCAATTCCTTCATGGTTACCTCAGTTTCTTGTTTCATTTTTTTGACTTCTGCATCTAATACCTGCATGTCCAGTCTCAACTTGTTGATTATACGTTGACAATCATGTACACGTTGTCTTGCCACCTCTAGTTGATGCTCGAGAACATCAGCACATTCCAATTCAATCCATAATCATTCGATAACGGCCATGCCGCACTCTCCGCAGAGATCTTTGTGTTGATGTCACTTCATCCTGAAATGTTTCTGTAAGTACACATGACTAGGGCAAAAATATAGTTACAACAGTGAAGCGAACAAGACACTATTTTGTACTACATGGCAAAACAGGACTAACTATAATGTCACACGTCACTTTAAAAAAAATGTTACACGTCATGAAGC
Source organism: Aegilops longissima (assembly GCA_021605205.1). Lineage (NCBI taxonomy): Eukaryota > Viridiplantae > Streptophyta > Magnoliopsida > Poales > Poaceae > Aegilops > Aegilops longissima. Next base: position 696,842,812 of record CM038680.1, read on the forward strand.
ATAAGCAGGTGATATTTTAAAAATTATAAAAAAGATAGTCTATGCAGCCTGGATACAGAAATCCCTCTTAGCTCACCAGAGGAGCATGATGTTGTGGCCCAATCGAAAACACAGACAAGTTGCAAATTTAGACAGCACGTTGCGTATAAGTAAGCAAGCAGTTGGCCATTCTATACCTCAATTAAAGTCTTAGGGAGCATAATGAACAGCAGAGGGTTTCATACAAACATACTACAGCGAGGCAAAACTATGCAATCATTAGCGTAGTATAAACTAGATTTTGAGCCTCATGCAATAATAGTTGGTTAATAGACTTCAAAGCTTGAGCACACTTGGCAGAGTAATTAAATGGTAAGGCCTTTAATTATGTCAACTAATAGTGATACAAGTACCGAACATCGGGCATGATTATTTGGGCATCTCATTAGCGAGGACAAATAAACCAATTGAAAAGAGAAATTAACTATGCAGAAACAAACAAGGAATTGAACTGTTGAGTTGCATACGGTGACTTACCTTAGCAGGTTGAAGAGGCTCAACGCAGCTCCTACTTCTCTTGCAAGGCTCCTACCTAACATCTTGTACTTGGAAATCCTCAATCTTATCTTCATTGCACCCCTCCGCAAGGTGACACAAACTAGTTACTCGTCTCCTTGGAAGATAAATATGCATACTTTCCATCTGTGAACAAAAAGGATGAGATTATAACAAAACACACCACATAATGAAACATGCCGCATCTCTTGCACTTGCACACAATGAAATGAGCATTTACTATGTCTGCACTATGTAAAAACTAGGCATACCTTCGAACTTGATCTCCAGGTACTCTTGAAGAGCCTACTGTAGTGTACAGCCAAACCTTTATGTCACCTATGAGTTAGACAAGGCCCCACTACAGCAGCCCTTAGTGTTTAAATCGTTGACAAGCTCTGTTAGAGTGTTAGGTCAAGAACAACAAGTAATCAAAGCAAACAGTCCTAGTATGGCTGGCTGGTGCAAACAAGCAATTGAACAGATGTGTGAGCAAATCTTATATATCAAGAAAAGAAGCAAAGAAGGAGGCTTAAAGACCATCACTTGACTGACCAGATTTAAGGGGCATTTAAACATCATGTGCAACATATGAACTAACATAAACATTGCATATTACAGATTCTACAATGGAATGCACATGTATTAGGTTATGCCATGTATGATGATGCCTAAATGTACAGATAGCGAGCAGGAGTGATTCATCATTACACGCACAATTTAATTGCAGGTTAAGGGCGATTCGATTCCGCCTTTTAGGGGCATATTGTAAAAATAAGCCATAAAAGATGTAAAGAAGTCATTTTTGAGTTATGGGCTTGGGCTTAACTAATTTCGCTTTGGAGGGGTGTTTGGGTAGAACCTCACTAAAATTGAAGGAAGGGAATAGTGAAATGACTCTGTTGTGCGCCTATATTACACTCAAAATGCAATCTGTTGACGCCGTGTCATACCGACCCTCAAGTAAAACAAACACGCAAGCATTCATTGCCTGCCCGCTTGCATCTCCTCTCCCTTTCCCTCTACCTCGATCCCACTGCAACACTAGGGTTCCTCTAGCGAGCCGTCCCCTTTGGTCCCATCTGGCCTGGTCCTCGGCGATGCTATGTCCAGCTAGGCTACATGGCCGGTGGTGGGGCAAATCTCCTGGCTGCTCCTCCCTCTGGTGCCACCCCTCATTCTCATGGTCTCCAACAGCTTCTCCTTTGTGGTTAGTCCAGCGCTACTACTCCGTGGTATTTGCACAACTCTGGTGATGCCACATGCTGCGAGAAGGCACCTTTTTCCCCTCCCTACTCCCGTGCCATGGCCTTGAGGTCTTTGTTGAAGGATGAGCTCATCCAACAAGGTGAGGACCTCCTCTGATTTTTTGCCAAATTTTCATTCTGATCCACTATACGATGAATTGCTATGAGCTGCTTCTGCTGCTGCTATATGATGCATTGCTATGAGCTGCTCCTGCTACTGCTATATGATGAATTGCTATGAGCTGCTGCTGCTGTATGATGAGTTGCTATGAGTTGCTGCTGCTATATGATGAATTGCTATAAGCTGCTACTATATGATGAGTTGCTACAAGCTGCTCCTGCTGCTGCTATATGATGAATTGCTATGAGCTGCTCCTGCTACTGCTATATGATGAATTGCTATGAGCTGCTCTTGGTGCTGCTATATGATGAATTGCTATGAGCTGCTGCTGGTATATGATGAATTGCAGACTGCTGCTGCTGTATGATGAGTTGCTATGAGCTGCTGCTGCTATATGATGCTTTCAGGTGGTGCTGCTATATGATAATAACCAGCCACTTGGACCATCGAATTTCAATAAATAATTGTTCTTCATTTAAATGTGGGTCATGTGTTCTTCATTTAAATTAGGCAATGGGATCTCTATGGAAAACATTGACCAAAGTAGATTGTGCCAAGTAGATGGTATCTTTGTATTTGCATTTTGAGCAAATAGTGATGGTCTGTTTTCCTATCATATTAATTACTGCACTGGGTTCAATTTGTGATGTTTGTAAGTCAATTTAATTTCCATATGGGCAGCAAAATGAAAAATATATAATGCAATCTAGACTTTCCACTGATCATACCAAAGATAAGCTGAAAACGCAATGAAAAGAACTGGTTGGCTTATTACATGGAGCTTATATTCACAGTGTGCTTATTTTCTTAGGATAACTCGTAATAACATCCCTCGAAACTTGGCTAATAGAACTGCATACAAATAACATGTCACGATGATTGCAATGGAGGAGTGATGTACCATAGCACACTTGCATAGGCTCACCGCTGCCTCTCCTTTTTTGCGATGTTCCATGAAATTGCCACATACATCTTGTACTTTTTCATTGTGTAACCCTATCGCAAGTTGACACGGCTAATTTCAGACATCTCTACATGATACTACATTGCATATCCCTTGCACATATTTAAACCACCAACTAACGATTGTGTGCGTACCATAAACTAGCCATGACTCAGATTTGGACTAGCGGGCACTCTAAGGGAGCCTAATGTAGTGCCTTTGGAATTACTACATGCCACCTATGATTTTGTGTAATGTACTGCCCTGTTCCTAAATATATGTCTTTGTAGAGATTCCAGATGGACCACGTATGAGATGTATATATATGCATTTTGGAGTGTAGATTCACTCATTTTGCTCCGTATGTAGCCTATAGTGGAATCTCTAGAAAGACTTATATTTAGGAATGGAGGTACGAGGTAGTATCATGTATGACATCTACATATCTAATTTAGCAACCAGTAGTAGAAATCATTATGCGCACAAAGGGATTCTTGGTGAAAATCCTAGCAAAGCACGCTTTGGCGAGCCTGAGAACAATACAAGAGAGAGAGACACACTTACAAGGTCATGGCAATGCCTCAGTCCAGGATCTTGATTGGCCAAGCTGTTAGATCCAGAAGAAACATCGTCCTTGTAGTTTTTGCCAGCTGCATAACAAGTAACAGCGACCGGTTAGTATATTTGAAGTACACCGGGCAGGTGATGCTGGACGGGTTTAAAGGTGACAAGTACCTACGCCGTGGCGGGTGCTTGGCATCTCTCCAGACGGTGGGAATCAGCTTAGAAACATCGAGGGTGATGACGTTGCGCTGGCTGTCGGGGTCCAATAAGGAGATCTAGAACCGTCGAGTAGGGTGTTTATGGAGCGGCTCCGTTAGGGTGGACTACGGTGTGGGCGAAGCGGATCTGTGGGCGTGGACGAGGGCGTAGGTGAAGCTGCTCCGGTGGTTGGGTTAAGGATGGTGTCGACGACGCGGATCTGTGGCCGTGGACGGGGCGTCAGAAGCTGCTCCGGTGGTTGGGTTAAGGATGGTGTCGACGATGCGGATCTGCGGCCGTGGATGGGGCGTCAGAAGCTGCTCCGGTGGTTGGGTTAAGGGTGGTGTCGATGATGCGGATCTGCGGCCGTGGACGGGGCATCAGAAGCTGCTCCGGTAGGTTGGATGAGGGTGCGAGGAAGCGGATCTGAGGCCGTGGATTTGTGAGTTGGCAAAGCGGCCCCGGTAGGGTTGAGAATGGTATAGGCGAAGCTACTCCGGTAGGGTGGACGATGGTGTTGGCGAAGCGGCTCCGGTAGGGTTGAGGAAGGTGTCGGCGAAGAGGATCAGAGGTCGACGACGGGGGCGTCGGTGGGGCGGCTCCGGGGGGTGTGGATGAAGCGTCTCCGTTGGGGAGTACGAATGAGCCGCTGCAGATGCGCGGCGGTTGACGAGAGTACCGGCGAAGCAGATCCGGCGCCATGGACAAGGCCGGCACTGAATGGGCTATGGTACAGTGGTGGATGAGCAGTCTACTTGTTTCTAGGGGAGGTGGGAGGGTAGATGCGGCCGAGGCAGATCCGGCGAGGTGGGCGCTTGTTGGCGATGAATGGGCTATGGTGCGCGGTGGATGAGCAGTCTAGGGTTTCGAGAGGGAAGGGGAGAAAGGGCGATGAAGTACGGACGACGTGATGTAAGATGCTCTGGTGCTGTGGAGTTAGTCGTTTTTGCAGGAGGGGGAGAGGAAATGGGGGTGCCGTGTAGTGGGGGGAACCGGAAGTTACCAAAGCCTATCATGTAGATGAGGGTGGTATTGTAACTGTTGGTCTCCGTGCACCAAGGACAAAAGGGGGATTTCGCATGCTAAAGACTAAGGTGGCGGAAATTTTAGAAGGAGGCGGGAGATTTTACAGCCCGCGGGTTCGTTCATATCCAGTTTCAACTAATTTTGGACCGTGCTAGCGGGAAGGTCATGCTAGACTGTGTACACGCGGCACGTGTCAGCAGTTAATAACTGGTGTGAAGTCCACCCCAGAAAAAAAGACAATAACTCGGGATGATGCGCCGATAACTTGGACGTTCACACGGGCGCGACCAATCGTACAGGTGTAGTGGCGCGTTCACAAAAAAAGGGATCAAACGCTCAGCCTATGTATTTCTCATGTAAATAGATAATTTAGTGCCATTGGTTATTTACTTTAAACATAATGCATTGACGTGTTATTGTAGAGGCGCACAAAAATAAATGGATATTGTAGTCAGCTACTTAAAAGTGTTACCTCATATGATTACATAGCCTCCATTTCATAAATTGTGTATCCGTTGAATTCATATATGAATATTACATATATTACTTCAAAATAGAAACTTAAATCATCCAAGACTAATGAATTTGAATGCAAGAGTAACAATGGTGCATGTACATGATAGCTACATTGGTTGTTTGAAGAAACATCACTGTAACTTTGGCATGCACAACTGAAAAGGTTTATCTAAATAGAAAAAAATGTGATATGTGAGTGTCCAATCTTTATAGCGTTGAACCGATATTGTACCTTTGGCCACGATACGAAGTAGATATTGACTTATGTTCAAGCGATGCACGTCCACGATCGCTAGATAGTGATACGTGAATGAATCGTGCAATCTCTCTCACACGCATACATATCTCATTTCCCTGTGGGCATCGGAATCACACACGCGCACTTCATGTATTTCTCTCCCTCCGTCAGGGTTAAATTTGTCTTTCTACCCCGTCCTACAAGTCTCTCACATAGAAACACACACGCTCTCTATGTCTAACAAGCCCACCCCTTTAATTCCGCCCACCCACATCCACTAATGTCTCAATGTATAATAATGTCTCTCACACATATGCTATCTACCTATCCATTAATATAGCTAGATATGTGTCACACAAACTCCTTCTCCCTACTAGCAAGATGCCCATGCGTTGCACGGAACATCAAGATGCATTTGTATGAGAAGTTTATCTTGTCAGAGAAAAGGATGAGGGGGAATGCCTTATTTGCAAATGCGAAAAGGGGTGTGGGTATCTTTTTGCAAAATTGCCATAGTTTCCTTCCTGTCCGCCGGATATAAATCGGATGGCCTATATTGCTGGATGGCAGGAACACCATCATCACCAACTCTGTTTTTTTATAAGAGTAGAGATATGTGAGTGTCACTGCCCCCTCCCACACACACCCACACTTCCCAACACCGAAGGAGTAGGGTGACACCTCGATCTTGATACTAATCTATCGTCTGGCTTCTCTCTCAAACATACACACACACACTACCCGGCACCGAAGGAGTAGGGTGGCACATCAATCTTGATAATAATCTATCTACTCCTCTCTCAAACACACACACACACACACACACACACTCACTAGTTGTGCCTCTGTGCCTACCGCGCACACTCTCGATACGTCTTTCTCTCCCTCCCCCCCCCCCCAAATGACATCAGAAGGGTGACAACTCGATCTGATCATAATCTGTCAATTGGTTTCTCTCTCAAACATTGTGTCTCGGTGCCTCGCTCGATAGCCCCCTCGATATGTAGACTTCTCGCGCGCGCACAACTGTAGTGGCGATGACGCTGAACCCAGTGTGCCTTGTTTTTACCGGCCTCATGTGATAGTTTTCACCTTGTTTTCTGTTAATTAACAAGGCAACCTTTTATTTGTTACTACTAGTGAATCTAAAATCATTCGGGGCAGACATAAAATATATCACTTCAACCCAATTATCGCAGCAACTATTTTAAAAGAAATTAGCTAGCTGCCCGTGCGTTGCATGGAACATCAAGATGCATTTGTATGAGTAGTTTATCTTGTGAGAGAAAAGGCTGAACGAGGGAAGGCCTTATTTGCGAAGATGGAGAGACGTGTGGGTATATTTTTGCAAAATTGCCATAGTTTCTTTACTATCCGTTAGATATAAATCCGACGGCCTATATTGCAGGATGGCACGCACACCATCATCACCAACTCTGTTTTCTACTCCCTCCGTCCGAAAATACTTGTCATCAAAATGGATAAAAAAGAGATGTATCTAAAACTAAAATACGTCTAGATACATTTCCTTTTATCCATTTTGATGACAAGAATTCCGGACGGAGGGAGTATTTGTCTTTTTAGAGATTTCAACAAGTGACTATGAATGGACCTTACCAACATACTCAAAAAAGTAGTCCATAATTTTGATGTTACCCTCTTTTCTTGGCGATCCAGTGCCATCTGGATACCTCATAAATAAATCAAGGACAAATCCGACCCCTCCCTAAAAAGACATACGGAGCAAAATGAGTGAATCTACACTCTAAAATATGTCTACATACACATCCGTATGTGGTAGTCCATTTGAAATCTGAAAAAGACAAATATTTAGGAACGAATGGAGTATATATAAGAGTAGACATGGAGATATATCTCCAGCATGGTCTACAACAAAAATGTGTTGGGCTGGTTAGCACCGGATGCTCGCAACGCGATGACATGAGTTCGAATTCTGTCTTTTAACTTTAGATTTTTATATTATATATTACTCTACTTATTTAATATATACTTCTTTAAATCTGTCTTGATAGTGGAACCCACAGTACTTAGAATACAAGATTAAGGATGGACTTGTTTCTTTTTAACTTTCTTTACGAAGCTGTAGCCACCCTGCAAGTCACGTGTACACTGTACATGCAATTAACTTTTTATAGAGGGACAATCATACAGGCAATTAACTCAAATGGATTGGATGTCACTCTATTATTTCCAGCATAAATAGCATCTCCAACGGCGGCCGGCAAATTTCCTCCCACTTCCTTCCACGGAGGACGACATCAAACGCCAGTGGCATACATTTTTACAACTCTAACCAACCAGATGACATTCGTGCAAACACGGACTAATTTCATATAAGCATGAAGGATTTCGTATAAAAAGTCGGATCTTCATATAAACATGATGGATTTCATTACATTTACATGAACTAAGAGGTGCCAGTCCGGCTCTCTTGTATAATTAATACTCCCTCCGTCCAGAAATACTTGTCCTAGAAATGGATGTATCTAGACTTATTTTAGTTCTAAATGGCTGCCCGCGGATCCCTTAGTATTCCTCATGTCCGTCAGACACTTGCGGGGTCGACGAAGGTCCTCGAAAGAGACGAAGCAGCAAAGAAACCACCTGAATCCGCGGTCGTCGCCTCGGCGGTGGCCTTCATGGGTCCCAAGTGGCGGCAGCCTCCCGTGTTCTACTTCTCCTTGATGATGGTGGCGGATACGGAGAAGCTGGCCACCGACCCGTCGCTCTCCATGCACCCGGCTTCTGTCTCTGCCTGCATGGCGCTGCCGCAGGCACGGGAGGCACGGCCACTACAAACACTGGTGGCACGGTACGACGCGGCAGCGATGGCGCCCATACCGGCGTGCTCGCCGCCGTGCCGGCGTGAAGCAACTCGCCAGTCCTCATCGAGTTGAACTGGAGCGGCGAGTTGCCGAACCACGCGCCTGCATGGGGCGGCAACTGGCTCCATCGGGCCAAGCGAGGTTGGTGAAGCATCGAGCGGCCTCGCCCGTATCCGGAGGGCTCGGCGGGCCACCCAGCCAGGTAATATGCTGGAGAACGTCTCATCGGAAGCCATCAGAAGAGTGGAGAAAATGGTGAAGGAGGAGACGGGGGAGCGGCGGAGGGGTGCGATTCTTGCCCGCTGTCTGTCTGGCCTCATGTAAATAGAGGGCGGACGGTAGGAGCTTGGCCGATGTCTGACCTCGTTTAAACTGAGGGCGGACGGGAGGAGCTCGGCCGGTGTTGCGTTTAATTCCGACCCGCTCATGAACGGACGTGTGGCCGGAGTAGGATTCTCGGTTTGCACGCGGGTTTAACGAAGGGGTTTAATGAAGGCGCCGGGCGTGCAGCGAGCGGCGCAGTACTATTCGATTTGACAGCAGTAATGAGCCGTCAAATTACAAAGGCCCTCGCCTCTCGTGAAACCGACCAAGCTAGACTGCCCCGCCCTCTATCCTTTTAGAAAATGTATATACTCCACTTTTGTACAGTAGTAGTATTGATGGACTGCGCCATGGAGCAAAACTTGAAATTAAAAAAAAGGTGGTACATATAGAGAGCGCTCGTCGCCAAATTATGCATATAGTATTATTAAAAAAGCTTGTCACAATAATGGTGTCCAGCACAAGTGCACAACCCACCCCTCAAATAAAACTAAGCACCCTGGAATTCTTGACAAAACTAAGCACCCTGAAATCTTTGACAATTAAACTGCTGGCTATATGATGTTGGCCATATATATTGTACGTATATAATGTGAGATGAAATGTAGTACTATACCAACTAAAATATGAAATGTAAGAAATACTAGTATGTACGTACTGAAGAGTTAAAGTAACAAGAAGAAACATAACATAGTTCTGCTGGGGGCTCAGCACAACACACCCCTCAAATTAAATTAAGCACACCTGAGATTAAACTATGCAACTAATCCGGTAGACACTGCATTAGAAGTTTAGAACCACCATGAGCAACGACACTGCCACCTTACTCGGAGTCCTCGTCCACGTCCTCGACTTCGTCCTTGTCCCTCTTCCTCTTAGCTGATTCTTCTTTGCTTGAACCGCACACTTGGCTATTGCTCTTCATCCAACCCTTGTAGATATTGAAGCAAAGGTAGCCATCCATTGCAGCGTAGTGGATGTGGTCTATATCTAGTACATTCCGCTGCCATGCATGACGATGAAACGTGTAATGAGGTTTCTCCAGTTCTGATGCGAAGGATGAACCATGGCTCCTGCCAGGTCATCATTGAAGGTGACGAGAGGGCACCACCCGATTCTTACGGAGGTCGAAGGGGTTGCCTACAACGAGGCCTATCCGACCCAGGACTTCTTTGTCGTTCTTAAAGTCTACAGTAACGAATTTTACTGTTTTGTCCTTGAGGAAGTTCTTAAAATCCTGGCACTCAACGCCGGCATGGCATATGTGGTAGACCAAGCAAACGTTATGTACGCAAACCCGGATCACGGCGGGCTTCTTCCTCTCTTCGTCCTTTAGATCCTTCTCTCGTCCCAGGACTGTGGTGTACTCAACATCTAGCCCAGCGACCCACTCATCATCTGAGTTTTCGAACATGCGTCTGAAGCGAGAAAGGCATCCTTTCACCGTCGCGGAAGAACGGGTGTAGATGACGTCGAACTCATCGCCGGTTATGGTTCTAACCTTGTACTCACCGCCGATCGTGGAGATTTGGGACGCCATGGATTTGGGAGGAGGTTAGGATTAGTGGAACTGTCGTAATGTGAATGGGCGGACGACTAGGAGCGAACCGCCGTAGTATTGAAGGACGCGGGGGCGAGTAGGAGCGAACTGCCGCCGTCTGAACGGCAGGGTAGTGGCTTTCCATTCTCCCATGATACGGGCTTCCGAGAGCCCTCGGATATGAGATCGAGCAGTTGCGTGGCGTGATTCTAGACCTATGGGTGAATATCCTATCCTGGAGGGTTATTCTGCAAATTTTCAGCAACTTAGCATGCGACCGTTTGATCTCAGAACCAAGGGCTGCCAAGAGCCAGTATCATGGTCGCGCCTACCACGACCGCCACGTCGTCGCTTCATCAGTCGCGCTTCTTGGAGATTTAACACGGTGCGTTAGGGTATCTGATGTTGGCATGTCATACATAGTCATCACTTAGTCACTCATACTACAACATGGTTTGTCTATAAGGTTGGCTATAAGTGTATTTTTTTACTTCTCTCTATCTCTTTCTTCGTACTCCCTCCGTCCCATAATATAAGAACATTTTTGACATTAGTGTAGTGCCAAAAACGTTCTTATATTATGGGACACAGGGAGTACTAGTATTTATTGCATTTGCCAAGGAGTGACCTCTTCCAATGAAATGGTGTTGCTAAGTTTGCTTCATTTAATTAGCTATAGACTCAAAATTGTCTTTTCACCTAGGTACACGCGCTTAGCACCATTTCTTCCTTGGGTCACCAAACTAGTCTCTCTCTTCTTGATTAACTTGCCACATCAGACTTTATGCCTATGTGGCATGCTTAAGCACCTCTAGGAGCAAGTAAGTACAATAGTGCGCTTTACATGGCATTTTTTGCATATGTGGAGGAAAGAGAGGCAAGGAAAAAGTGGAGAAGTGGGCTCTCATGCAAGAGCCAGCCTCTACTACATGGTGGAGCATTGGGAGAGGCAGGTGGTCAGAAATAGGGAGACTCACGCCGGTCGTAGCGCCGCAGTTAAAATGATAATGGCAAGTCAAATCACGGGGCCCCGCCTGTCCAGCAGTAACTCGCTATCAAATCACACAGCCCTACGTTTGTAGTAGCCTACTCCCTCATCTTCTTGCGTCTCTGTCGAATCGACTAGGCGGAACTGCCCCGCCTACCGCGCAGGAAAAGCTCGCGCAGTATACTCCCTCCGTCTAGGTGACCAAGGTGGAGAGGAAAACGAGATAACTTAATGTTTAGTATTTGCTAAGGCTAGTTGTAATGGTACTAGCCTTAGCAATTTTGATGAGGTGTCATAAAATTAAATGAAGAAAGAGAGAGAGTTGAGTACTACTATGTGTCATACATGGTAATAAATAAAGTACTACATGATACTAATATATGATACATGGCGCGGAAGTACTAAGTATTATTAATACAGTTTTGCTAGAACTCATCTAGATGAGATATAATTTGGTCTCGTTCATCGTTTATAGCCATTGGATGTGATGTTATAAGATGTGTGTGTGCTGTCGTGGGTTGTATTTGTTCTTGTGCAACGAACTGACCACTGCATGTCATGTTTGATAGTCTCAAGTCATTAAAAGCATACAAGCCCCACATCTCTTCTTGGTTGATTCCTCTATTTATGTCAAAAAAGAAGAAACAACGTGAGAGTTAATGCACCACGCCTATGTGTTTACTATTTGGTTTTCGTAAGATGACTAAATACTCACCTAGACGGAGGGAGTATTTGATTTGACAATGGTGGCGCAGTTCCCGATCTGGCTTTAATGCGAGCGAGGGAGGCGTGGCGGTTCCCGATATGTTGAACGGCCCATGAATCCTCCTTCAATTAATGCATGACGGAAGTAATGGGAGGAGGTCTGGGAAAAGAGGCTGGACGATGTGAATGCAACGCAATTTGCCCTCATTGCCCTCATATAAAGGCGCCCCTCCATTCCAATGCATCAACCACATCGTACGCACCTGCGCATTTGCCTAAGCACCTACACTAAGCGCAAAAGAGCTCACTCCAGACCCATGGCGGTGATGCGCGTGAGCGGCCAGCGGCTGCGCCAGATGGTCCACAATGCCGGCCTACGGCATGGCGCCGAGGATCGTCTCCAGACGGTGTTGGAGACCGGCTGGTGTTTGGCCGCCGTCGATGCCAACTATGACTCTCAGTTGGACCATATCATCGTTGCCACCAGCAACAAGTTCACCGTCCTCAAGAAGCTCGCGGACGACATCGATGTACTCCTCCAGCCCGCGCGCCCAGGCTCCTCATTGCCTGCCACCCTAATCGGCCTCCATGGCCGGAACCTCTTTCAAGCACTGGTGGCCTGCGACGCCTCGCCCGGCCACGAAGAATGTCTACTGAGGTCGCGCTCACGCGAGGCGCCTCGCCCTGCAAGAATTCGTCGACCTACACATCCACGTGTACGAGCAAATCGTGTACATAGGTATCTACAAGGCCAGCGAGGACGCTACGACGTTGGCCTTCCTCAACCGGCTGGAAGCCTTGGATGCCTTTGCTGAGAAGCACCTCGACCTCGCCACAAAAGCCGCCGCTCCTTAGCCACCGGTCGGTGGCCCGGCACACTAAGTTGAGGAGGAGGAGGTCGTACGTTCGTGGATCCATATTTCTTCTTGCCTTCTGTAACCACCACTGCGATTGCATCATCGTGGCCTTAATTCTTATTGTGTTGTTGCATTCTCGTTCCAGTCAATACCGACATGTGCGATCCCTTTTCTTAATTATATGCATCACTGTAACTAGTACTCCATCCATCAATTTATAAGTTGTGCTTACCTTTTCCATCGACTTCGTGCAACGCGCGGGCATCTTGCTAGAAACACTAGAATATGTCTATATAATCTGTATGTGATAGTCCATTTGAAATCTCAAAAAAGACAAATATTTAGGTACGGAGGGAGTAATATATTAGGTGTATATCAAAACAATAGTGATTTCTTTCAAGTTTGTGCACAAATACTACTATTCTACTACTTTGGATCCGTGGCAATGCACGGGCACATTGCTAGTAAAAAGAAAAGGCCTGCCGCGTTCGCGTCACACCCCCACGCGCCCGGGAATCGGGAGTACAACAAGGCCCGTCCGGCACGACACATAGCTTAGGGAAGGCGTTTTGCCTAGCATTTTCACTTTCATGTGGGACCGCCGTTGAGCAAACCGACACCTCGCCCGCCGCCGGGTTGGAAAACAGAAACGAGGGGAAGATCTAGCTGTAGCACGGAAGCCAAGAAATTTCGTGTCAGATGGGGCTCGTTGATAGAGTAGGAGCATTCCGTACTAGTACTACTCCTACTAGTTACCAAGTTTGTACTCCTAATACTATATTACTAGTACTATCACTATACAACTAGTAGGTACGTGCACGGCACAACATCGTAGCAACAAAAAACGGGAAGATCTTCTTTTGGGCGATTTATCTTTTTTCAATCAACATAGTATGAATAATATGATGTGGGGGGCACCCATGAAGCTTATGTAGCTTGGTTGCATGGCTACGAGGGTTAGAGAAAAATAAATAGATAATGTGTTTAGAGTGCACTCCACTAAATAGATATACTTTGGATCCATTGCAACGGACCGGCACATCTATATCTACTAGTAAGTTATACGTGCCTTTCACGCGAGAGTGAAGTGCGACAAGACATCAACATAAATGTACCACATTATAACAGACAAACATATACATTTTTAAATCTCGTCGCCCATCCCATTCAAAATCAAATTATAACTACATAATATTTGATGACTGTGTGGTATATACTACACAAAACTCGTATGAAATATATAAGAACAATTGATTACTCCAGTTGCAAATAAAATTGAATTTGGGAAAGATGCTGCATTGGCTTTGAACCAAAACAAAAAAACTCAAGTAAAAATAAATGTCAATTCTCTTGGAAGACCAAACATGTTAGAACTAAAGTGTAGAGGAGTCTAGAACAACTGAGAAGTGTATGAGTTATGTGCATATTGTACAACGTAATTGATAGAATAAACATGAATGGTGATTCTTTTAACATAGAAAAACTTAAAGAATTGAAGTATGGAAGAGTCTAGAACAAAGAAGAACTGGCTTTGTTTTCAGGTTCGTGCATAAGCAAAAGTGTGGAATATTCTAGATTAGTACACGTGGCAGAATCCAATGTGGTGGAGAGAATATCCAATGGCCAAGAGCACTCGGATTTGCCACCTCTCAGCCGTTGGATCAGTTTCATCCAACAACCAATATTCAAATTTATTCGTACACTATATTGTGGTAGAGATACCCCCTATATAGTGTGTGATAAACTTTGAAAGTTGGTCGTTGGATGAAGCCAATACGACGGTACAAAGATGGCAAATCCGAGCACTACTGGCCGTTGGATATCATCCACCAGATTCTGCCACATGTATAATCTACAAGACTCCATGGTTGAACTTAATTCATGACTAACTTTGCCACAACTAAGCTTAGGCAAAGTTATTAGTTCTTCAAAATGAGAGCCACAAGTTGGCAAGCCTAAGGGAATCTTGCCACATTTTTTGTGTGTATGTCATGTGGGGCCTTAGTGTGGCTTGCCTAAGGTGTGGCTTGAACCAAACACTCACCTAAGTTAATCAATCTTGCCTAACCTTACATTCCACCAGATTTTGCCACATGTTAGAATACAGAAAACTCCACATGTAGAAGCATAATGCACAAACCACCAGAATCTCATGCGTGTAATGCACGTGTACCTTACTAGAACTAGTTGGTAGTAATAAGAAACAAATTCCAGTTTTGGCACGAGCTCGTACTGCGGGAGCACCACAAGGCCTGCCACAGGAGTTACATTTCCCTCTCGGGGCCCACGGGACCGAACTTCAGTGGATTAGTGCCTGGCCTATGAGTCAATGACATGCAGACCTTAAATGCGGCTGGCCCACATGTCATTCTCATGGTGGTGGCGTGGTTCGTGACTCACTCGTTCGAGATGAACCGCCGGTGGTGGTGTGGCCGTGGCGAGGTGCCACAGGCTGGGCGTCGGCGTTCTGGCGTAGATGGCCACACCGGCGGTACTACATGTAGTACATAAGTACTCCAAATGTGATGATTGATGCCCGGACGAAATGTGTCACAGCCGCTGGATGAAAATTCGATGGTGCGGGAGTACGGATCGAACACAGCAGCGGAGCGAGCAAACCGCGTCAATCGGGTGTATCTGTGGTAGAAAGTTGATGGTCGCCGCAGTTCAGTTGGCCCGCATGTCATGCACACAAAAGCAGAGGAGCGGTGGGGGCCGAGAGGGATGAGGGGCACGTCGGGGGGATGAGGATCCCCTGGCGCGAACAATCCTACCATTCTGTCACTGACATGTGGGACCCATAAGAGTGGGTCCCACCTGTCAGCGAAGGAAAGGCAGGGCAAGGCAGTGATAGCCACGTCAGAGGATCCATGTCCACGTCGGAGGACGTCGTGTCGTGGGTTGGAGTGGCGTCGTGGGAATCGCGTGTGGGTGTGGCAGTGGTAGAAACAAGAAACGTGATGGTCGCCGTGGTTCAACTTCCATGGACAAGTTGTCATGTCTGCTGACACGTGTATATCAAAACTAGAGTGTTTATATTTCAAGCACGTGGACAAGTATTATTCTACTAGTTTGGATCCATTGCAACGCACGGGCTAGCACATTGGTAGTAGTAGTGTCCATCTCTATCTCTAGAGGCCTTCCCTCATTCATCCTTTTCTCTCACAAGATAAACTACTCATACAAATGCATCTTGATGTTCTGTGGAATGCACGAGGATGTTTCCTTGGGGTCTCTCCAGTGCGGCGTGGCCGTAGTTGCAAGTTGACGCCCCTTGAGATGCCGACGTTGAGGGGCACTCGGATTTCCTCCGATGAGCAGGTAAGATGAGTTTGATCACGTAGTAAATGCATTCTAAAGACTACTTCCGTGTCCATTTACTAATTCTCCCCCTGGCCATTATTTCACAGGTTAGGCTCGGTGCGAGTGGAGATTGGCTTGCATATGTACGGGAGGGTACCAACATCAATTTGCACAACATTTACAACGGTGATACCGTTCCCGTAGAACCTTTGTCCAACATTGGGATCAGCCATGCAACGGGCCACCGCATGAATTGGTACGATGAAACCACGGTGAGACTGAATAAGATAGCATGAACCTTGCACATGGCGGTCAAAGGCGGACCATGCTGTCTGCGGCCGATTTGTTGCCCTATGAGTAGGAAGACTTTGTGCTCCTTTCCAACCGCATCTTAGCGGTGACAAACCAGGGGACTTATTTTGTATGGGACACATCCTACGATATACTCCCTCTCTCCTAGTTTATTTGTTTTGAATCTTTTCGTTTTATAAGTTTCAAATTCAAATTTAGAGCTCCCCATCACATGTTGAGATTACAATGTCCATTAAATCATTGCGTGCATGTATAGTAAAGAAACAAATCTCGAGTTTGGCACGAGTTCGTGCTGCGGGAGCACCACAAGCCCTGGCGCAGGAGTTACATTTCCCTCTCAGGGCCGTCGGGACTGAGCTTCAGCGCCTTACTACACCTACCTTTGAGTCAATAACATGTGGACCCGATAGGTGACTGGTCCACATGTAATGCTCCCGAAGGCAGAGGGGCAGTGGGGCCAAGAGGGGTGAGCCACAGGACGGGGGACGTGTGGTTTCATAGGTTCGAGCGGCGTCGTGGGAATTGAGGGTGGCTGTGGTAGAAACTTGATGCTCGCCGCATTTTAGGTGGCCCACATGTCATGCACACAAAGGCAGAGGGGCAGTGCGGCCGAGAGGGGTGAGGCGCACGTCGGGGGGCGTGGTGCCGTGGGTTGGAGAGGCGTCATGGGAATCACGAGATGAAACGTGATGGTCGCCGTAGTTGAACTTCCATGGACAAGTTGTCATGTCTATGGACACATGCACTGCATACCGATCACTGGAAGGACTAGCACAGAAAGCTATATATGCGAATAAATAGTTCCTTATAGTCAAGCGGACCCATGCTACTACTCTGTTCCAAAGACATGCACACCATCGAAATAGTCCATCTATATCAATATACACCGAGAGGGAATAATTTTTTTTACAAGAGAGGAAATAGTTCATCCATCCATAATGCCCTCCTGCTGGTGCAGCCTTTTCTTCTTCTTCTTCTTCTTCTTCTTCTTCTTCTTCTTCTTCTTCTTCTTCTTCTTCTTCTTCTTCTTCTTCTTCTTCTTCTTCTTCTTCTTGTTCTCATTCTCTATGAGAGACGGCTTCGCAACAAGCTCTTTGGACCTTGAAGCTATCTCGAAACTCACATGGGCATCGAGGGTAGCATATTTTATCTTCTCGTACGTCAAGGGATAATTCTCCCATCCAGACGACCTTAATGCCACCGTCTCGTCACCCTTCTGAAGATTTGTACCGAGCACAAAATTTGCTACATCGAATAGGGATGGTGTCTATTTATCACAATCTTCTACAGGAATTTTGATTCTGGTTTGTAGGTCAGTGATGCTTTTCAAATCAAGGTTGTACGGCTCCAGCTTCTGTTTGTCCCCTTCGATGGCTGCCCCACAGTATCTGTCCTCCCGAGACAAGAAATCGTGAAGCTCACCTGGTATGGAGGGCGAGTGTATGATGTGGTACACCAAAACATCATCTTTGAGGCACAACTGAAGGACGGCGCTACTGGATCTTCCTGAGACACGCTCCGTGTACTCTACGTCGAGACCGATGACCCTCGTCTCTACCTTTTCGAGGGAGTTGGATACATTGTTGATCCACTGCCGAACAACCCTTGGGTGGACGGTGACGGTGGCAACTATGCACATCGAGCCTTCGACGAGGACATGTTGGACGCTAAAAACGTGCATCTCGATCTCTTTCGCCATTTGGAACCGCTGGAACAGAGGGCTATGGTTTGGAGAATTAGGATTAGATGGCTAGTCTAACTGAAGTAGTAGATGATTATTTAAAGAGGTTAAAACAATGTGAACGCAGTGGGGTTTGGATGCAAATGAAGACGAAGGGGAGGTGAAGAAGCCGAGGAGAATCGGTTCCCGATGGAGAAGTAAATGGGAGAAGTGGCGTGCAGACAGTTGATTAGACGGCTAGGTAGACTAAATGAAAAGGCTATGCGGGTAGACTGATGAGTCGTACATGTTCGTGTACGTGCCCATCCTTCCTGATAGGTGGGACCTATGCAAACAGATAAAAAAATGTGTTCGTAGCTTTTTTTAGCGCGTGAGTGGGAGACACAACATTGTCTGGTTAAGGAATACTCCCTCCGTTTAGGTGAGTATAAGTCACCTTATGAAAATCAGGTTTTCCCAAAACTTTTAGGCGTGGAGCATTAACTTCCTACTCGATCCCCTCCCAGCCTCGTTAGCCAGCGTTCTCTTCCTCTGCTGCCGCGTTCTACCTTTCCATTTTCCTCTTCTCAAGTGTGGAGCGATCGCATGCCATCCTTGATGCACCGTAGCGACCACTTGCATGCATCGCGGCAGGGCGTTGATTGGGCATGGGCGAAATTTGGTTCTGCTTTCTTAATATGGATGATACCGAACGATGAAGTGAACAGGCATGCTAGCACGGGAGACCTTTTTCCGCTATACAATACTGGAGTACTCATGTTCCTACTAGTAGTAGTAGTAGTAGTAGTAGTAGTAGTAGTAGTAGTAGTAGTAGTAGTAGTAGTAGTAGTAGTAGTACAACTGTGGAACACTTGATGGTCAAAATACTATTCATCCGGTCCTCACGGTGAAGTGACAACACCTGCGCGACACTAGTCCAGCGGGCGGCGTGTTCGGGTTACCAAAGTCAGCCTCACGCTGTGCACTGTGCAGTCTGTCACCGCCGCTGTACAGCACATTGGCGCCTCGCCTCGTCTCCCTCTCCGCTCCCATAGCACCACTCCATCTCCTTCTCCGTCTCCGTCTCCATCTCACTATGCCCCCGTGTACCGTCGCATCACTCGCCTCCCCCAGTACCACTATTCCCTCACTAGCCGCTCCAGCACCGACATCCTTCTCCCCCGTAAATCAAGCCCCCTTCCAAACTCCACCATGGTCGAACGTGAACCCCGCAGCATCCATATGAGCCGCGATTGGAGCAATCTCCCCGGTGACATCCTCGACCTCTGTTGTTCGTGTATGGATATGTTGAGCGCCCTGCGACTGGCTGCATGCTCGAGGGACATGCACACGGCCATTGTCGAAGCGAGGCCTAAGCTTTTCATGACACCCTGCTTGCTGCTATCTCGTCTTGCGAGATTGGTTCACCATGATACGAAGGCGTGCATGATGCCCCTCGACTTCAATCCGATCTCCATTAGCCAAAACTTCTTTGTAGGTATGTAGTGGGTCGCCGTACATCATTTCCCTCGACATCGATCCGATCACCATCGCCCGACACTTCTTGGCAGGTATGTACTGGGTCGGCATGAACTCCCACTGGATGGCTGCCTTCAGAGAAGACGGTAAAAAGTTGGTGCTCGTGAACTTCCAGACCTCCCATGAGATTACCCTTCCTCCCTTGGATTATATAGAGTATTACCATCGCGGTCCAAGTCATCTAGATTACTACGTCAGTTGGACGGACCTTGTTTTGCAGAAGATTGTAATCTGCCAAGTGCCCACACGACATGCGAATTACGCAGACTTCAAGCTAATTGCCTTGTTCGACCGCGGACTCGCCTATCTTTACGCCGGTGCCTTCTTTAGCTGGAGACAACTCGGCTCGTAGTGGATCATCGTCAAAGCTGATACACACTTCTGTGATGCTATTGAACACAATGGCATCATCTACGCGATCGACAAAGCAGATGGCACCACGTATTGCTGGGACGGCGCGTGTAAGTTGTTTCCGTCTCATGTTAATGATGATGCCATGACACTGTTTGAACTTTTTGTGATGATTGGCATATCCCTGTTTGAGCAGAATTTGAGTAGAACTATGGCAATGTATTAGAGACGCCGTAAATCAGCTATATTTGGAATGAGTTAATTCATGCGATTGTGACCATGTCATTACAGCCAATTTGTACCCTGAATAATCAAACGGTTAGGAATATATGGATATTATCCTTATTTTACAGTAATCTATATACTACTACTAAATATGAGTGTGTATCAATGGCCATGTTAGTTTCCTCATTTTCATGATGTAGAAACATGCACCACACTGTTGGTTTCATCAAACCATACATTAGGGAAGTAAATGTGCATATGGAGAACTCTATATTTGGAAGTAGTGAAATCCTGCAATGCTTACCATGTGTACATACCTATATTCGCCCTTCAGCAATCAATGGCTAGAATAATATCCTCACAAATTTTTTGCCCACAGAACACGAGTATATAACAATGCATGGTCTGTTAGTTGCCTTGAAGAATTTGTTTTTGAGGACAGAACATGATTACATAACATGCATGACATGGTAGTTTCCTGTGAAGAATCGATTGCGAGATAACATGAGTATAACCATGCATGGCACTTCTATATTTTCGAACCAAGTATACATTTCCCTGTATTTTCCTCCTAGTTCCAACAGGGACATATCAATGTTGTTTCTTGCATTATCCTACTCATACTCTAAACAATGCTGATCTTACATTAACAGTGTCTGTACTTTTTCATATGATGGAGTGTCCCTACAGTTACTGCCCTTTGTAATCACACCACCTTTGCCAAAAACAAGGAAGCACAACTGGTTCCTTGCTCGATCAGACGACGGCGAAAGACTGATGATCATTCAGACACATGAGCCGGAAAAGTTATATTGCAAAAACCCCACTGTATACAAGCACCGTGTAATATGTGAGTATCCGGACAGTGGTTGTTACGTCTATGAGCAGCATACCAGCTTGTTGGGGCCTTTAGGATTTTTTAGTTGGAGGCGGGTAAACAGCCTTGGTTCACACTCTCTGTTTCTCGGACTCAATTATCCAATTAACCAGCAGATCACCGTTGGCATGGACCTTGATGGCAGAGAGGCTCTGTTTGCTATGGAAAACTGTGTCTACACGGCGAGCCCTAGGAGTTCGTGAGCAAACTCCCCTGATTGTCAACGATACAGCCTGCAGCCAAATGAAGGTGAGAATGACAAAGGCATCCGGATTAACTTTGATCCTTGGATGTCTCAATTACGACAGGCAGTGATGTGGTTCAAGCCTTGAGGTTGATAGGTAATTGGGTTGTTGCATCAAAAGGGTGGAATCTTGGTGTCTCCGGATCACCGGTCGTTGAAGCGGGCTGCAAATTATGATGGTGTTGGATCATCTCTTCGAATGACTTTGTTGTCTTTGCTGCTGGTTCGGATGGGTAGTTCTTTCTTTTGTTAGGCATATTCCTTGTCATTTGTTCATCCTCGTCTATGTCACTCTTACTATGTAATAGTTGCTTCATTTAGAATGTCATTCTCGCCCGGATCACGAGAGTCCGAAAGCTGCAGATGGGTGCGTTTTGGTGGTGTAGCAAGACTTCTTATGAACTATCATGTCTTCTTGTTTATGTCGATAGTAGTCACTAGTCGGTGTTTGAATGTTGTATATATCGTTGTTTGAACTGTTTATTGTCTCGAACTCTTGGTGGGCTAAATGAGGGCATCGCCATTCTCCGATGTTCGAGTATATCTCCTTTTTTCAAGTTATATAATTTGAGCTCAGTGTCTTTTCGATGATGTGCACTTGTTTGGGCCAGTGAGGTGTCGTTGAATATGGGCCAAGTAGTAACGCAATGCCAAACATGTCAATTATGACTCTCAGGCCGGGCTCTCAAAAGATCCTGAAAAAAAGGTCGGGCTCTCCAAAAAAGAAAGAATAAGGACTCTTAGGCCGACATGTGGGCGCCACCGGTGTTTTCGTGCGCTTGCGCGCCGAGAGCATATTGGCGCGTGCTCGAAATTCATGCTACCTTTTCATCCCCAGTCTCCCGCCCCTCCCCCACCTCTGGAATCTCGATTCCTACTCCAGTTTGTTGGGGAACGTTGCAGAAAATTAAAAATTTTCCTACGGTTTCACCAAGATCCATCTATGAGTTCATCTAAGCAACGAGTCATGGGAGAGTGATTGCATCTACATACCACTTGTAGATCGCGTGCGGAAGCGTTCAATGGAACGGGGATGATGGAGTCGTACTCGCCGTGATTCAGATCACCGATGACCTAGTGCCGAACGGACAACACCTCCGCGTTCAACACACGTACGGAGCGGATGACGTCTCCTCCTTCTTGATCCAGCAAGGGGGAAGGAGAGGTTGATGATGATCCAGCAGCACGACGGCGTGGTGGTGGATGCAGCAGAACTCCGGCAGGGCTTCGCTAAGCAACTACGGGAGGATGAGGAGGTGTAGCAGAGGGAGGGCGCCAAGGGCTTGAGTGCGGCTGCCCCTCCCCCCTCCCTTTATATAGGTGCAAGAGAGGGGAGGGCACAGCCTTGCCCCTTCCTCCAAGGAAGGGGTGCGGCCAAGAGGGGGGGAGGAGTCCATCCTCCCCAAGGCACCTCGGAGGTGCCTTCCCCTTTAGGACTCTCCCCTCCCCAAGTCTCCTTGGCGCATGGGCCTCTTGGGGCTGGTGCCCTTGGCCCATATAGGCCAAGGCGCACCCCCTACAGCCCAAGTGGCCCCCCGGGGCAGGTGGACACCCCCTCGTGGACCCCCCGACCCCTTTCGGCACTCCGGGGACAATACCGATAAAGTGCGAAACTTTTCTGGCGACCAAAATAAGACTTCCCATATATAAATCTTTACCTCCGGACCATTCCGGATCTCCTTGTGACGTCCGAGATCTCATCCGGGACTCCGAACAACATTCGGTTTGCTGCATACTCATATTCATACAACCCTAGCGTCACCGAAACCGTAACCATCTATTGATCAACGAGCTAGTTAACTAGAGGCTTACTAGGGACATGGTGTTGTCTATGTACCCACACATGTATCTGAGTTTCCTATCAATACAATTATAGCATGGATAATAAACGATTATCATGAACAAGGAAATATAATAATAACTAATTTATTATTGCCTCTAGGGCATATTTCCAACAGTCTCCCACTTGCACTAGAGTCAATAATCTAGTTCACATCGCCATGTGATTAACACTGATAGGTCACATCGCCATGTGACCAACATCCAAAGAGTTCACTAGTGTCGCTAAACTAGTTCACATCACCATGTGATTAAGACTCAATGAGTTCTGGGGTTTTGATCATGTTTTCCTTGTGAGAGAAGTTTTAGTCAACGGGTCTGCAGTATTCAGATCTGTATGTACTTTGCAATTCTCTATGTCATATTGTAAATGCTGCTTCCACGCTCCACTTGAAGCTATTCCAAATGGTTGCTCCACTATACGTATCCGGTTTGCTACTCAGAGTCACTCGGATAGGTGTTAAAGCTTGCATCGACGTAACCCTTTATGCCGAACTCTTTATCACCTCCATAATCGAGAAACATGTCCTTATTTACTCCAAGGACAATTTTGACCGCTGTCCAATGATCCCCATTCTGGATCATTCTTGTACCCTTGATGACTCATGGCAAGGCACACTTCCAATCACGGTACACATCATTGCATACTATAGAGCCTCGTCTAAAGCATAGGGGCGACCTTCGTCCTTCTTTTACTGCCGTGGTCGAGCTTTAAGTCTTAACTTCATACCTTACATCTCGTGCAAGAACTCCTTCTTTGATGATCCATCTTGAACACCTTCAAGATCATGTCAAGGTATATGCTCATTTGAAAGTACCATTAAGCGGTTTTGATCTATCCTCATAGATCTTGATGCTCAATGTTTCAGTAGCTTAAACCAGGTTTTCACTTGAAAAACACTTTTCAAATAACCCTGTATGCTTTACAGAAAATTCTACATCATTTATAATCATCAATATGTCAACGACATATACTCATCAGAAATTCTATAGTGCTCCCACTCACTTCTTTGGAAATACAAGTTTCTCACAAACTTTGTATAAACCCAAAATCTTTGATCATTTCATCAAAGCGTATATTCCAACTCCGAGATGCTTACTCCAGTCCTTAGAAGGATCGCTGGAGCCAGCATACCTTTTAGCATCCTTAGGATCGACAAAACTTTCTGATTGTATCACATACAACCTTTCCTTACAAAACTGGTAAGGAAACTCGTTTTGACATCCATCGCCAGATTTTATAAATGCAGCTAATGCTAACATGATTCCGACAGACTTAAGCATCGCTACGGATGAGAAAATCTCATCGTAGTCAACTCCTTGAACTTGTGAAAACTCTTTGCCACAAGTCGAGCTTCATAGACGGTGACATTACCGTCCCACGTCCGTCTTCTTCTTAAAGATCCATTTATCTCAATGGCTTGCCGATCAACGGGCAAGTCCACCAAAGTCCATGCTTTGTTCGATACATGGATCCTATCTCGATTTCATGGCTTCTAACTATTTGTTGGAATATGGGCCCACCATTGCTTCTCCATAGCTCGTGGTTCATTGTTGTCTAGCAACATGACATTCAAGAAAGGATCACCGTACCACTCCGAAGCGAGACGCGTCCTTGTCGCCCCACGAGGTTCGGTAGTGACTTGACCCAAGCTTCATGATCACTATCATAAGCTTCTACTTCAATTGATGTAGGTGCCACAGAACTTCCCGTGCCTGCTACTACACTGCTTGGTTGAAGTGATGGTTCAATAACCTCATCAAGTCACCACCATCCTCCCACTCAATTCTTTCAAGAGAAACTTTTCCTCGAGAAAGGACCCGTTTCTAGAAACAATCCCTATTGCTTTCGGATCTGAATTAGGAGGTATACCCAACCGTTTTGGGTGTCCTATGAAGATGCATTTTATCTGCTTTGGGTTCGAGCTTATCAACCTGAAACTTTTTCACATAAGCGTCGTAGCCCCAAACCTTTAATAAACGACAACTTAGGTTTCTCCAAACCATAGTTCAAATGGTGTCGTCTCAACGGAATTACGTGGTGCCCTATAAAAGTGAGTGCGGTTGTCTCTAATGCCTAACCCATGAACGATAGTGGTAATTCGATAAGAGACATCATGGTACGCACCATATCCAATAGGGTGCAACTATGATGTTCGGACACACCATCACACTATGGTGTTCCAGGCGGTATTAATTGTGAAACAATTTCCACAGTGTCTTAATTGCGTGCCAAAGCTCGTAACTCAGATACTCATCTCTATGATCATATCATAGACATTTTTATCATCTTGTCACAATGATCTTTAACTTCACTCTGAAATTACTTGAACCATTCAATAATTCAGACTTTGTGTTTCATCAAGTAAATATACTCAACATCTACTCGAATCATCTGTGAAGTCGAACATAACGATATTCATCTGCATGCCTCAAAGACTCATTGGACTGCACACATCAAAATGTGTTACTTCCAACAGGTTGCTACCTTGTTCCATCTTCTCAAACCGAGGCTTTTCACTCATCTTGCCCATGTGGTATGATGTGCATATCTCAAGTGATTCAAAATCAAGTGAGTCCAAACGATCCATCTGCATGGAGTTTCTTCATGCGTATACACCAATAGACATGGTTTGCATGTCTCAACTTTTCAAAAACGAGTGAGTCCAAAGATCCATCAACATGGAGCTTCTTCATGCGTTTTATACCAATATGACTTACATGGCAAAGTGCCACAAGTACGTGGTACTATCATTACTATCTTATATCTTTTGGCATGAAAATGTGTATCACTACGATCGAGATTCAATAAACCATTCCTTTTAGGTGCTAGACCATTGAAGGTATTATTCAAATTAACAGAGTAACCATTATTCTCCTTAAATGAATAACCAGATTATGATGCACATAATCCAATCATGTCTATGCTCAACGCAAACACCAAATAGCAATTATTTAGGTTTAACACCAATCTCGATGGTAGAGGGAGCGTATGATGCTTGATCATATCAACCTTGGAAACACTTCCAACACGTATCGTCACTCACCTTTAGCTAGTCTCCGTTTATTCCGTAGCTTTTGTTTGAGTTACTAACACTTAGCAACCGAACCGTATCTAATACCCTGGTGCTACTAGGAGTACTAGTAAAGTACACATTAACATAATGTATATCAATATACTTCTATCGACCTTGCCAGCCTTCTTATCTACCAAGTATCTAGGGTAATTCTGCTCCAAAGGTTGTTCCCTTATTACGTAAGCACTTAGTCTCGGGTTTGGGTTCAACCTTGGGTTTCTTCACCGAGGCAACAACTGATTTGCCATTTCATGAAGTGTCCTTCTTGCCCTTGCCCTTCTTGAAACTAGTGGTTTCACCAACCATCAACAATTGATGCTCCTTCTTGATTTCTACTTTCATGGTGTCAAACATCGTGAATACCTCAAGCATCATCATATCTAGCCCTGACATGTTATAGTTCATCACGAAGCTCTAGCAGCTTGGTGGCAATGACTTTGGAGAAACATCACTATCTCATCTGGAAGATCAACTCCCACTCGATTCAAGTGATTGTTGCACTCGGACAATCTGAGCACAAGCTCAACGATTGAGCTTTTCTCCCTTAGTTTGCAGGCTAAGAAAATCGTCGGAGGTCTTATACCTCTTGACGTGGGCACGAGCCTGAAATCCCAATTTCAGCCCTCGAAACATCTCATATGTTCCGGACGTTTGAAAACGTCTTTGGTGCCTCAACTCTAAACCGTTCAACCGAACTATCACGTAGTTATCAAAAGCGTGTATGTCCGATGTTCGTAACATCCACAAACAATGTTTGGGGTTCAGCACACCGAGCGTGCATTAAGGACATAAGCTTTCTCTGTCCGCATAATCGCTCTCACAACTTTCAACTATATGTTTTCTAGGAACATATCTAAACAGTGGAACTAAAGCGCGAGCTTCGACATAATTTGCAAAGATCTTTTGACTATGTTCAGGATAATTAAGTTCATCTCATGAACTCCCACTTAGATAGACATCCCTCTAGTCATCTAAGTGATTACATGATCCGAGTCAACTAGGTCGTGTCCGATCATCACGTGAGACGGACTAGTCATCATCGGTGAACATCTTCATGTTGATCGTATCTACTATACGACTCATGCTCGACCTTTCGGTCTCTTGTTTTCCGAGGCCATGTATGTACATGCTAGGCTCGTCAAGTTAACCTAAGTGTTCTGCGTGTGTAAATCTAGCTTACACCCGTTGTATGTGAACGTAAGAATCTATCACACCCGATCATCACGTGGTGCTTGAAACATTTAACTTTAGCAACGGTGCACGCTTAGGGAGAACACTTTCTTGAAATTGTTATGAGGATCATCTTATTTACTACCGTCGTTCTAAGTAAACAAGATGCATAAACATAATAAACATCGCATGCAATTATATAGTAGTGACATGATATGGCCAATATCATATAGCTCCTTTGATCTCCATCTTCGGGGCTCCATGATCATCTTGTCACCGGCATGACACCATGATCTCCATCATCATGATCTCCATCATCGTGTCTTCATGAAGTTGTCACGCCAACGACTACTTCTACTTCTATGGCTAACGCGTTTAGCAATAAAGTAAAGTAATTTACATGGCGTTCTTCAATGACACGCAGGTCATACAAAAAATAAAGACAACTCCTATGGCTCCTGCCGGTTGTCATACTCATCGACATGCAAGTCGTGATTCCTATTACAAGAACATGATCTCATACATCACATATATCATTCATCATTCATCACAACTTTGGCCATATCATATCACAAAACACTTTCTGCAAAAACAAGTTAGACGCCCTCTAATTGTTGTTGCAAGTTTTACGTGGCTGCAATAGGGTTCTAGCAAGAACGTTTTCTTACCTAGGTGAAAGCCACAACGTGATTTGTCAACTTCTATTTACCCTTCATAAGGACCCTTTTCATCGAATCCGCTCCAACTAAAGTAGGAGAGACAGACACCCGCTAGCCACCTTATGCAACTAGTGCATGTCGGACGATGGAACCAGTCTCACGTAAGCGTACGTGTAAGGTCGGTCCGGGCCGCTTCATCCCACAATACTGCTGAAGCAAGATAAGACTAGTAGCGGCAAGAAAGTTGACAACATCTACGCCCACAACAAATTGTGTTCTACTCGTGCAATAGAGAACTACGCATAGACCTAGCTCATGATGCCACTGTTGGGGAACGTTACAGAAAATTAAAATTTTTCCTACGGTTTCACCAAGATCCATCTATGAGTTCATCTAAGCAACGAGTCATGGGAGAGTGATTGCATCTACATACCACTTGTAGATCGCGTGCGGAAGCGTTCAATGGAGCGGGATGATGGAGTCGTACTCGCCGTGATTCAGATCACCGATGACCTAGTGCGAACGGACAGCACCTCCGCGCTCAACACACGCACGGGCGGATGACGTCTCCTCCTTCTTGATCCAGCAAGGGGAGGAGAGGTTGATGATGATCCAGCAGCACGACGGCGTGGTGGTGGATGCAGCAGAACTCCGGCAGGGCTTCGCTAAGCAACTACGGAGGAGGAGGAGGTGTAGCAGAGAGGGGAGGCGCCAAGGGCTTCAGGGTGCGGCTGCCCCCTCCCTCCCCTCCCTTTATATAGGTGCAAGAGAGGGGGGAGGGCGCAGCCTTACCCCTTCCTCCAAGGAAGGGGTGCGGCCAAGAGGGGGGAGGAGTCCATCCTCCCCAAGGCACCTCGGAGGTGCCTTCCCCTTTAGGACTCTCCCCTCCCCAAGTCTCCTTGGCGCATGGGCCTCTTGGGGCTGGTGCCCTTGGCCCATATTGGCCAAGGCGCACCCCCTACAGCCCATGTGGCCCCAGGGCAGGTGAACCCCCCCGGTGGACCCCCGGACCCCTTCGGCACTCCCGGTACAATACCGATAAAGTGCGAAACTTTTCCGGCGACCAAAATAAGACTTCCCATATATAAATCTTTACCTCCGGACCATTCCGGATCTCCTCGTGACGTCTGGGATCTCATCCGGGACTCCGAACAACATTCGGTTTGCTGCATACTCATATTCATACAACCCTAGCGTCACCGAACCTTAAGTGTGTAGACCCTACAGGTTCGGGAGACATGCAGACATGACCGAGACGTTCTCCGGTCAATAACCAATAGCGGGATCTGGATACCCATGTTGGCTCCCACATGTTCCATGATGATCTCATCGTATGAACCACGATGTCAAGGATTCAATCGATCCCATATACAATTCCCTTTGTCTAGCGGCATTGTACTTGCCCGAGATTCGATCGACTTTATCCCGATACCTTGTTCAATCTCGTTACCGGCAAGTCTCTTTACTCATTCCGTAATACATCATCCCGTGATCAACCTCTTGGTCACATTGTGCACATTACGATGATTTCCTACCGAGTGGGCCCAGAGATACCTCTCCGTTTACACGGAGTGACAAATCCCAGTCTCGATTCGTGCCAACCCAACAGACACTTTCGGAGATACCTGTAATGAACCTTTATAGCCAACCAGTTACGTTGTGACGTTTGGTACACCCAAAGCATTCCTACGGTATCCGGGAGTTGCACAATCTCATGGTCTAAGGAAAAGATACTTGACATTAGAAAAACTTTAGCATACGAACTACACGATCTTTGTGCTAGGCTTAGGATTGGGTCTTGTCCATCACATCATTCTGCCAATGATGTGATCCCGTTATCAACGACATCCAATGTCCATGGTCAGGAAACCGTAACCATCTATTGATCAACGAGCTAGTTAACTAGAGGCTTACTAGGGACATGGTGTTGTCTATGTACCCACACATGTATCTGAGTTTCCTATCAATACAATTATAGCATGGATAATAAACGATTATCATGAACAAGGAAATATAATAATAACTAATTTATTATTGCCTCTAGGGCATATTTCCAACACAGTTCCCCCAAATCCCCCTCCTGTACTCCCTCTACTCAAGCGCACTATCATGTCGCCGGCCAACGCGGATCTCCGAGCTGGAGATCCTGAGGTCCGTCCTGCCTTGATCGCTGCGCGTCTTTGTCGCTCAACAAAGGCATGGCGGCGCTTGACGACCAGTTTGTTTAAAAGTGCTGATGGTAACCATCAACGGTGACCGGCCTCCCGTCTCGCCGGACGACCTTGTCAAAGCTCTTGGCATTGCGCACGGCATCCAAATAAGTGACTTGCTCGTCGAAGTCTGTCCGCCACCGGCTGATTTTTTCGTCAGGTTCCGGAAAACTTTCGACTGCAGTCATGTGTTCGAATCTTCCCGACATTTGTTCTGCGATGGCGCGCTGGTGAGCTTTGATCGGTGGCACCCAGGATGGGGCTCGGTGCCCTCTGAGCTTGAGTTTTTAACAAAGCTTACCTTCCACGGCATGCCTCAACGTGCTTGGAACAACGAGTCCATGAGCGAGCTTATCAACGACCTTGGAGGTGAGCTCGTAAGTATGTTTGTTCCTCCAGACAGCTGGGCTCTAACGGTTATGGCATGGATGAAGAAGTCGTCCACCATACCAAAGGTGATTGGTGTTGAGATACCGGTGTAGGAACCGGGGTTGTACCATTCGTCGCCACCAAGGTCGCTGCGGACCACGTTAGGGATGTACCTGTATCGAGTGTTCGTGCATGTCGAAGAAGTGGTCAATCCATCAATCTAAGTCCTGCCGCCGCCGCTGGTGCCAGGGTCCGTCGACGACGTCCATTACAGGAGTCATCGTCAGACTTTCCCCGTGTTGCTCAGAACGATGGATGGCACAGGGCCTACTCCATCGCGCGGCTGAAGCCACTGCTTCTTTGGGAGAAGAGGCAGGGCTGGCTGCCTGGATGTGCTCTAATTTGAGGTAACAAGTGAATCTTGTCAGATACTAGTTAAATCCGAGCTATGGGTCTGAAGCACTGATATGCCAGTACATTTGATTGTGACCTGTTCTAATTTTGTACCTGAACTTTTTTTAGAAAGGGTTGTACGTCAACTTAATGTGCTAGCAGAACTTATTGTGTTATCTGTCTGTTTTCTTTGCACAACATTCAAGATATTTCCCCATCATTTATAAAGACGATGAACTGTTATGTACGACTTCGTTGGTTTCAACATAGCCCTTCCCGCAGCGATCCACTACTTCCATCCTGATTGTGCCGCATGCGTGAAATTTTTGTATGCAAGTTCAGTGTGCTATGATGTTCTATATGATTGTGTCAATTATATAAGTTTTTACTGAGCATCAGCAATGCATATGGCTGAAAGATGTATTTACGAGCATCGACCGATGGGTCTCTCTCTCTCTCTCTCTCTCTCACACACACACACACACACACACACACACACACACACACACACACACACACACGCGCGGGCGCGCACAAGTGGGACCCGTTGAATTATTTATTTGCTTGTGACAGCTTTTAATTAGGTTCCACTGTAATCTATTTTTTTCTTAAGTTATTAATTGAGCTTAGTGACTTCAAAAAGTTGTACAGAAGCCTTGTTTGGGCCTTTCCGGCGTCGCTGAATGTGGGCTGAGTAATCATGTTAGGTTGTACTGTACTACACAGGCCTTCTTTTTCAACATCAGCAATGCAACTGGGCCGACAGTTGTACACAATATCCGGGTCAACTGGTTATCCGCCCCGCTGGGCTGCAAACTTTCCTAGGAGGTATGCATTAGGCTTAACAAGAAAATTGACTTTAAGAAATAATAAATGGGATGTAATTATAATAACTGGGCAGTTACTATGCACCAAACACATAATTAGTTTGAAAAATATATTATTTTGGGAATTTGAAATTTTTAATTTCATTACTTGTTGCGCGCGCAATATTTCGTTGGATTTTAACGTAATACAACTTTATTTTGAAATTATATTTAACCTGACTAGAAATATCGGATAAAAATATTTCGGATCCCATCAAAATGTGGGAATTTTTTTTTTGAATTCTGTTTTGAGCGGTTGTTTGAAATTATTAATTGTTGTCCTAGCTAGAAGTTGGGTTGTACTTTTAACAAACTGTAAGTGGGTTGTAGTAAATTCCATTAGAATTAAAAAATGGGTTGTACATTCTTACAAATCGCAAATGGGCTATATGTTCTCTGCCAAATACGGGCTGTGGGCCTACTAAGTTGACGCGTACCAATGGCTTTGTCAACTTAGTCAATATAAACGATTCTAGCAGCAGTTATCGTACGATGTCCATCCAACGGCCGTAGTGCTTCTTCAACCTCTGGTCTTCTTGCTCCTGCCGCCCAAAGCAGCGCCGGTCATGTCGCGTCCTCCTGCCTCCCGTGGCCGGCTGTGATGTCGCGGAGGCCTCACTGCCCCGTACTACTCCCACCGCTGGCCAGGTCACCCCTCTACTCACCCACGCCCCCTGTTATTCTGCGGCGACGGCAGCCTCACACCGCAGCTGAACCAGTGAACCCTCATACTCCTCTTCGCGCGGGCTTCCACTACTGCGTCTTCCCCGGCTCCGGGTCGTCCCCTTCCTAGGCCTCGTCGTCGTCCAGACCACCGCCCTGGTGCTCTCGGCGCGGCGTGGTCAACGTGGTCAACGACCGACTTCCATCGGAAGAGTACTGTCGTGGAATTAACACGTCAGATGTCCTCATGAAAGGACTTAGTCGTGGAGACATCGCAACGGTTTAGCTTGAATGGGTTAAACCGGACAAGGGACACAGGAGTTTATACTAGTTCGGCCCCTTCGATGAAGGTAAAAGCCTACGTCTAGTTGTGATGGGATTGATTGGGTTTCGATGACCAGGGAGCGAAATAGGCTTGCTTGAATCTTGAGTTGTTGTCTGTTGTCCCTGAACCGCCGCCGGGTCGTCCCTTTATATACACAGGTTGACGCCCGGCCGGTCTACAGAGCCCGGAGGCCGACTCATACAAAGTGTCTGGCTCGGTCTCTCCTTTCCTAACTTATATTACAAGTTTACATAGTCATGGCAGTTTACCACTATGGGCCCTAATCCGCCTTTGGGCTGCGGGCTTCTAAGCTTCGTCAGTGAAATGCCATCTTCTGGATCTTCATGGGCTTCAGCATAGTCGAGGTTGAACCGGGCCCTCCTGGCCGGTTTACACTCAGTAGCTATATCCTCAACATTAGGCCCCAGATTGATTTGAATTTGTTCATGTCAATCTTAAATACTTCAAAGATATCTTGTAGGCATCCTCTTGTATTTTCGTAAACCGCCATATTGTCTTCTCCTGTAAATTTTGTAAACCGCCGTGACGTCATCTTCTGAACACAGCAACGGTCCATCATGACATCATCTCTGTATAAA
The DNA here is from genome assembly GCA_021605205.1 of Aegilops longissima. Classification (NCBI taxonomy): domain Eukaryota; kingdom Viridiplantae; phylum Streptophyta; class Magnoliopsida; order Poales; family Poaceae; genus Aegilops; species Aegilops longissima. The sequence goes on from CM038680.1 coordinate 696,876,140, forward strand.
AAGATTCCCTTCACTTAATGGCTATCCCGAAAATCGAAGCGACATGCGCACCCATTCTGCCGCTTCAGGCCCCTTGATTCTCACGCCTGCCATTTATTCTTTCCTCTATAAATAAGGCCCGAGGGCCCTTCTCTCTCCCTTCAGGCCTTCTTCTTCCTCGCGACGCTCTAAGCTCAAGCCGCCGTCCGCGACCCTTGAGAACTGCATCGACAAAGGCCATCGCATCAACCTGAAACAGATCGAAACTCGTCGCACCCTCCGCAAAGAAATCTGCAGTGGTAAGTTTCCTCTTTCCTTCATCTTTAGATTCTGGTTTAGGGTTCGCGAGCTCACCTGTACAGTTCTTCATTCTTCCTCTTCGTCCTTCCTTCGTCATGTAGTTTTGATCCAATAGCAGTGTAGATCTCATGCGGTAGTTATCCCGCATCCGTTTTTAATGCTAGTAGATCTTCCTTTTCTTCTGTAGAATATACGACCTTCCCTGTTTTGCTTAACGCCTTTAGAGATCACAGAAAAAATTGCTTTACAGATGTGCGGTAGATCCAAATAAATTTGAGCATTGTGTGAAACCTGTTTCAGTCAACACTTACTAGAAATTTTGAATCGGCCCTTCTGCCTATGGGCGGTTTAACCTTTGACAGCCAATCCGCCATATATCATTAGCCCTCTCTTAAACCGCCAACTGAACCTTGCATAGTACTTTTCCCCGGTTTAACACTAAATTGTACACCTTAAACCGTAAATTGTAAAACCGGCACTTGTTTTTCCTTTCAGTTCCCCCCTTCCGAATGGCGAAACAATTCGCTGCTTGCAATTGGGTTCCGTCCCGGATCACGGAAACACAAATCAACAGTTATGTCACCACCGGTGTTTTAGCCTCAAAAGGGTTCTCCATCGGCGAGTTCCGAATTGGAATGTCCACCAACCTCAAGAAGGAGAGGTGATTGTTTTTATGCAACACTTAGACCGGGGATTCAGTCCGCCCAGATCAAAAAATTTCCGGGATGTCCTCGCAAGCTTCCAACTCCATCCGCAAGATATTGGTCCGAACTCTGTGTCCAATATATGCAACTTTCAAGTATTCTGCGAAGTCTATCTTCAAGAAGAACCAACCGTGGAGCTATTTCGGGACTTCTTTCATTTGAACCGCCATACGAATTCTCAGATAGTCCCAACACAGAGCTTGGCGGCGTTTCAATTCAGAAAAGGAAAGAAGTTGACTTCCTCATGCAAAACATCATAGCCATCCTAAAGATTGAATCGACCTGGTTTTACCGCTTAACACTGCCTCGATGGAGAAAATCCTTTGCCGGGTTATCGCCCTCACCGCTTAGCAACGCCACCCATTACCTTTACGCTGACCGCCGCAGAACGGAAGAATTTTGCACCTCAACTTGCCAAGCTCCGGCTCGATGGCCAACGGTTTAACTGGCATTGATCTTGTCCGTTCTCGGGTTTCTTGGGAATTTTACCTTTAAGCCGCCGCCCGGATTGATGCATGAATATACCGGTGATGTCAAAGACCTCAACGATATCACGAAATAGTAATAACTAATCTTGAAGTTACTGAATCGGTGAAGAAAATGCTTGATGAACCGATCTCGCATGTAGCCAAACCGGGGTGGCTCCGTTTTGCGTCTCCAATAAACCGCCAGCGGTAAAGTTCATCTAAATACTTTACTGATTTGCTTCCGTATTGACTGTGTACTAACCTTTCCTTGTCTTAATTTCAGGCTAACAGCTACTTTTGGAAACGTACTAAACCGGCCCGGGCTCCTCGTGCAAAGACCAAAGCCACCAAGAAAGCTGGCAAGAAGAAAACCACCGAGTCTTCTGATCCGCCGGAAGATGAAGAATCAGACGCTGAGGTAGAACTTGACTCACTTGGTTCCTTTTTCATTCATCTTATTGACAATTACTATTCCCAGGATGATGCTGAGGCCAGCCATGCAAAACATGTTGAGGTAATCCTTCTTTCTTCCGATTCAGATCTTGTACCGGTTCAAAGAATTCGCCGCACAGTCCGGAAAGTAAAACAATCTCACCCCCTTGCTCATTTGGATCCAAAATTTTCTTTGGAGACACAACAAGTTGAAGAACGTCGCACAACCCGCATAGCGGTCAACAAATCACGTCGTCTGGTTTAGCTGATACGCCAACCCGGAAACGTCGTCCAAAGGTGACTTGTTCTCCTGAAAAACGTTATCCTTTGAAAGGTTTCTTCCGATGCCCTCTCAATCCGTCTGACTCGAATTACCAGGCTTCTTCCAACTCGTCTGGCGGTTCATCAACCACTCGGCTGCCTCCTCTCAAAGTCGTCGCTGGGTAAGTATATTACTCCTTAATTTGTTTCTTTTATTTGTCGGTTTACCATATTCTAACCTTTGATGTTGTAGTGCCAAGTAAGAAAGCCAAGACCAGCGACCCTACTGTTGATGTTGATCCAGAGAAGACTCCAGAGCATCATGGTGAAGACCCTGAAGTTGCTATAGACAGCTCTGCTGGGAAAAACCAAGATGCTGATGCTAACCCGCCAGAGGTTGAACCAAATGTAGAGGTTGATACTTCACATCCTCCTGCTCCTCCAAGTCCAACAGTGGAACAGCGGGGCTCAACTGCTGATCCGCCAAGCCCGGCTAACAAACCGCCAAGCCCTGCTACCAAGGCGCCAAGCCCTGTTAAGAATGTCAATTCATCCAGTCCGGCCAAAGATGATGACGTTGTTGTTACTGGTACTGCATATACCGCCCCTGGTAATCTGGTTGCTCTATCAAAGCACACTGCCAAGGATGAATTTGCTGCTATGAGCAAGGGGAAGGAGAAAACTGATTTGTCAGCTTATGTCGATCTTTCTACTCAAGACCTTCACTCCGGCTTCTTGAACCGGCTTTACACAAGCCGTGATTATCAAGCCGGTTTAGTAAATCTGATGAAGGAGCGCTATGAGGTAAACAATTTTGCTCTTTGCTTTGTACCTTCATTGCATTGTAGCCCCCAAGGGCTAGTTTGTCTTTAGAAAGTCAAACCGGGACTTTGTATATCCCATACTGTACTTTATGAAATTTCCTTGTGTATTTCTGATCAAACACACATTAGCCCCCAAGTGCCATGATTAAAACTTGTATTAATCCTTGGGACTTCAATAATCAGCAAAAAAATGATCCGCATTAGCCCCCAAGTGCCAAGTGTATAACTGGTTAGATGCTTGGGATTTTAACAAAGATATTAACATGCTCTCTTACTGTTGCAGAGTGAGATAAGCCAACAAGTCTCACAAATTGCTGACCTTCAAGGAAATCTGAAATCCCAACAAGCAGAAACCATCAAGGCCAAGGATGAGTTGAAAACCGCCTTAACCACCATGGAGCAGCTCAAGGAATGGTTCAAGTCTGAGCAGGCCAACTGGGATACTGAAAAGGCTGGATTGCTGAAACGGGCGGAAGACGCTGAATCAGCTCTTAAACCGGTGACGGAAGAGCTTACTAGATTAAAGCGCCAAGTCAATGCCATGACCTCTGCAATATTTGGTAAGCACTGTTTACCAAGGCTTTATGAATATTCTGCTTTGAAATTTTCTCCGGTTTAACATGAACTTCTTAAACCGCTATAGGTAGGCGCATTGCTCATCTGGGTTCTGATGTGCGGAAGAAACTAAAGGCCGCATATACGCTGATTGAACAGCTGTATACCGGCGTCCAACGGGTTATCTGCGCCACTTCTTATGATAATGCGGCTCCAACACTGATCAAGGACACGCTGGACCGGCTATCTATGACGCCAGCGCAGATAGAAGAGTTGAAGCGATCCGCTGCCCGGCCGGGCGCTTTACTAGACCGACTCGAGCCAAGGCATGGATAGCTGATCTTGATCCGGCTGATATAGCCAAGGGCTTCCCCAGTGCACAAGAAAACGGCGAAGTATTTGACAATGACGCCCTCAAACGGGTAATAAGGGAGATGCGTCCTCTGGCGAGTCAGTTGGCAGAAGAGGCTAACCTGACGGTTCATCGATCCTTCTATGACGCAAACACAAACGGGTTGAAGCTGTTATTCCTGAAGTGCAGAACCTTGTTCCACCAATCCGTAAGCACACTTACGCCCCTGACGTTGATCCGGCTGAGCTTATAAGTGAAGAGGCTGTCTTTCAGGCTTTAACCCGGATTGACTCGACCACCAATGACTTCCGGCCATTGGATGGGGAGGAGGAGGCTGAACCGACGCCAGATGACCCATCTACTTCACATCAACCTTGCGATAAAGCTTTATCCGTCAAGTCGGTTGATACGTCAGAAATTGTCCGTTGTGAAACAATTCCATATTTTGGGCCTCTGAATGCCTTGTAATAGGGTAGCAAAAACTATTTTGATCTGCTGCCATCGTGCAGGAGGAGATACTTTACGTGATCTGCCATGTCAATGCCAATTTTGGTTCAGATATCATAATATGCAACTCCCTGTGTGCATAAAGAAACAGGTCCCGGCGGTTTATCACGGACGGGTCATAATGCCCAAGAAAAGGGCTGATTGATAATAAAACGTAAAAATATGAAATGATTCATACCGTGATGTAATATCCTGTTTAATTGGCTGGTTAACTTTGATTGTAATAAGGGTGAAAACCCAAATCTGAAATTCTTTGTATAATCCCATCATGTACTGATGTTGTATAGTAAGTCATACCGGTGATGATGCACACCAGATGATCAAAGCCGGTGACCGGTAGTCAACGCCAGGCCGGGTTAACAAACTCCGGTTTAAGAATAAGGTCTGTCAACGTGTAGTTGCAAACCAAGCCGGTTTAAAGAATACCGGGCTAATAAAATAACTGACCAGGCCAAGAAAATCTATTTAACATAAAATTCAGCAAAACGCAAATAAAACCGTGTAGTCGAGGCTTTTTGTGGGCTGACAGGCCCAAATTCGAGGCTTTTTGTGGGCTGCCAGGCCGCTGAGTTGAACCATTTAACAAAGCCTTTTAAGATGGACCTCCAACTAACCAATCACCGTCATAACTTTGACAAGTGCAGGGTCTCAATGAGAGTAATCACAAACGCTCGAGGGCCGTGCCAGGATGACCTGGATAGGAGTGTCTTACTTGATGAAGGCAGGTTAACCCGGGGTTTTAGGTAAATATACCAAAGCTTCCAAGCCGTGGGTCAATACCCAGCTACAAGGGTCCATTCAAACTCCTAGGTATTTGACACAAGAAGCCCCCAAGTAACATGATGAGCTGTGCTCATTGGGTGCCTATGTTTGAGTTGTGCATAGCATCCAGACTCTCTTTGGCCCCTTGGGTGTGAAGCTCCCAAGCTTTGTGGCTTGATAGCCGGTTTAACAGGTAGTACTCCGCTTTGTCAGCTGAAGCCCCCATGTAACCCAAAGGATATTTGAGAAAAAATAGCAGAGGCCCCGCTTAGAGCAAGGATGCTAATTTATTTGTTGATCATAATATTACATTGTCGAAATATGTACATAAGAAGAGCCTATGGCTCAAGTGTAATAAGGCCGGAGGAGAGCTATGTTCCATGGCCGCCGAGTCTCCTCCTCAGAGTTGCGTGAGTTGTCTCGAACGTCAATGAGGTAGTATGATCCGTTGTGCAGGTTCTTGCTGACCACAAAGGGTCATTCCCAAGGCGGGGATAACTTGTGCATGTCGGTCTGATCCTGGATGAGCCGGAGCACCAAGTCACCTTCTTGAAAGGTTCTTGTCCTAACCCGGCGGCTGTGATAACGCCAGAGATCTTGTTGATAAACCGCCGATCGAGCGAGCCATATCCCGCTTTTTCATCTAACAGGTCCAAGGCTCTTGGCGAGCTTGCTCGTTAGCGCTTCAACATAATTAGCAACCCGGGCGAGTCATGACGATATCACTTGGGAGAACTGCCTCGCCTCAGATACCATAAAGAAAGGCGTGTAACATGTTGATCGATTGGGGGTGGTGTTGATACTCCACAACACAGAAGGTAATTCTTCCACCCAACAACCCGGCGTCCGCTTCAAGGGAATCATGAGCCGGGGTTTAAGACCCTTTAAAATTTCTTGATTAGCTCGCTCCGCTTGACCGCTGGATTGAGGGTGTGCCACAGATGCTAGGTCAAGCCAGATGTGCTCTTTCTGACAGAAATCCTCCATCTCACCTTTGGAAAGGTTGGTACCATTATCCGTGATGATACTATGTGGAAAGCCAAAACGGAAGATAATCTTTTTGACAAATTGAACCGTCGTAGCTGCATCACACTTGCTAACAGGCTCCGCTTCAACCCACTTGGTGAATTTATCAACTGCCACCAACAGGTGGGTCTTCTTGTCCTGGGAACGTTTAAAGGGTCCCACCATATCAAGCCCCCAAGTAGCAAAAGGCCAAGTAATAGGAATCATCCGTAGTTCCTGAGCCGGAATATGACCTCTGCATGAAATTTTTTGACAAGCATCACATCGCTTTACCAGATCCTCCGTGACGCGATGAGCTGTCAACCAAGAAAACCCATGACAAAAAGCTTTTGCAATCAGGGACTTTGAACCGGCATGATGACCACAATCCCCTTCATGAATTTCCCGTAGGATCTCTTGGCCTTCTTCCAGAGAAACACAACGCTGAAATACGCCCGAAACGCTATAGCGGTGTAACTCGCCATTGTGAATAACCATTGACTTGGACCGCCGGACTATCTGTCGAGCCAGGATTTTATCATTTGGTAGCTCGCCTGCTCATATACGCCAGATATGGAACCGCCCAATCTGGTATAACGTAAAGCGGCCACCAATCGAGCCTCCGGATCCGAACAGCCAAATCCTCTTCCGTAGGCACCTTAATGAGACGGGTTATGCAAGGTATCTAAAAGGTGTTAGGAGGTACCGTTTACGCCGAGATCCAAGCCGCTCAAAGCGCCTCTGCTTCGCTTTTATACCGATCGATATGCTCAACCTGATATCCTTTGAAATGACCACCACATAACCACCTCACGCAGAAGCCGCCATGAGTGGATCCTTTGAATCCCAAGTACCAGAAACTTGCTGAGCCACCAGATCAGAATCTCTGAAACAACGAACTCGACTTAAGTTCATCTCTTTGGCCACACGGAGACCATGGAGTAAAGCTTCATACTCAGCTGCGTTGTTAGTACAAGGAAACATCAAGCGGAGGACATAGCAAATTTTATCCCCTCAAGGGGAAGTAAGGACAACTCCAGCCCCCGAGCCTTCCAACTACCTAGATCCATCAAAATGAATGGTCCAGTACGTATTATCCGGTTTATCTTCCGGTGCTTGCAGGTCGGTCCAGTCATTGATAAAATCCACAAGAGCTTGAGACTTGATGGATGTTCGAGGTACATACTTTAAACCGTGTGGTCCAAGCTTGATTGCCCACTTTGCAACCCGGCCAGTTGCTTCCCTATTTTGAATTATATCGCCCAAAGGAGCAGAGCTAACCACTATGATTGGATGGCCTTGAAAATATTGCTTGAGTTTTCGACTGGCCATAAAAACCCCGTACACCAACTTCTGCCAATGTGGATAGCGTTGTTTTGACTCGATCAGGACTTCGCTGATGTAGTATACAGGTCGTTGAACCGGATATTCCCTCCCAGCTTCTTTATGCTCAACCACAATTGCCACACTGTCCGCTCGGGCACTGGCAGCCACGTATAACAGCAAAGGCTCATGATCAACTGGGGCTGCAAGAACCGGCGGTTCAACCAACTGCCGCTTTAGCTCCTCAAAGGCCGCATTGGCTGCCTCACTCCAGACGAAATCATCCGTCTTTTTCAACATCTGATACATAGGAATTGCCTTCTCTCCCAAACGACTGATAAACCGGCTAAGAGCTGCAATCCGACCCGCGACATGCTGAACATCATTGATACACTTCGGTTTAGCCAGGGATGTGATTGCCTTAATTTTTTCTGGGTTAGCCTCAATGCCCCTGTTAGATACCAGAAACCCGAGAAGCTTGCCTGCCGGAACACCAAAAACACATTTATCCGGATTAAGTATCATCTTGTAAATCCGAAGATTGTCAAACGCCTCCTTGAGGTCATCGATCGTGTTTCCTTCTTCCTGGATTTTACCACAATGTCATCCACATAAGCATGAACATTACGCCTAATCTGCGTGTGAAGACAATTTTGCGCATAACGCCGATAAGTTGCTCGAGCACTCTTGAGCCCAAATGGCATAGAAACATAGTAGAAGGCTCCAAAAGGAGTGATGAAGGATGTCTTCTCTGGTCCTTAACTCGCCATCTTGATCCGATGATATCCTGAATAAGCATCCAAAAACTCAGCGCCACAACCCGCCGTCGCATCAATGATCCGATCAATACGCTGGAGAGCAAAGGGATCAGCCGGGCAAGCCTTACTCAAGTCCGTAGTCCACACACATACGCCAAGTGCCGTTTTCTTAAGAACCAGCACCGATTAGCCAACCATTCAGATGAAACACTTCGACGATAAAACCAGCAGCCAACAATGGGGCTACCTCTTCACCAATTGCCTTGCGTCTTTCTTCATTAAAGCGACGAAGAAATTGCTTGACTGGTTTAAACTTCGGATCAATATTAAGAGTGTGCTCAGCGAGTTCCCTTGGTACACCTGGCATGTCAGAAGGCTTCCATGCAAAAATGTCCCGGTTCTCACGGATGAACTCGATGAGCGCGCTTTCCTATTTTGGATCCAGATTGGTGCTTATGCTGAACTGCTTGGACAAATCGCCAGGTACGAAGTCAACAAGCTTAGTCTCGTCAGCCGGTTTGAAATGCAGGGTTGGGTCATGCTCAGTGGTGGGCTTTTTCAGAGGGGTCATATCTGCTGGATCAACATTCTCCTTATAAAACTTTAGCTCTTCTGTAGCACAAACCGCCTCAACATAAGCCGCATCACCTTCCTCGCAATCCAACGCGATTTTTCGACTTCCATGAACCGTGATAGTCCCTTTATGACCCGGCATCTTGAGCTGCAAATAAATATAACAAGGCCTTGCCATGAATTTTGCATAAGCCGCCGCCCAAACAGCGCGTGATACGGGCTCGGATTCTTACTACCTCAAAGGTCAATGTCTCGCACCTAGAGTCATGCTCATCACCAAACACAACTTCCAAAGCGATCTTACCTACGGGATACGCCGATTTACTTGGTACCACACCATGAAAAACAGTGTTGGACGGTTTAAGATTCTTATATGTCAACCCCATGCGATGGAATGTCTCATAATACAGAATATTGATATTGCTTCCTCCATCCATGAGTACTTTGGTGAACTTATAACCTCCCACCTGAGGCGCCACCACCAGAGCTAATTGACCCGGATTGTCAACCCGGGGCGGATGATCCTCCCTACTCCACACAATAGGCTGTTTCGACCACCGCAGATAACGTGGAACTGCCGGTTCAACAGCATTGACTGCCCTCTTGTGAAGCTTCTGATCACGCTTGCACAGACTAGTGGTGAACACATGATACTACCCACCATTCAACTGCTTTGGGTGACTCTGATAACCTGACTGCTGCTGATTCCCTTGATTATTCTGCTAGTTATTACCACCTTGGTTGTTCTGGTTTCCATGATTACTCTGAAACCCAGAGTTTGAACCGCCGCCACCATGGAAACCTGGACCTGAACCGCCCGACGGACCCTGATCATACCGGAAAGGATTAGAGTTTTTGAACTCCTTCATAATGTTAAAATCCTTCCAGAGTTGCGTTGCAGGAGCCTCCTTGGTCCCATGCTTCGGACAGGGCTGATTCAACAAACGCCCAGATTCATCGCCCTTGCCGCTACCGGGCGGTTTACCTTTTCGGCGCTGCACATTAGCGCTAGCCACAAAATCTGAATCTGATTTACGCTTACCATTATTCCCATGGCCTCCTAGGTTGTGCTGCTGTCCCTTTGCACCGCCATTCTTCTTTCCCTTCTCCGGTTTCTCATTATCGAATCGGGATCCTTGGTATTATCGAAATCGCATACTTTACCAAGGCTGCCATGAGGGTTCCCATGTCATTGCAAAGGGCGCTTGAGCCATCCCAACTTCATCTTCAAAGGACTTAAACCGCAATTGCGCCCAAAGGTGATAATCGCTGACCAGCGTTAATCCGCCGGACGAGTGTAAAACTTCAAACCCGCGCACTCCAATGAGTTGTGTACTGTTTTTCCTTGAACACAAGCATCCAGATCCACAATGGACATGGGCTGCTTGCACGTGTCTTTGAAATTGGCTATAAACCGGGCTGATCCCATGACTCGATGAAATTAGCTGGCAGATTTTTCAACCAAGTACGGGTTGTTCCCTCCAACATCATCGTGAAGTACTTTGCACAAGCTGCTTCATCTACATCTAGCATCTCCATTGCCATCTCATAACTCTCGACCCACGCCTCAGGTGGCTGATCCGCCGTAGTTAGGCACTTTATGGACCCTTGAAATCTTTGGGCAACGCACATTACGGAGAGCCGGAATAAGGCACGACACTCCCAGAATCAAGGCAAGCCCGTGCCTCGGTTAATCGACGCCGCTGGCTGAACCGGGCGGGTTGATAACAACCCAAAGCGGCATCCCTTCATGCCCTGCCATGATCCACCACATCTTGAGCATTGTGATGCCGCGCGCTGCTAGACACCTCCGGTTCATCCATACGCCTGCTATAACTTGGGCTCGGACGAGGGGTTGAATGAATTCTATCCCGACTATATGAATAAGCCTGGTGCTGCACCACGGCGGTTTGGAGAAGATCTCTCGCCCGCCGCGTTTCAAGTGCTGCTATTGAATCACCTTCCATAGGAATGGCCGCCAGGCGTGAAGCTGCAGCAATCATGTTATCCAGAGGGCTCGAGAAGTGACCCGGTGGTGTAGACACGTATTGCGGTGGGTTATCTGCTCGCCGGGTGGCTCCATTATCCGTAGTTGATCCGGTTGTCCTAGGCGCCCGTCCGGTTTGAAGCTGCCGGATTGCTCGCCCAATACCTGGCGCCCTCAAAGAGATTTAACCTTCAGAAACCGCGGCGGCAGACGTGACTAATACTTCCTTCGCATTACATCCTCTCGATGCGGTCCAATCCAGCATGAGCTGGTAATTACTACGGCTCAGATCCGCTGTGATTGAGCATCCAAAGCGCCCGTTCTTCACCATCCTAGCATCCTCGGCTGCCAGTCCTCCTTAGCCTGTGCTGTTTGGTCCTTCAGTTTCGCAACATCCGCATTGTGCTGATCCCGCTCTCGGGTGACTGCATGGGTCAACAAGGTCGCCAGCGCCCATCAAACCGGAGAGGACTTGCGACGACGGCGCCAGACTCTGCCGCCGCTCTGCTGATCCGTGTTCGCCGCTGCGGTGGATGAAGACTGCAACGTGGGCTGTGTTCCGGCCATGTAAACAGCAACCTGACTTGGCGGTTCAAGGAGGTTCGGAACACTGTTGCCATCGGAATATCCTTCGAACACACCGCTATGAATCTGGTACAAGGACTCAGTTTCGCCAGTGGATGACTCGCCGTCGGAGTATACGGCCGTCTCGCCTTCAGACACCGGTTCAGATCCGATCCCATGGACACATCCTACGAACGCACGCTTCATGGTGGGCTTAACCCGGGTTGGACTCGCACGCTAGGCCGTCTCGACGAGGTCGGTGCAGATGTTCGGCTCAGGGCCCAGTTCGCCGATCTTGCCGATGAAGACATGAATTCCGCCGAAGGGGACCCGGTACCCGTACTCGATCGAGCCGGCCTCGGGGCCCCATCCTTCGTCGTCGATGTAGAGCTTGCCGCGACGACCTTTAGTCGTCCGGCCGATCACGTACCCCTTCAAAAACTCGACACCATCGTGCGATAGCCCCATGGTGGGCGCCAACTGTCGTGGAATTAACACGTCAGATGTCCTCATGAAAGGACTTAGTCGTGGAGCCATCGCAACGAGTTAGCTTGAAGGGGTTAAACCGGACAAGGGACATGGGAGTTTATACTAGTTCGGCCCCTTCGATGAAGGTAAAAGCCTACGTCTAGTTGTGATGGGATTGATTGGGTTTCGATGACCAGGGAGCGAAATACGCTTGCCTGAGTCTCGAGTTGTTGTCTGTTGTCCCTGAACCGCCGCCGGGTCGTCCCTTTATATACACTGACGCCCGGCCGGTCTACGGAGCCCCGAGGCCGACTCATACAAAGTGTCCGGCTCGGTCTCTCCTTTCCTAACTTATATTACAAGTTTACATAGTCATGGCGGTTTACCACTATGGGCCCTAAGCCGCCTTTGGGCTGCGGGCTTCTAAGCTTCGTTAGTAAAGCGCCATCTTCTGGATCTTCATGGGCTTCAGCATAGTCGAGGGTGAACCGAGCTTTCCTGGCCGGTTTACACTCAGTAGTTATATCCTCAACAGGTATTGTACGTGGAGAGGCTGACAGCTGGGTCCAGGCGGCCGCAAGGAAGTGCCTCCTTATTACGCGCAAAATAATTATTCCTCCACCGACAAAGAGGGACCCACCGGACGGGCCACCTTATTTTGCAAAAAACGCTTCCCCGACTTCGGGACCCATCGGACGGGCCAGCGATTTCACTTAAAAAACATTCCCCATTGTCACTCGACCCACCGGAAGTGCCTCCTTATTACGCACAAAAAATAATTACTCCCCCTTCTAGCTGGGACCCACCATAGTGGGAGGCTGACTTGTGGGCCTACTAAGTTGACTGGGACGGGGGCCTTTGTCAACTCTAGTCAATATGAACGATTCTAGCTCGAGTGACCGTACGATGTCCATCCAACGGCCGGAGTGCTTCTTCAACCTCTGGTCTTCTTGCTCCAGCCGCCCAAAGTAGCGCCGGTCGTGCCACATGCTCCTGCCTCCGTGACTGGGTCAGGGCCGCCGAGGCCTCACCGCCCTACTATTCCCATCTGGCTAGGCCTGCGGCGATGGCAGCCTCACACCGCAGTCAACCAAAGAACCCTCGTACTCTTCTCCGCTGGGCTTCCACCGCCGCGTTTTCCCGGCTCCTCGTCGCCCCTTCCTAGGCCTCGCCGCCGTCCACCGCCTGGTGCTCTCGGCGTGGCGTGGTCAACGTGGTCAAGGAACGACTTCCATCGGACATGGACTATACGGAGAGGGTCGACACCGGGTCCACGGCCGCAGCAAGGAAGTGCCTCCTTATTACATGGAAAATAATGATTCCTCCACGGCGACAGGCTGGGACCCACCGCATGGGCCATCAGATTTCGCGAGAAAACATTTCCCCACATCGCTGGGACCCACCACTACATCTTCGCACGCAAGGAAGTGCGTCCCCGCAAAAATACGATTCGCCCCGATCATTGGGACCCACCAGCTACATCTTCGCACGCAAGGAAGTGCGTCCGGCAAAAAACAAAACATTTGCCCTCCCGACCGCCGGGACCCACCAGCTACATCTTCGCAGTAAGGAAGTGCCGGCGATACCGACCCACCGGTCGGCGCGACGTAGTGTTGTCATTCTAGTCGCGAATGTGTAGGTACATATATACTGGTGGATGTAGAGGCGCGCACGTGTCGTAGTAGAGGCGCACACGTAGCATGTACACGTACGTACAGCAGCTAGGGTGCAAGAAAGAAAATACGGCCACGTATGTGTACATACGGGCGGGGTCTCGAACGCCTACTCGCGCATACGTACGGCGAGGGCTCGTGTACATGGCTGGGTCAGAACGGAGAAACAGCGTCGTCGTCGTGTTCATGGGGAGGCAACGGAATGCGTTGTGTTCATGGGGAGGCAACGCAATGCGTCGTGTTCATCGGGAGGCAACGGAACGCGTGGGAGCCAACCGGCTGGGTCGGAACGGAATGCGTCGTCGTGTTCATCGGGAGGGCTTGGACGGAACAGGCGATGGAAACGAGGCCTGGCGTACCGCACAATGGAGGAAACGGACCTCTTACGTTCGGAACGGGGTCCTGTTGATGGGGAGGGTATGGCGTACCGCAAAACGGAGGAAACAAACCTCCTACGGTCGAAACGGGCGTCCTGTTGATCGGGAGGGGTGTGGCGTACCACAAAATAGACAAAACGGACCTCCTACGATCGAAACGGGGGTCCTGTTGATCGGGAGGGGTGTGGCGTACCGCAAAACGAATGAAACGGACTTGTGTTGGAGAGCTACGGTCAAAACGGGAGTCATGTTCATCGGGAGGGGTGTGGCGTACCGCAAAACGGGACTCCACGGGATACTGTTCATCTCCACCGTCGACCTCCTCCAGCCTCCACAGGCTACCGTCGACCTCCTCCACCTCCACGGGCTCCTGCTCATCCAGCCTCCACCGCGCTTCTCCACCGCCATGCTCAACCACCCTCCACCGCTCATCTGCTCATCCAGCCCTCCATACCACGAGGTCCCGTTCAACCACCCTCCACGGGCACCCTCCACCGCCTATTGTTCATCCAGCCCTCCACCACACCACGGGTCCTGTTCATCTAGAGGCAACGCCACCACTCACTTTATCATCCAACCATCCCCCCAATGCTCACTGCTCATCCAGAGGCAGCATCGATCGGCTTCATTAGCGTGGAGTAGCGGCGAATCGCCGATCGGGTTCGATTAACACCATCGATCGATCGCTCGGGTTCAATAACACGTAGCTCGCAATGCAATCGCCGGGTTCGATTAGAGCCCAACGCCTCGCCGGGTTCATTAGAGCCAACGCCAGACACACACGCAGCAGACGTCGTGTCTGAGAGAAACACGATCGCTTCGCCCCGACCTCCCACCGTAACTGGAACTCCCAAATTTTCCTCCCCTCGCTTCTACCACGGTTTTTTCCGTCATGGATGGCCCAAAGAATGTCATGCAGCTGCGTCTCCGGCCTGCCCAGGACGAAAAGCCCATTTTTTGTCATGATTTTTTGTCATAGAAGTAGGAGCCCACCACATCTATGATGATACCGGGTTTTGTCACAATTATCGTCATAGAAGTGTCATATGTATGACAAAAAATTTCTTCGTTCGGCCCAAAATGTCACGGATGTGTCTTTTTTTTGTAGTGCAAAATGATAGAGATTAAAAGCATGCACTCATTACCAAGCAAAGTGAATGATCATAATAGGATATGAAAGATAGCATTAACTAACAAGCATTAAGGGTAGCATATGATCAAACACTTGACCAAATAAGTATCTCACAAGGACATAAAGTAGTATCACACAAGCACTCATTAAAGTTTCAAACCAACCAAAAGAGCAAAGAGAGATAAAAACCAACACTCTCTCTCTCGAAGCCTATGATCTATACATTTTTCTCCCCCTTTGGCAACAAGTTACCAAAAAGTTTCAAAATGCATAGTGCTAAACGACTCTCAGGCTTGATCTTCGGGAGGTGGTGTTGAGAGAACGCCAAGGACGAAAGCTTCGATGAAGTGGCCGGAGTTGGTGGAGTAGCTGCTGGAGTTGGGACTGGAGCTGTAGCTGCTGGTGCTGATGTTGTAGCTCTAGTGTCTGTGACTGGCATTGCAGCAGATCTCTGTCCTCTGGGCACTCTGGCAAATGCATCTGTGGTAGACTTGCCCTTCTTCTCCTCTGCTTCCTCCTGGAGTTGCTCAACTGCAGTTTGGATCTCTGTGATCTTGACATCAAGGTCATATGATTTTGTCTCAACAATCCTTTCCAAGCTCTCCTGGTTCTTGGTTAGGGTGGCCAGGCCCTGCTCAATCCTCAGAGTGGATTGGATCAGATATCCAAGCTGGTCTTGCTTGCTCTTCAAGAAGACCTGAGATGCCTCTTCCACAGTTGGCATCTTTGCAGCCTTCTCAGCTTTAGCTTTAGCTTTCTTCTCTTGTGCTTGCACGATGATGGTTCATTCTCACCATGACTCTTGTGTTGTCCTCAAATTCAGGATATATGGGAAGATGCTCTTTGTCCAAGATGTACTTGCCCTTGTCCATCTTTGAGTTAATGAGCTCCTAGATGTGTGGGGCATATCCACAACTTCTCTTCTGATCAGCTGCAGTCCTCTTGATTGTTTCCACAATCGGGCTCATAACCTTGAACTTTTGTGGGACATCAAATATGTGCAGCAAGTTGATAGCGTGTCCTCTGATCATCTTGTGATCACCTGACTTGGGAAGAAGTGTGTGCCTCAGAATCCAACTGATTGTAGGCGCACTGCACAACAAATAGTGTCTGAGATCCAAACTTATGTGTGTCCAAAGCATCATCAAGGATCTCTTTGTACATATTTGCCATAGAGTTGTGGTCTTTCTTCTTCTTGGCATAGACATACAAGTCATCCTCATGTTCCTCAGGAGCATTTATGAGTTTTGCCCATTCTTCAACAGTAGACTAGTACCTAGTACCCTCAGACATCCACACAATCCTTCCATCTGGATAGAAGTGTGCAGTGGAGTAGAATTGCATAATGAGCTCATCATTCCACTTGGTGAACTTTTGAGCCACAAACTCAAAAACTCCACATGCCTTGAAGCCGTCATATACACCAAGAAGTGATCCTCATTCTCTTTGATGAATTTCCAATCAACTCATCTCATGTCACACACTATGGGCTTCTTGTCAAGTAAAACAGTCTCATAGAAGTCATCTTGTTCCTTAGTGTGGCATCTGTAGTCCACAGCAGTCCTTATCCTAGTGGCATATGGGTCAGACTCTCTCCATAGCCTTAATCCTGAATCCTTCCTGATTTTCATGTTCTCTGCAACTGGGTGTGCATCATTGTGATCAGGGATCTTGGGCTTCAGCTTCCTCAAAATAACAGAATCATCATCTTCTTCTTCTTCTTCAGCAGCCTGAGGCACTGGGGCCTTGTTTTTCTCCTCATCAGGGATGTTCCTGGTGCTCCTCTTGGGTTTTGGCTTTGGAGCTGGAGCAGCAGCCTTGGGAGCATTTTCTGGCTTAGATGGAGCAGCCCTGATTTGATTGCATCTCCCATGAGCTTTTGAGCTTTGGGTGCTGGTGCTGCATCCTCTTCCTCTTCTTCAGAATCTCTCATCATTCTAGGTTTACCAATAACTCTGGCAATGGTCTTCTTGACCCTTTGTCGGTGTCAAAACCGGCGGATCTTGGGTAGGGGGTCTTGAACTGTGCGTCTAGGCGGATGGTAACAGGAGACAAGGGACACGATGTTTTTACCCAGGTTCGGGCCCTCTTGATGGAGGTAAAACCCTACTCCTGCTTGATTAATATTGATGATATGGGTAGTACAAGAGTGGATCTACCATGAGATCAAGGAGGCTAAACCCTAGAAGCTAGCCTATGGTATGATTGTTGTTCGTCCTACGGACTAAAACCCTCTGGTTTATATAGACACCGGATAGGGTTAGGGTTACAGTAGTCGGTTACAATGGTAGGAGATCTACATATCCGTATCGCCAAGCTTGCCTTCCACACCAAGGAAAGTCCCATCCGGACACGGGACAAAGTCTTCAATCTTGTATCTTCATAGTCCAAGAGTCCGGCCAACGGTGATAGTTCGGCTATCCGGACACCCCCTAATCCAGACTCCTCGGTAGCCCCCTGAACCAAAGGTCAATGAAGACGAGTCCGTCAGCGATATTGTCTTCGGCATTGCAAGGCGGGTTCCTCCTCCGAATACTTCATAGAAGATTTTGAACACAAGGATAGTGTCCGGCTCTGCAAAACAAGTTCCACATACTAACGTAGAGAGAATAACTTTTGCACAGATCTGCTGACACATCCCGCGGCGTGACATCACACCACGGCCAAGCCTTTATTCGAATCGTTTTTTACTGTTCCACCTCAGCGCGTTTAGCGAGGCAATTTCCTTGGCACGTCTTATCAAAGCGGAGATCGTGCCCCCTTATTCCGGGATTCCCATCAATGCGGACGTGGGTAACCCAACTGCGCCATTGATTACGGCGCTTGGGAGATAAGCGAGTTTTACTAGGCTGGCGGGGACGATAGCCGTCCGTCCATATAAGGGATAAGGATCCACCTTTTCGCCTCGCCTTCTTCCTCCTTTGCTCATCCATTTCACAAGACTCGAGCTCCAGCGCCCAAGTCCGCACACCCCACCTCAACCTTCTCCAACTATGTCCGGAGCGGGAGGCAAGTGGATGGCCTCCTACGTCATGGAGGGGCACATCAAAAAGCTGCGGAAGGCCGGATCCTTGTCCGACAACATCGTGCATCAGCTCCCCAACGAGGGGCAGCTCATCCCCACCCCCGGGCCCCATGAGAGGGTGGTGTTCCTCACCCACTTCCTCCGCGGACTAGGTTTTCCACTTCACCCATTTGTCCGGGGGCTCATGTTCTACTACGGCCTGGATTTCCACGATCGGCCCCAATTTCATCCTCAACATCTCGGCGTTCATCGTCAGGTATGCGAGGCCTTCCTTCGCATCCAGCCCCACTTCGCTTATGGTGAAGATCTTCAATGTCAAGCCGAAGGTAGTGGGCGGCCGCCAAGCGGAGTCTTGGAGGTGCCATGGTTGGCAAGATGGCCAAAGTCCTATGGCTCGAGGGCTCCTTTGTGGAGACCATAAAGGGATGGCAATCGGGTGGTTCTACATCACCGAGCCATGCGACTCTCAATGGGCGGCGGACCCAATTCGATCCGCTTCCCCACACGGCTCACATCATGGAAAGAGACGGGCTGGCGTGGGGTGATTCGGACGAGCTATCCGGACTCCAAACCTCGTCCAAACCTGGTGGACAAGAATCTCGGGCTTGTCAACGTAATCCGTGATGCTCATCCGCGGATTCTCCCATGCCAACAACGGGCTTTCAAATTGTGGCGATTCGATCCGGCACAGACCAAACTCTGAAAAGGCTCTTGACACTACGCACGAAGATGCAGGAAGGTGCTGTTCAAGGGCGCCAAGCTCCCACATCTGCTACCGAAGATCGCGGATTCAGCTCTTAGCGTCTAGCCAGCGAGGTAAGTTATTTTACCCTTTATGGGACTCTTTTTTCATAGTTTGACTCTATGCGGGATCTAAAACTCCCTAACCTTTGACAGGACTGGATGAAGACGTCCGGACAGATTAACTGTCCGGCTCCCTTGCCAGAAGACCCAGCGGACGCCCGATTGACGGGGCTGCTGGCTCCGGCACCTCACGTGGTGCTGGAGAAGAAGGCCACGGGAACTCGAAGGAGCTCCCGGCGCCATTTGTTGTCGGACTCATCGTCCGACAACTCTGAAGCGGAATCCTCCTCTGAAGAAGAGGAGGAGGAAAAAGTAGCCTCTCCCCCAGCAGGGGGAGAGAAGAAAAGGAAGGCCGCCCGACCGGGAGGCCGAAGGTCCAAGAAAGGAAGGACCCTCCCTCCGGACTTCTTCACCAACGCCGACAACGACGAGGAGGAGTGGCCAACAAGGGCCAAGCCCCTGGCGAGATCGTAAGTGTCCGGACTCCGGAATAGCTCATGACTTTTAATTTGTCGCATAGTGTCTTCTAACGCCGAATATAACCATGTAGCCCGCCCAAGGACGAGCTCGCCGCTTCGTCGAGTGGCTCCCTGAATTCGTCGGATGTGAATAGCACTTCACTTCCGACCGCTTCCTCTCCTCGTGACGCGGACGACACCACGGTGGAGTCCCAAAAGGGGCCCGGCCAGGAGGAGGTGGTCCTGGAGGCGCCGCAAGGCGTCCTCCCGGACTCCGGGCGCAAAGGGGGCGAAACCCCAGAGGGCTCTAAGTCTGGCCCTGTGTCGGACTCCATACCAGAACCTTCAGTGGTTCCGAAGTCCGGCAAGCGGCCCCTTCGTAAGAAGGGTAAGACTACGACACCGGAGACCTCCGTCCATCCGGAGGCACCGGATAGCTTGCTGGAGGCACTTAACGGCGCCTCCATCGACGAGGAGCACCGCACTGTTATGAGTGTGGTGATCCAGAAATTTTAGTCCGCCAAGAGCGGGCTGACTGAAGCCTGTAACAGCCTTCTAACAGGCTTTGAGGTAAGTTTAGAATATGTAAAAAATATTACCGCATAGACAGTAGCCCCTGATGCTTAGTTCGGTGTTCGCAAAGAAAAGCCGGACTGAGGATCTAGAAAGATATACGCAGGAGTCTAACATAAGTATGTCAATATGGGAATGCAGGCTGCTTGCTGACCTCTGCCCCTTGACCGATCATGGAGGTCAATGCATTGAAGCGAGCCTCGGCGGTCCGAGAACGAGCCCGCCTTGCCAAGAAGCAGCTCGAGGAGAAGGAAGGTAAGTAATACCTTATTAAAGAAATACCTTATAGAAAGGATGTGGTTGCAAAAATGACAGGACTAACATGGGTATTGTAGGGGCCACGAACGAGGTGGCGACCATGAAGGAAGCGGTGTCCGCGGCCGAAAGCAAAGCGGCCGCGGAACGCACCGAGCGAGAGAAGCAGGAGGCGCGGGTGGCGGAGGTGCGGCAAGAGCTCCGGGCTCGTGGAAAAACACGAGTTTGGGCGTGACTCAAGACTCGAGTCCGAGCTCGCCTCGGCTCTTGAGAGTGCCAAAGCCGCTAAGGCGAAGCCCAAAAAGCCCTCCAATAAATTGAATCACTAAAGAAGATAGCGGCGGGTAAGGCATTCTTTATGCAAAGCAAGCATGTGAAAGTGAATTACCTATTACTTACCCGAATCTGGAGCTCTCCAGGAGCATTCGCAGATCTGCCTCATAGTGCGTCTGATGCTGCCGCGTTCTACTGCGCCAAGGAGGGGAGCTCGACGGAAATGGTGTTCGGTCCCAATCTTTGAGGCGGACATCCGGTGCCCTGAGCGACCAGTGAAGCAGCTGGTCGAGCTCCACAAGGTCGCCGAACAGGCCATGAAGGGCCTCATAATTCGTGTGTGGCCGTTGGAAGCCATGCACAGGAGCTACTTTGGGCTAGTCGGGCGGTGGTGGGCGCCTGTCCATGGATTGAAGTCATCAAGCGCTCGTCTGCATTGAAGGTGCCTGTCGGGCCCTTGCCCGTGCTAAGGTGCACCGGGCAAGCTGGATGCGGAGAAGCTTGTGACGACGGGCCACCGAAGGGCAAGGAGCATCGCAAGCCCGAAATGCACTATGAGGCGTCATGAAGGGTGCCCGCTTTATAGCGGTGAATGTCTCAATATGTAATTTTGAATAGACTCGCATTTGTTATCCTGACGCTGAAAACTTGTTCATATCGCTAAGCAACGCTTGAATTGAAAATATTACCTTCATGCGGCCGTTTATCAAATTTGAGAGATGGCAAGTCGTTGGCTTCAGCCCCCATGCCACGAAAGTCTTTGGTGTTCGGATAAACTTGAGCGCTCTTGTTCCAATTCTTGGGTCCTTCGAGGGAGGCGCCAACGCAACGAACAAGGCAACCGGACTTATAGTGCTTGAACACTCTCACTTAGCCATAGAATTCTATAATTTTAAATTTCGTGAAGCCCCTAGTATTCGAAGACCGAGTTCGGGCGCTATCCACGCCTTGGCGGACAATGCCGGCTCCTCGCTCTAAGCGGCATAAGTCTTTAGGGACCGAAAAAACCTCTCGAATAGCGATCGCTCTCGCCCTATCATGACGGTCAGTTATAGCTTTCTCCACTGAGGTGCTCAACCCAGCTCAACCGGGGCACAATCGTAGTGGTTCTCCCAGCGCTACCTTAGCCGATATAACGGAACGTAAGGTACCAAAACATGGGAGCCGGGCAAACCCAACTATTGACCCAAGACATGATTCGGAGCCGATGCATATAATGCTATAAGTTCGGGGTGCCGCACTTGTGAAAGTGTTCGGACTTATCACACCATATTTTTGGGGTACTTAAGCCCTTGGTGTATTGGCCGTACCAAAGTGTACGGGTGCAACATGTCATGAATGAACATATATATAGATAAAGAAAAGAGTGCAATAATAGGCAAAAGCTATGTATTGTTTATTCAAAAAGGTATTGCAATAAAAGCAGAACAATACAAATAGTGCGATAAGCAAGGGATGGGACTATTTAACATGTCCCCTCCAGGGTAAGCTGCGGGATGGTATGTAAAACAGGTATAATGCTCGTAGTAGAGACCACCGACACTCGACGTAACTTTACGCTTCCTCGGCTGTTGCATCGTGAGTTCGGTAATTCTAGTGCGGACGGGGCTTACGCAAAACGGAGTCCCGAAAGTAAAAGAAAAGAAGAAAGAAAAGGAATGACACAATCGGAGCCCCACAGTGCGGTTGAGCCGCGTGCAGGCGTGCCGTGGTCGTGCCCTCCCCTTATGCCCATGGTATCTCCAGGCGTAGTTATGTACGCAGTAATCTTGGCTTCACAATTTCGCGAGGGCTGAGGTGGGGCCGGATTACTACGCTTGCTCGAGTCGTGCCAGCGGTCTTGTTGTAGGTTACTCCGGGCGCGCTTGATGGTGTCCGGACGTTTGATAGACGGACTCGAGAATTGCTTTGAGAGGCTGCTTTGTACCTCCGCCGCGAGGGCCGCCGTATGCTCCTCCGTTCCGAGAGAGCGTTCGGTGTTTCCATTGACCGTAATTACTCCTCGAGGGCCTGGCATCTTGATCTTGAGGTATGCATAGTGCGGCACCGCATTGAACTTTGCAAATGTGGTTCGTCTAAGCAGGCTCATTTACACTCGAAGTTGCTGCTGCTTTTTCTTGAGGCTGCTTGCCGTGGCCATAAGCCTGCGTTTGAAATGCTCCTGTTCGGCGGGGTCCTCAGGCACGACAAATTCGTCGTCGTCGAGGCTTGCCTCATCTTCGGAGGGAGGCATATAATTATCGTCCTCCACCTCCCTGTCTGCCGCTCTATCATGAGGGCTAGCTTCTCCCTCCTCCTGTGCTGAATCCTGCTGGAGGGGGTTGTCTTCGGCACTATCCGGGGTGTTATTATCTCCCGCGCCGGAATCACCGTTTTTGCTGTGGCGGGATTTAGAGCGGCGTTGCTGACGCCGACGCTTGGGCTGCTTCTTGCAGGGGTCATCCTCCGTTGCTCCATCGCTGTTCCCATATTTTGGGATGCCCACCATGTATATGTCGTATGACGAGGTGGCCTTCCAGTGCCCTGTAGGCGTCTTGATCGTCTCCAGCATCGTCGTCCATACCGTCGATGTCTTCGGAGTCGAAGTCGAGCATGTCGGTTAAATCATCGACAGTGGCTACAAAGTGGGTGGTGGGTGGGCGTTGAATTTCTTCGTCGTCCGCATCCCAACCTTCCTGACCGTAGTCCGGCCATGGCTCTCCTGATAAAGAGAGAGACTTTAGTGAATTCAGGATGTCGCCAAAGGGCGAGTGCTGGAAGATGTCCGCAGCAGTGAACTCCATAACCGGCGCCCAATCGGATTCGATTGGCGGTAGCGAGGGTTCGAATCCGGAGAGGAGTCCGCACCTTGAGTCACGGTCTTCGCAGCGACAGGGATGGAGTTCGGCTCAATCGCCGTAGAGATCGTAGCCCCCGAGGCGGTGTCCAACCACTCGTCCTCGATCGGCGGAGTCGGCTCCGAGCTAAGGGTCGGAGCGGACGCTGGTGCGGCCTCCAGGGCACTGTTCGGCGGCAGAGCTAGATCGTGCCCATCGAGATAGTGCGGCGCGCTTGGCTGTGGCTCGAATCTATCGAAGATCAAGTCTCCGCGGATGTCGGCCGTGTAGTTCAAACTACCAAATCCGACCTGATGGCCAGGGGCGTAGCTTTCGATCTGCTCCAGATGGCCAAGTGAATTGGCCCGCAGTGCAAAGCCGCCGATACAAAGATCTGTCCGGGGAGAAAAGTCTCACCCTGGCCCTCATCGTTGTTGATGATCGAAGGAGCCATCGGGCCTAAGGATGACGACACAAAGGAACTCTCAATGAAGTCACCAATGTCGGTGTCAAAACCGGCGGATCTCGGGTAGGGGGTCCCGAACTGTGCGTCTAGGCGGATGGTAACAGGAGACAAGGGACACGATGTTTTTACCCAGGTTCGGGCCCTCTCGATGGAGGTAAAACCCTACTCCTGCTTGATTAATATTGATGATATGGGTAGTAGAAGAGTGGATCTACCACGAGATCAAGGAGGCTAAACCCTAGAAGCTAGCCTATGGTATGATTGTTGTTCGTCCTACGGACTAAAACCCTCCAGTTTATAGAGACACTGGATAGGGTTAGGGTTACACAGAGTCGGTTACAATGGTAGGAGATCTACATATCCGTATCGCCAAGCTTGACTTCCACGCCAAGGAAAGTCCCATTCGGACACGGGACGAAGTCTTGAATCTTGTATCTTCATAGTCCAGGAGTCCGGCCAACGGTGATAGTTCGGCTATCCGGACACCCCCTAATCCAGGACTCCCTCACCCTTTCTTTCCTCTTCTTGCCATCTCCAGTTTCCTTGGGTTCAAGAGTGAACTCCATTGTTTCTCCTGTGGCAACTTTCCTTGCCTTAGACATGGGTTGTCTTCTTGCTGGCATCTTAGTCTTCAGACCTGGTGAAAGGATCGAGATGGACCTAGAGGGGGGGTGAATAGGTACAATTACAAATTTTAATTATTACTTAGCAATTTTAGGCAATAGTGCGGAATATGAAGGTGAGCCTAACAATTGCTAGTAAGTACGAAGTACTAGGCAAGTAGCACAAGCATGTAAGTGAGCAAGCACAATATGATGTAAGTAAGTGCAAACAAAACAAGTAACCACAAGTATAGAGTTAGGGTTAGGAATAACCGCAACTCCGGGAGACG
Source organism: Aegilops longissima (assembly GCA_021605205.1). NCBI lineage: Eukaryota > Viridiplantae > Streptophyta > Magnoliopsida > Poales > Poaceae > Aegilops > Aegilops longissima. Next base: position 696,900,705 of record CM038680.1, read on the forward strand.
AGGATGTATCCGATGTTCACTTCCTTGGAGGGAAGCTAGTCACCGTTAGAGAGGTGGATGTTACCACGAAGGCACACCAACGCCACGAAGGCTCACCTATTCTCCCTTTGAGACAACACCACGAAGGCGTTTCTCAACCACTAGTGGTAGACCTTGGGGTGGTCTCCAAACCCTCACAAACTTATCCGGGGGTAATCACAAAGGTCGATTCCTCTCCGAAAGACTCCTACCGCCTAGGAGTCTCCAACCTCCAAGAGTAACAAGATCGATGGGGATTTGCTCAATACTTGCTCAAATCACGAATTCCTTGGGTGCAAAGAAGGAGGAGAAGTGGATCTATCACTTGATCGGACAACTTCTTTCAAAGCTCTCAAATCACTTGGGGATCTAAGATTTGGTGTAGAGAAATGAGAGAGAGTGTGAGAAGTGTTCTAGAGTTTGTTCAAAGTGAATGGTCAACCCCTACCCGTGGAAGGGAAAGGAGTATATATAGGTGGTGGGAAAAGGTGACCGTTTGGGGTACAGGATGGCCGGACGTCCGGAGAACGTCGGACGTCCGGAGGCCCAAATGGGTCCGGACGTCCGACAGTCATTGGACGACCGGCCGCTGTGAAAAGTGTGACCCACAAACCAATGTACAGGATACGGTCGTCCGAGCGGGGCCTGGCATCCGTAAGAATGCTTCTGATGTGAAAGTTCCGGACGTCCGACAGTCATCGGACGATCGGCCGCTGTGAAAAGTGTGACCCACAAACCAATGTACAGGATACGGTCGTCCGAGCGGGGCCGGACATCCGTAAGAATGCTTCGATGTGAAAGTGTCGGACGTCCGGAGGGTTCCTGACATCCGCAAAAAATGTTTCTGTTGTGGAAGTGTCGGACGTCCGGAAGTGTCCGGATGTCCGGGCAATCAGAAGGACCGGACGTCCGTGAGCGCCGGACGTCCAAGGTAAGGTATATAGATAGCAACTTTGAGCAAGTTTTTCACAGATCCATCGATCCCCTCTTAATAGTGCGGGATCCCTATACTCAAGAACAAACCATAAATGAAGTTAACATCTTGTATCTCCATTCTTGAGTTATATGCTTTTGTCCCTAGTCATGATCCATGCACACGGTCTTTGGAACATAATCTGAGATATACTTGATAAACATGATTAGTCCGAGCATATGTGTTGTCATCAACATCAAAATATGATTAAGGGCATGATTGCACTTTCAATCTCCCCCTTTTTGGTAGTTGATGACAACTCATATGCATACTCATAATAGTAATCGGAAGTATTTGTTGTGGAGCTCAATAGCCATAATAAGAATAAGTAGCGAGCGAGCTCCCCCTCAAAGTGATACCACAAATACTACTAAAAAAATGATGAGGGCTCCCCCTCAAACTGATGCCACCATAGTTGGATCACTTCATATAGATTCACCAAATTCATAACCAACAAACTCATAACATAGTTCAACAAACTACTCCTAACATAGGTTCGATTACATAATGAGCTAGAGTAATGCATATGGAGCCTACTCCCCCTTTGGCATCAAGTATCCAAAAACAAAGGGGGAATGACATGAAAGTATTAAAGTTCATCCTCATCATCATCATCATGAACACCACTGCCACCAGTCTCGTCAAAGAAATCAGCCCACTCAGGACCGGAGGGAAAACCAAAATCAGAAGGGGGGTCTGCAGGAAGACGCTCATCGTCACTCACATCATATACGCCTGAGTCTCGCAGACGGGCCTTCAGAGCGTTCTTGGAAGTGACCATGCGAGTGACCACATCGTGGTGTTGGGAGCAATGGAAGGTGAACATCTTCATCATGGCTGAATGAGCCTTCCCAAGAAAACGAGCAATGCGCCCAAAGGGGACATCACTGGAATGAGGATGGTTAGCGTGAGAGGGAAAACTAGCGGCGGTGTGACTAGCAGTAGCGGGAGGAGGAGGAACATGGTCAGCCGCCATGTGAGGTGGGATGACCCATCTCTCATGTATATGAGTGCGTGCAATGGGAAAGGGAGCTGCCCTCTCGATAAATGCCTGAAGAAAAGGTGCATGAGGGAAAGCCCGCTTGTGCTGGAAGCTAGCAAGGCGAATCTCATGCCATAGAAAGTGTGGAACATTTATCTTCCCTTTAGGAGATGTGTAGAGGCGATGCATGAGATCAATGCAGATGGCTGCTGCAGAGCCCTTGTCACCCATCTTGGGATAAATGGTGCGGATGACACACCGATAAATGATGTTGAATGGAAAACGCCAAATGGAGACTTGATTTAGACCCTTTTGTTTTTCAAGACTAGACAAAGATGATATGGGTCTAAGGAGATCCGCAGACCGCAATGCCTTTGGGCTTATGGTTGGGGTCATCCTTGTGGATTTTGAACCCAAAGTCGGAAATCCAAGTGTGGTGACAAACTCAGCATAAGATGTTGTGAGGGCAGTGTCGGAGGTCATCCATGTGACAGTGTTATCAGGAGCAAAGTAACATGTGGCATAAAACTGATGGATGGCGGCGTGGTTAAAATCGTGTTGAAAGGCGAATGGGGCAGCTAGGTTTGACGACTCAATGAGCTCAATGGCTCCCGGATATTTCTCCGGATGAGTGCGAATGTGCTCAAGATCAATGCAAACATGAAGTGACAAGCCTTTAGGGATGACAATCGTGGTGAAGATGTCGGCTTGGACATTTGTGCGGCGACTATCACGAGAATCCCTAACAACAGTAAATTGATCTACATCACGGCGCAATTTGAGATATGAAGATTTGGGGACTTCATTGAAACGCTTAACATGACGGCCTAGTAATAGTGGAGGCTCAATGGAGATGTGGCGGGCATCACCGTGGGGTTGCACCGAGGAGGAGGAGGTTGAAATGTTGGGCGACGAGTGCGGGCATGGGGGCAGCGACGCGGACGCCAATCATCGGGCACGGATCCACCTCTTCAAGCTCATCCTCAAAATCTGACCCCTCCGAAGAGGAATCACTGGACGAGCTGGGAGGACGATCGGCACGTTTCCGAGGGCGATCTTCCTCCTGGGAGTCGTTGGAGCCACCACGACGAGACGGACGCGCCGGCCCTCCGGCGACTTGCTTGCGTGCGGAGTGCTTGGACCGAGGCATCATGACCTAGGGGAGAAAACGGAAAGCACATGTCAACACCCCTCCATAGACCAGGGTGACAAGTGGAGAGGGGGAGGGGTGCCCTACCAGGCGAGGAAGAGCACGGAGGAGCCGAGCGACGTGCCGGAGCAGAGGGTCGACGGACGGGCGGGGAGAGAAGCTCCGAGCAGAACGGCTGGACGGGCCGGACGGCAAGTCGCAGATCCGTGGCGGGGAGAAACCCCGGCGAGGGGTACGGCGGCGGGCGGCTGCGGGGAGAGGACGCACGACAGAAACGGCGGCGGCGGCGAACTCAGTGGAGAGGAGGGGGTTGGTTGACCAAAACCCTACGGCGCGGTATATATAGACCCCAGTAAAAACGTACGGACGTCCGGAGCCTACGGACGAACGGAGTCATATATGCGTCCGGACATCCGGGAACAGCCGGACGACCGGAGTCTGGACCATCAGCAAAGAGAGGATAACAGAGATGATTTTACGGACGTCCGACGGCATCGGACGACCGGGCATACTGTAACTGAACGGTTTTTACGGACGTCCGGAGTCTTCCGGACGTCCGAAGCTTCATTTGCTAGGCCAACTTAAGTGAACCAGAGTGGATTTTACGGACGTCCGGCGAGGCCGGACGACCGGTCGAAGGTAACCAGAGCAGAATATACGGACGTCCGGATTCTTACGGACGTCCGGATTCTTACGGACGTCCGATAGTGAAATACCACACGGACGTCCAGAACCTACGGACGTCCGGAGCCAGAAGTTTGGACAGGAGGGCTGATCATGATGATGAGAAAGGCATTTTCTCACAGTAAAAACTATTTTATGTAGTAACTCAGATCCCACCTTACTCAATCATAGCCATAGACTACAAGTGGTGGCTAATGCCACCATGTCTGAGTAGACATGACATGACACAGAAAGACTTGAACTTTAAGTGCATAGTCACTACTCCATCATGTTAAAGCACCATAGGTCTAGACCCATGGATACTTTGAGAGTGTTGGTTCTTTTTATGCATTGAGTAGGGCGAGAACATTCATGAATTGAATGTTTCCCCCTAAGTACATGCCTACATCATGACAAGACATTAGATTCATGCATGACTGGGTACTAAATTTCACATAATGTTGTCAAGCTCCAAGATACCAAGTTCACGCCTAAGTCGACAGAACCTTGCTTCATCTAGAGGTTTGGTGAAGATATCTGCTAGTTGAAAATCTGTACCAATGTGATCAATGTGAATATCACCCTTTTCAACATGATCTCTCAAGAAATGATACCTAATATCAATGTGTTTGGTGCGGAGATGATCTTTGGGGTTCTCAGCAATATTGATGGCACTTTCATTATCACACAGAAGAGGCACATTTCTATAGGTGATACCGTAATCCTTCAAAGTTTGCCTCATCCATAACAACTGAGTTGCACAACTAGCGGCAGCAATGTATTCAGCTTCTGCGGTAGAGAGAGCAATACAATTTTGTTTCTTCGAGGACCAACTCACCAAGGAGCGTCCAAGAAACTGACATGCACCGGATGTGGACTTACGATCCACTTTGTCTCCAGCCCAATCCGCATCCGTGTACCCAATGAGATCAAACTTAGCATCCTTGGGGTACCATAGACCCAACTTTGAGGTGTGAACAAGGTATCTAAGAATATGCTTAACCGCCTTATGATGACTTTCCTTAGGGAAAGCTTGAAATCTAGCACACATGCATACACTAAACATAATGTCTGGTCTAGATGCACAAAGATAAAGCAACGAACCAATCATAGAGCGGTATTTAGATGGGTCGAAAGGAATACCGTTGGTGTCTTCGGTGAGTGTTATTTTGGTTGGCATTGGTGTCTTGCATGGGCTAGCATCAGACATACAAAACTTCTCTAGAATATCTTTGAGGTATTTTGCTTGAGACAAGAAAATTCCTCTTGAAATTTTTGAATTTGAAATCCGAGGAAGAACTTCAAATCCGCATTGAGTGACATTTCAAAATTCTTGGTCATTGAATCCGCAAACTTCTTGCACAAATGAATGTTAGGAGAACCAAAAATGATATCATCTACATAGATTTGGCATAAGATCAAATCACCCTTATCCCTCTTAGTAAAAAGAGTGGGATCGATCACCCCTCTCACAAAACCATCATCGAGTAGAAACTTCTTTAAATGATCATACCAAGCACGAGGTGCTTGTTTGAGGCCATACAAAGCCTTATGAAGTTTGTACACATAGTCTTTGTGATCGGGATCAACGAACCCAGGTGGTTGTGACACATATACTTCTTCGTGTAGAGGACCGTTGAGGAAAGCACTTTTCACATCCATTTGATGTAATGTAAAACCATTGAAGGCGGCATAAGCAAGTAAGATGCGAATGGATTCAAGACGGGCAACAGGGGCAAAGGTCTCACCAAAGTCCAAACCTTCAACTTGTGAGTACCCTTGCGCCACTAACCTTGCTTTGTTGCGAATGATTACACCATTCTCATCTTGTTTGTTCTTGAAAATCCATTTTGTTCCAATGACGTTGTGCTCGGTAGATGGCCTCTTGACTAATGACCACACTTGGTTGCGTTCAAAACTGTTCAACTCTTCTTGCATAGCAACGAGCCAATCGTTATCCATCAATGCATCTTGTATCTTGAGGGGCTCAACACTAGACACAAACGAGAAGTGAGCACAAAAGTTTGTCAAATGTTTACGAGTAACTCTACCTTCCGATATGCCGGTGAGAATTTTGTCAACATCAACACGGCCGGCCATTCGAGGCATGATGGAGGTAAGGGTTTCACGAGGTTCAACTTCATGTCCATCATCCACGTCCTCAACATATGGATCATTAATGTGTGGAGGAAGATCTTCTTGTTCATATTGCATTTGTTGAGGTTCATCATCAATGATTGGACTATCTTGTTCTTGCGCTTGATGAGGATCTCGTTCTTGAAGATTTTCATGAAGAGGAACTTGATCATCTTCTTCTATTCGGGCTAAGGGCATTGGTTGAACACTAGGAGCTTGTGATGGTATGGGTGTTGAAGTAGTTTGATGTTGTGTGAGACTTCCATCTTGTTCTTCATCATCATGAGGTTTTTGTTCCATAGGAAGAAGTGCACCAACACCCATGGTCAAAATGTCTTGAGAGGAATCTTCTTCATCTGCATCACTTAGATCAACTTGCTCCCCATGGGAGCCATTAAATTCATCAAACATCACGTCACAAGTTTCTACAACACATCCATTGGATTTGTTGTAGACCCTATAGGCGTGAGAGTTTGATCCATAGCCAACAAATATACCCTCAATTGTTTTGGATTGAAATTTTCCTAACCGTTCTCTTTTGTTGAGTATGAAACATTTGCACCCAAATACTCGAAAGTACTTGACATTTGGCTTGTTCCCGGTTAGAAGCTCATATGGAGTCTTTTCCAATATAGTGCGGAGGAAAAGTCGGTTTGATGCATGACATGCGGTGTTGACAGCTTCAGCCCAGAAACTATGTGGTGACTTGTATTCATCCAACATGGACCTTGCCATCTCCACAAGGGTGCGGTTCTTCCTTTCGGCTACACCGTTTTGCTGAGGAGTGTATGGAGCTGAATATTGATGCTCAATCCCTTCATCACTAAGGAATTCTTCCAAGGTATAGTTCTTGAACTCAGATCCATTGTCACTTCTTATTGCCAAGATTTCTTTGTCAAACTTGCGTTGTGCTTGCTTGACAAAGTCAATGAAAGTGATCTTCGTCTCGTCCTTGGACTTGAGGAAAAACACCCATGTATATCTTGAGTAATCATCAACAATGACAAGTCCATACTTTTTCCCACCAAGACTATCCCATGAAGGAGGCCCAAAGAGATCCACATGAAGGAGCTCCAAAGGCCTTGAAGTAGACACAATATTCTTGGGTGGATGCTTTGATTGATGTTGCTTCCGGCTATGCATGCACTACACACGATCTTTCTCAAAAGAGACATTTGTTAGTCCAAGGATGTGATTACCCTTTAAGAGATCTTGAAGATTCCTCATGCCGACATGGGCTAGCCGCGATGCCATAGCCACCTTGTCGCCTTGGCCATTAGACAAGTTGCATGGAATGTGCTCTCTTTCGAGAAATCAACCGTGTAAAGGTTGCCATCCAACTCTCCAACAAAGGCCACTTCGAGAGTATCTCTCTTAAAGACTTTCACATCGGTTAGTCCAAATAGTGTATCATAACCAAGAGAAGCCAATTGGCGGACAGAAAGCAAATGATATTTAAGGGATTGGACAAGCATGACATTTGCGAGAGACATGTCATTTGTGATAGCCACCTTACCCAACCCAAGTACCTGTCCTTTTGATCCTCCACCAAACATAATGCTCATAAATGGTTGAATAGCTTCCATGAAATCGTAGAGCAATTTGCTATCTCCGGTCATATGATTGGTACATCCACTATCAATCACCCATTTTACTCCACCGGAGAAAGCTACCTACACACAATTATTACTTGGTTAGAGGCACCCATTTTACAATGGGACCTCTCAAGTTAGTCACAAGGGTCTTAGGGACCCAAATAGCATAAAAACGAAATGCCTTTTGGGGACCAACAAACTTTGCATAAACTTCTCCATCCTTAGTCTTACGCAGTACATAGGATGGAGGCATGAACTCTTTTGGCTTGTTGAGAGTGGGCATGCCCCTTGTGGCCTTCCCACTAACAACCTTACCTTTCTCCTTGTGTCCTTCTCGTACAAAGGTTTCTTTTAAAGGGGTGGTGCACTTTCGGGAGGACGTCTTCTTCTTGCTTGTGCTTGGGTCAAACCCGAGTCCCTCTTTGGAGAATGCTTCATTGTGTTGGCTCAACACCTCATTAAGGTTCTTTTGCCCTTGAGCACATGTCATGAGCCCTTTCTCGATTTGAGCTTTGAGAAACCGATTCTCCTCAAGAATGGATGCTAGATCACTACTAGAGTTAGTAGAACATGCATCAACATTGATAATAGGAGATGAGTAAGCCTTAGCTAGAGTTTCAAGATAAGTAAGTTTGAGTGTCTCAAAACTCTTTGTAAGAAGGGTGAGCTCTTCTTCCTTAGTCTTGAGAGACACGGATAGAAGCTCACAATCCTTAGTGAGAGAAGCATGAGACTTTGCAAGCTTACTTTTATCATTCATCAACTCTTCACAAGAGCCAATAGCCTTTTTCAAGGAGGCAAGATCTTTAGTATGAACATCAATATTTGCACCAATTTTTAAGCATAGTTCATCATTTCGTGCTTCCTCATATTTGACTTTCCGCTCAAGGATTTCACATTTTCCTTTTCCTCGATGACGAGGGTTTGAGTTCCTTAATGGAGATGGTGTGCTTACTCACCATCTCCATAAGCATCTGAAACATAGTGAGCTTCTTTCCTTTGAGGGAGCACATGAACTTATTAAGTTTAGCAAGCATAGGATCAGTTAGATCATCATCCTCATAACTATCCTCCACATCAAGATACTCATCACTAGGAGTAGAAGGAGTGAAAAAAGGAGGATTTGATCGTGGAGTTACCTTGACCTTGTCAGAAGAGCTTTGGTCCTCTTCTTCTTCAACCATGGCCTTTGCCATTAGGCATTTGTGAGCGTTGCCCTTGTAATCTTTCATGTAGTTGTAGGTGACCACGTCACCACTCTTGTTTACTAACCTCAAGGTGTTTTGAGAGTCTTGAGCAACTCCGGCAACACCACTAACATCATCCGGATCAGATTCTTCTTGAGCAACCATTGCCTTTCCATCTCTCTTCTTGAGCTTGGAGTTCAAAGGATTCGGCAACTTCTTCTTGGGAAAGGTATTGGGAAACCTTGGTTTATCTTCTCTCTTCTCATAAGGGCACTCGTTGGAGAAGTGATTGGTTTCTTCACAGTTGTAGCGTTTTCTTACTTTCTTCTTTTGAAATCTTCCCTTGAATTTACCCGCGCTAAACTTCTTGACAAAAAGAGCCATGTCTTCATATGTAGGGCCCTCGTCAGATTCAATCTCATCACCATCTTCGTCATCCTCTTCCTCTTCTTCACTATGTTCATCTTCACATACATGCTTGGCCTTCAATGCAAGATTGATCTTTGATGATGGGGAACCATGCATGGCAAGATGTTTTGTGGCATTAGTCTTTGACTCTTCAAATAGTTGAAAGGTGGATACGATGTCATCTGTAGTCATTTCCTTGAAGATATGGTGTTGTCTTATGTCCCACACCATTTGATGGTGAAATGGAGCAAGAGCATGAAGTAACTTATCCACAAGGAACCTCTTGGTCATGTTGAATCCATCTTGTGTCTTGTCACACTCACATGACTCAATATCGGCAGTGAGAGTCATGAGACGCTCATGGAGTTGATTGGGGGTTTCACCTTTCTCCATACAAAAGTTTTGCAATTGCCCTTGGCAATTTCATATTGAGCACTCGGAGGGTAGAAGTGCCGTTTTGGATCGTATAACAGTTTCCCATAGTTCCTTGGCACTTGTGATGTGTATGAATGGTCTCCTTTGCTTTTCATCCAAACCTCTCCTTATCCACATGATTGCAGTGTCATTGAGGTTCTTGTCATATATTTCTCTTGGTGTGGGGTTCTTTGGATCAACCACATGATAGCCATACTCCAAGATCTCCAACATCTCATCGTTTCCATGTCGAAGATGGTCCTGCATAGCAACTCTCCACAAAGGAAAATTGGAAGTGGCACTAAGCAAAGGAGGACTGCCTTGAGGATTATATCTTGGTTTCTCAACCTGAGGTCTTGCATAAAGCCAAGGAACACTGGCGTGTTCATTGTTAGGAGGTTTTGACCAAGTGATGGAGTAGGCACAGTTGGCCTTGAGGCAGCACCACCGAGAGTGGTGCAAGCACCGAGGACAACGTGGCTAATCTCATTGGACCAAGGCCTCAAGAGAAGCATCATGCTCCTCTTTTTGCTTAGCAAGGGCTCGTTCTAGATCCTCGGCGTAAAGGACTTGACTTGAAAGAAGCCCGCCTTTATCCTTAGGATCTACAACTGGGGAGTCCCATCTGGGTTCATCTCGCTCTAGGGAGGTTAAGCCACAAGAATAGAGCACGAGGCTCGATACCAATTGAAAGGATCGAGATGGACCTAGAGGGGGTGAATAGGTACAATTACAAATTTTAATTATTACTTAGCAATTTTAGGCAATAGTGCGGAATATGAAGGTGAGCCTAACAATTGCTAGTAAGTCTGATACTAGGCAAGTAGCACAAGCATGTAAGTGAGCAAGCACAATATGATGTAAGTAAGTGCAAACAAAACAAGTAACCACAAGTATAGAGTTAGGGTTAGGAATAACCGCAACTCCGGGAGACGAGGATGTATGCCGATGTTCACTTCCTTGGAGGGAAGCTAGTCACCGTTAGAGAGGTGGATGTTACCATGAAGGCACACCAACGCCACGAAGGCTCACCTATTCTCCCTTTGAGACAACACCACGAAGGCGTTTCTCAACCACTAGTGGTAGACCTTGGGGTGGTCTCCAAACCCTCACAAACTTATCCGGGGGTAATCACAAAGGTTGATTCCTCTCCGAAAGACTCCTACCGCCTAGGATTCTCCAACCTCCAAGAGTAACAAGATCGATGGGGATTTGCTCAAGACTTGCTCAAATCACGAATTCCTTGGGTGCAAAGAAGGAGGAGAAGTGGATCTATCACTTGATCGGAGAACTTCTTTCAAAGCTCTCAAATCACTTGAGGATCTAAGATTTGGTGTAGAGAAATGAGAGAGAGTGTGAGAAGTGTTCTAGAGTTTGTTCAAAGTGAATGGTCAACCCCTACCCGTGGAAGGGAAAGGAGTATATATAGGTGGTGGGAAAAGGTGACCGTTAAAGTGCAGGATGGCCGGACGTCCGGAGAACGTCGACGTCCGGAGGCCCAAATGGGTCCGGACGTCCGGCGATCATCGGACGACCGGCGCTGTGAAAAGTGTGACCCACAAACCAATGTACAGGATACGATGCGTCCGAAGGGGCGGACATCCGTAAGAATGCTTCGATGTGAAAGTTCGGACGTCAAGCGGTCATCGGACGACCGGCGTATGAAAAGTGTGACCCACAAACCAATGTACAGGATACGGCCGTCCGGCGGGGCCGGACATCCGTAAGAATGCTTCTGATGTGAAAGTGTCGGACGTCCGGAGGGTTCCGGACATCCGCAAAAATGTTTCTGTTGTGGAAGTGTCCGGACGTCCGGGCAATCAGGAAGGACCGGACGTCCGTAGAGCGCCGGACGTCCGAAGGTAAGGTATATAGATAGCAACTTTGAGAAAGTTTTTCACAGATCCATTGATCCCCTCTTAATAGTGCGGGATCCCTATACTCAAGAACAAACCATAAATGAAGTTAACATCTTGTATCTCCATTCTTGAGTTATATGCTTTTGTCCCTAGTCATGATCCATGCACACAGTCTTTGGAACATAATCATGAGATATACTTGATAAACATGATTAGTCCCGAGCATATGTGTTGTCATCAACATCAAAATATGATTAAGGGCATGATTGCACTTTCACCTGGCTTAGTTGCAGCAGCTGAGCCATACTCTTTCTTCAGCACTTTCTTCTTGGAAGTGGCTTCATCTTCAACAGCCACATAATCTTCATCTTCAGAGTCAGAAGTTCTCTTCTTCCTTGTTCTGGTAGCAGCCTTTGGCAAGTTGCTTGGAGTGCTCCTGCTGCCATCATCATAGCTGCTAGAGGGACTAGTGCCCTCACTCAACTGAACCTGTTCCTCTGACTTGTTCTGGCTGTCACTTTGGTCAGACATCTTGCAAGCAAACTGCCAACAGACCCTGTCAATAGGTTATAGATGAGGTAGAGTAGATGAGCATCACAAAGTACATGAGTTTTTGCAAAACAGATGACTTAAAAACGTAGTTTTAGTTCTTCACAGAAAGCATTTCGGATCTACCGATTTCTAAACTCGGTGATACCGAAGCAGCTTTTGGAACCTGGACTAGTGAACTCGGTCAGACCGAGTCACAGTTTGGTGGTACCGAGACTGCTAGGGTTTCATAGAGAATCGAACTCGGTCACACCGATTTCCAATTTTCGGTAGGACCGAAAATGCGTGTGCTCTGGCCTAAGCCAAAATCGGTGAGACCGATTTCTACAACTCGGTCGGTCCGAGATGAATTAAATCGGAGACCTAACCTAAATTTTCAAATCAAAACTAATCTACGGGGCGTTTTATTTGGACAGGATGATTTCGATTATGGCAAGAAACACGGCAAAGCAATGTGCTAGGAATCGAGTTAAAGATTAGCACAATGATCAAGTCCGTACCCTAAATGACAACGAACTTGCTACGGCGACAACGGCGGAAAGATTTCCGTTAATGGCGGCGGAGACCAGCGGGGAGGTCATTGGCGGCGAGAGGATGATCCGGAGACCAGAGGAGGCGAGTAGGTTCTGCTGCAGGCGACGGGTTCGAGAAATTTCAAATTTTGACCGGCGGTATATATAACCTGACCTGTCGGTGTGACCGAGTGGAGCGACTCGGTGGCACCGAGATCTTAAACTGGCGATTCTTCGCAACTCGGTGTGGCCTAAAGTTCTAATCGGTTGCACCGAGATTGAAAACCCTAGATCAACTTGGTGACTCGGTAGGACCGAAAAGGATGAATCGGTCAGACCGAGATGCACAAAGAGGTTTTGGAGGTTTAAGTCTATGACGAATCGGGATCTCCGAGTGCTCCTCACACAGAGTGGTTCGAATCTGACTTGATCAAACTTTGTGATGTAGCATGAATAGAGTTTGAGACGATAAAAACATAGATAGCTAGAGGGTGTTCTTAGGCATTCTTGTCCATCCATTTGGCAAAAGAGAAAGAGACAAACAATCATATCAACAAATGGATGTCCTCGAATGAGTAAAATATGCATCCAACATGCTCACACAATAAAATGGCAAATGAAATATGTGTCAAAGCATGCACAAACATTCTAGCATCTATCAAGTAATTGGTGATGACTAGGTCACCTATATATGAGTATATTGACTTAGGAGTCAAATGAGAACATTTGATCATAGGTCATACTCATCGTTTAAGCATAAGTGGGGTTACCACTTTTACATAAAGCATTGTTGTGTTCACACCATTAGAGTTGCTTTAGCTCATTGATTTGAGTAAAGCTCCCCCTAGATGTCATATTCCCCCTTAAGGGAATGAACTAACCTTGGGTTTTGTCGATGATGACTTCATGTAGGTGTTGAAGATGTAGATGCTCAATGTTGATGTAGATCATTTGGAGCAATCCTTTGGAGTGAGTTGCACTTTCAATACCTACACAGGTTAGTCCCACAAGGAACAAACAAGGATATCCATAGACATAGAGTGATGCATACACAAATGATGTCCATGAAAGCATTAGGATACCTTGTCCATTGTCTTACCAACAAGAGGTTTTGTGACTCCTTGTACTAGTGCAAGATATGGAAGTTGTTTGCACTTGTCCTTGCCAAAATGATAGGAGTGAAGTATGTTGGCAGAGTCACCCTCAAGAACTCTCTAGTTCTTCTTCTTCTGGATCCACACCATCTTGATGGGAATCCTTGGAGTCGTAGTTGTACTTGATGAAGTGGAACTTGATGTAGTCTTGGGAACCCACTTGACCAAGGCCTTGGGTGCTTCTTCAAATGCATCAATTTCCTCTTGAAGCTTATCCTTGCCTTTTTGCTTGTGGTCTTGTGGTGGAAGATCATCTTGAGCTTGTGTCCCTTTGAAAGAAGTAGGATCATACTTCTCTTGTTGAGGAACAAACTTCGTCTTGGGGTATTGATCTTCTTCCCACTCAACTCCATTGGCATTGAACTTTCGTTCAAAACCAACACCTTGATTCTTCCGGTGTCTTCCTTGCTTGCGCACAATTTCCTCAAATTGCTTACTTCCGGCAAGACTCTTGTAAACACCTTTCTCTATGATTCCCTTCAATAAGCTATTTTCTTGCTCAAGTGTAACTTGGCTAAGAGAATCATTAGTGGAATCAAGAGAACTACTATAAGCATCAACATTGGATTTAGCATGATTGTTGTTACTACTAGATGAAGAATCTTTCTTGTTCTTGTTGCTAGATTTAACTTGTGGCATGTAAGTAGACAAGAGTAAAGGCTTGGCATTGTAAGAAGAACTTTTCTTGCGAAGATCATCATTGATTGCCTTTAAAAACTCATGCTCCTGCTCAAGGTTGAGCTTTTCAAAGCGTAGCTTATCATGAGTCTTTAAAAGTTCTCGATGATTTTCCAAGGTAGTTTCTGAAGGAAATATGCCCTAGAGGCAATAATAAAGTTATTATTTATTTCCTTATATCATGATAAATGTTTATTATTCATGCTAGAATTGTATTAACCGGAAACATAATACATGTGTGTGAATACATAGACAAACATATAGTCACTAGTATGCCTCTACTTGACTAGCTCGTTAATCGAAGATGGTTATGTTTCCTAACCATAGACATGAGTTGTCATTTGATTAACGGGATCACATCATTAGGAGAATGATCTGATTGACATGACCCATTCCGTTAGCCTAGCACTTGATCGTTTAGTATGTTGCTATTGCTTTCTTCATGACTTATACATGTTCCTATAACTATGAGATTATGCAACTCCGTTTACGGAGGAACACTTTGGTACTACCAAGCGTCACAACGTATCGGGTGATTATAAAGGAGTACTACAGGTGTCTCCAAAGGTACTTGTTGGGTTAGCGTATTTGAGATTAGGTTTTGTCACTCCGATTGTCGGAGAGGTATCTCTGGGCCCTCTCGGTAATGCACATCATTATAAGCCTTGCAAGCAATGTGACCAATGAGTTGGTTACGGGATGATGCATTATAGAGCGAGTAAAGAGACTTGCGATAACGAGATTGAACTAGGTATTGGATGCCGACGATCGAATCTCGGGCAAGTAACATACCGATGACAAAGGGAACAAAGTATGTTGTTATGCGGTTTGACCGATAAAGATCTTAAGTAGAATATGTAGGAGCCAATATGGGCATCCAGGTTCCGCTATTGGTTATTGACCAAGAATAGTTCTAGGTCATGTCTACATAGTTCTCGAACCCGTAGGGTCCGCACGCAAGGTTTCGATGATGTTATATTATGAGTTTATGAGTTTTGATGTACGAAGGAGTTCGAGTCCCGGATGAGATCGGGGACATGACGACGAGTCTCGAAATGGTCGAGGCGTAAAGATCGATATATTGGACGACTATATTCGGAGTTCGGAAAGGTTCGAATGATTGGGTATTTTTCGAGTCTGGGAGAGTTACGGAATTCGCCGGGAGAAGTATTGGGCCTTATTGGGCCTGCAGAAAGAGAGGGGCTGCCTAGGGCAGGCCGCGCCCCAAGACCTAGTCCGGTGGACTAGGGAGGGGCCGCACCCTTCCTACCTTCCCCTTCCTTCTCTCCTACTCCTACTAGGAAAGGAGGAGTCCTACTCCGGTGGGAGTAGGACTCCCCCCTGGCGCGCCTCCTCCTCTTGGCGGCCCCTTCTCCTTGCTCCTTTATATCTCGGGGCAGGGGCACCCTAGAACACACAAGTTGATCTCGGATCTTGCCTTAGCCGTGTCGGTGCCCCTTCCACCATATTCCACTTCGGTCATATCGTCGCGGAGCTTAGGCGAAGCCTGCGCTGTGAAGTCATATCGTCGCGGAGCTTAGGCGAAGCCCTGCGTCGGTGGAGCATCATCATCGTCCTGCCACGCCGTCGTCTTGTGGAACTCATCCCGACGCTTTGCTGGATCGGAGCCGGGGATCGTCATCGAGCTGAGCGTGTGCGAGAACTTCGGAGGTGCCGTCGTTCGGTGCTTGGATCGGTCGGATCGTGAAGGCGTCGACTACATCAACAGCGTTGTTATAACGCTTCCGCTTTTGGTCTCACGAGTGCGTGGGCGGACACTCTCCCTCTCGTTGCTATGCCATCACCATGGTCTTGCGTGTGCGTAGGAATTTTTTGAAATTACTCGTTCCCCAACAATGGCATCCGAGCCTGGTTTTATGCGTTGATGTCATGTGCACGAGTAGAACACAAGTGAGTTGTGGACGATACAAGTCATACGCCTACCAGCATGTCATACTTTGGTTCAGCGGTATTGTGAGATGAAGCGGCCGGACCGACATTACGCGTGCGCTTACGCGAGACTGGTTTCACCGCTCCGAGCACTCGTTGCTTAAAGGTGACCGGCGGTGTCTGTCTCTCTCACTTTAGTTGAATCGAGTGTGGCTCGCCGGTCCTTGAGAAGGTTAAACGGAGTCTATTTGACGAAATATCGTTGTGGTTTTGATGCGTAGGTAAGAACGGTTCTTGCTCAGCCCGTAGCAGCCACGTAAAACTTGCAACAACAAAGTAGAGGACGTCTAACTTGTTTTTGCAGGGCATGTTGTGATGTGATATGGTCAAGGCGTGATGCTATATTTTATTGTATGAGATGATCATGTTTTGTAACCGAGTTATCGACAATCGCGAGAGCCATATGGTTGTCGCTTTATTGTATGAAATGCAAGCGCCATGTAATTGCTTTACTTTATCACTAAGCGATGGCGATAGTCGTAGAAGCAATAGTTGGCGAGACGACAACGATGCTACGATGGAGATCAAGGTGTCGCGCCGGTGGCGATGGTGATCATGGCGGTGCTTGGCGATGGAGATCACAAGCACAAGATGATGATGACCATATCATATCACTTATATTGATTGCATGTGATGTTTATCCTTTATGCATCTTATCTTGCTTTGATTGACGGTAGCATTATAAGATGATCTCTCACTAAAATTATCAAGAAGTGTTCTCCCGAGTATGCACCGTTGCAAAAGTTCTTCGTCTTTGAGACACCACGTGATGATCGGGTGTGATAGGCTCTCGTTCAAATACAACGGGTGCAAAACAGTTGCGCGCGGAATACTCGAGTTAAACTTGACGAGCCTAGCATATAACAGATATGGCCTCGGAACACGAGACCGAAAGGTCGGCGTGAATCATATAGTAGATATGATCAACATAGTGATGTTCACCATTGAAACTACTCCATCTCACGTGATGATCGGACATGGTTTAGTTGATTTGGATCACGTAATCACTCGATGACTAGAGATGTCTATCTAAGTGGGAGTTCTTAAGTAATATGATTAATTGAACTTAAATTTATCATGAACTTAGTCCCGTAGTATTTTGCAGATTATGTTGTAGATCAATAGCTCGCGTTGTTGCTTCCCTATGTTTTTATATGTGTTCCTAGAAAATTGTATAGAAAGATGTTAGTAGCAATGATGCGGATTGGATCCGTGATCGAGGTTTATCCTCATTGCTGCGCAGAAGAATTATGTCCTTAATGCACGCTAGGTGACAGACCTATTGCGGGAGCGGATCTGCGGCGTTATGAGCGTTTGGCTAGCTCAATATGATGACTACTTGATAGTTTAGTGCACCATGCTTAACGGCTTAGAATCGGGACTTCAAAGGCGTTTTGAGCGTCATGGACCATATGAGATGTTCCAGAGTTGAAGTTAATATTTCAAGCAAATACCGAGTTGAGAGATATGAAGTCTCCAACAAGTTCTATAGCTAAAAGATGAAGGAGAATCGCTCAACTAGTGAGCATGTTCTCAGATTGTGCAGGTACTTCAATCGCTTGAATCAAGTGGGAGTTAATCTTCGGATAAGATAGTGATTGACAGAATTCTCTAGTCACCATCACTAAGTTACTAGAACTTCGTGATGAACTATAGTATGCAAGGGATAACGAAAACGATTCCCGAGCTCTTCATGATGTTGAAATCGACGAAGGTAGAAATCAAGAAAGAGCATCAAGTGTTGATGATTGACAAGACCACTAGTCTCAAGGAAAAGGGCAAAGGGAAGAAGGGAACTTCAAGAAGAGCGGCAAGCAAGTTGTTGCTCGGTGAAGAAGCCCAAGTCCGGATCTAAGCACGAGACTAAGTGCTTTTGCTACAATGGAACTGGTCCTTTGAAGCGGAACTACCCCAAGTATTTGGCGGATAAGAAGGATGGCAAAGTGAACAAAGGTATATTTTATATACAAATTATTGATGTGTATTTTACTAGTGTTCGTAGCAACCCCTCGGATTTGATACTGGTTCGGTTGCTAAGAGTAGTAACTCAAACAGAGTTGCGTAATGAATGAAACTAGTTCAAGGGAAGTGACGATGAGTGTTGGAAGTAGTTCCAAGATTGATATGATCATCATCGCACACTCCCTATACTTTCGGGATTAGTGTTAAACCTAAATAAATGTTATTTGGTGTTTGCGTTGAGCATGAATATGATTTGATCATGTTTATTGCAAAACGGTTATTCATTTAAAGTCAAAGAATAATTGTTGTTCTGCTTACATGAATAAAACCTTCAATGGTCATACACCCAATGAAAATAGTTTTCAAAACGGTTATTCATTTAAAGTCAAAGAATAATTGTTGTTCATTTAAATGAATAAAACCTTCGATGGTCATACACCCAATGAAAATAGTTTATTGGATCTCGATCGTAGTGATACGCATATTCATAATATTGATGCCAAAAGATGCAAAGTTAATAATGATAGTGCAACTTATTTGTGGCACTTGCCGTTTGGGTCATATCGGTATAAAGCGCATGAAGAAACTCCATAAGGATGGATTTTGGAATCACTTGGTTATGAATCATTTGATGCTTATGAACCGTGCCTTTTGGGCAAGATGACTAAAACTCCGTTCTCGGAACAATGGAACAAGCTCTTGACTTGTTGGAAATAACACATATATACCGATGTATGCGATCCAATGAGTGTTGATGCTCGTGGCAAGTATCGTTATTTTTCTCGACCTTCACAAGATGATTTGAGTAGATATGGGTATATCTACTTGATGAAACATAAGTCTGAAATAGTTGAAAGGTTCAAAGAATTTCAGAGTGAAGTGAAAATCATCGCAACAAGAAAATAAAGTTTCTGCGATCGATCGTGGAGATGAATATTTGAGTTCGAGTTTGGTCTTCAATGAAAACAATGTGGAATAGTTTCACAGCTCACGCCACCGGAACACCACAGCGTTATGGTGTGTCCGAACGTCAGAACCGTACTTTATTTTGATATGGTACGATCTATGATGTATCTTACCGATTTACCACTATCGTTTTGGGGTTATGCATTAGAGACAGCTGCATTCACATTTAATAGGGCACCATCTAAATCCGTTGAGATGACACCGTATGAACTATGGTTTAGCGATAAACCTAAGTGTCGTTTCTTAAAGTTTGGAGTTGTGATGCTTATGTGAAAAGTTTTCACCGATAAGCTCGAACCCAAATCGAGAAATCGTCTTCATAGAATACCCAAAGGTAACTATTGGGAACACCTTCTATCACAGATCCGAAAGCAAGATATTTGTTGCTAAGATGGATCGTTTCTAGAGAAGAAGTTTCTCTCGAAAGAAGTGAGTGGGAGGAAAGTAGAACTTGATGAGGTAATTGTACCTTCTCCCTTATTGGAAAGTAGTTCATCACGAGAATCAGTTCCATGATTCCTACACCAATTAGTGAGGAAGTTAATGATGATGATCATGAAACTTCAGATCAAGTTGCTACCAAACCTCGTAGGTCTTCCAGAGTAAGATCCGCACTGAGTGATACGGTAATCCTATTCTAGAAGTCATGTTACTAGACCATGATGAACCTACGAACTATGAGGAAGCGATGATGAGCCCAGATTCATGAAATGGTTTGAGACCATGAAATCTGAGATGGGATCCATATATGAGAACAAAGTGTGGACTTTGATGGAGTTGCCGATGATCGGCAAGCCATATTATATAAATGGATCTTCAAGAGGAAGATGATCTTGATAGTAGTATTACTATCTACAAAGCTCGACTTGTCGCAGAAAGGTTTTCGACAAGTTCAAGGTGTTGACTACAATGAGATTTACTCAACTATAGCGATGCTTATGTCTGTCCGAATCATGTTAGCAATCGCCACATTTTATGAAATCGGCAAATGGATGTAAAACTACATTCTTTAATGGATTTATTAAAGAAGAGTTGTATATGATGCAACCGAAGGTTTTGTCAATCCTAAAGGAGCTAACAAAATGTGCAAGCTCCAATGATCCATCTATGGACTGGTGCAAGCATCTCGAGTTGGAATAAACACTTTGATAGTGTGATCAAAGCATATAGTTTTATCTGAGACTTGCGGTGAAGCTGTATTTACAAGAAAGTGAGTGGGAGCACTACAGCATTTCGATAAGTATATGTGAATGACATATTGTTGATCGGAAATAATGTAGAATTATTCGCAAAGCATAAAGGAGTGTTTGAAAAGAGTTTTTCAAAGAAAGACCTCGGTGAAGCTGCTTACATATTGAGCATCAAGATCTATAGAGATAGATCAAGGCGCTTGATAAGTTTTTCAATGAATACATACCTTGACAAGATTTTGAAGTAGTTCAAAATGGAACAGTCAAAGAAAAGAGTTCTTGCACGTGTTACAAGGTGTGAGATTGAGTAAGACTAAAAACCCGACCACGGCGAAGATAGAAAGAGAATGAAAGTCATTCCTATGCATCAGCCATAGGTTCTATAAAGTATGTCATGATGTGTACGGATCTATTGCATACCCTACCACTAAGCTTGGCAAGGAGTGCAATAGTGATCTAGGAGTAGATCAATGGACAGCGGTCAAAATTATCCTTAGTGGAATAAGGATATGTTTCTCGATTATGGAAGTGCAAAAAAGGGGTTAAATCGTAAAGGGTTACGTCGATGCAAGTTTTAAACACTAATCTAGATGACTCGAGTCTCAATCTGGATACATATTGAAAGTGGGAGCAATTAGCTAGAGTAGCTCCGTGCGAGCATTGTAGACATAGAAATTTGCAAAATACTTACGGCTCTGAATGTAGCAGACCCGTTGACTAAAATTATCTCACAAGCAAAACATGATCACGCCTTAGTACTCTTTGGGTGTTAATCACATGGCGATGTGAACTAGATTACTGACTCTAGTAAACCCTTTGGGTGTTGGTCACATGTCGATGTGAACTATGGGTGTTAACCACATATAGATGTGAACTATTGATGTTAAATCACATGGCGATGTGAACTAGATTATTGACTCTAGTGCAAGTGGGAGATGAAGGAAATATGCCCTAGAGGCAATAATAAAGTTATTATTTATTTCCTTATATCATGATAAATGTTTATTATTCATGCTAGAATTGTATTAACCGGAAACATAATACATGTGTGTGAATACATAGACAAACATATAGTCACTAGTATGCCTCTACTTGACTAGCTCGTTAATCGAAGATGGTTATGTTTCCTAACCATAGACATGAGTTGTCATTTGATTAACGGGATCACATCATTAGGAGAATGATCTGATTGACATGACCCATTCCGTTAGCCTAGAACTTGATCGTTTAGTATATTGCTATTGCTTTCTTCATGACTTATACATGTTCCTATAACTATGAGATTATGCAACTCCGTTTACGGAGGAACACTTTGGTACTACCAAGCGTCACAACGAATCGGGTGATTATAAAGGAGTACTACAGGTGTCTCCAAAGGTACTTGTTGGGTTAGCGTATTTCGAGATTAGGTTTTGTCACTCCGATTGTCGGAGAGGTATCTCTGGGCCCTCTCGGTAATGCACATCATTATAAGCCTTGCAAGCAATGTGACCAATGAGTTGGTTACGGGATGATGCATTATAGAACGAGTAAAGAGACTTGCTGGTAACGAGATTGAACTAGGTATTGGATGCCGACGATCGAATCTCGGGCAAGTAACATACCGATGACAAAGGGAACAAAGTATGTTGTTATGCGGTTTGACCGATAAAGATCTTCGTAGAATATGTAGGAGCCAATATGGGCATCCAGGTTCCGCTATTGGTTATTGACCAAGAATAGTTCTAGGTCATGTCTACATAGTTCTCGAACCCGCAGGTCCGCACGCAAGGTTTCGATGATGGTTATATTATGAGTTTATGAGTTTTGATGTACGAAGGAGTTCGAGTCCGGATGAGATCGGGGACATGACGAGGAGTCTCGAAATGGTCGAGGCGTAAAGATCGATATATTGGACGACTATATTCGGAGTTCGGAAAGGTTCGAATGATTCGGGTATTTTTCGAGTCTGGGAGAGTTACGGGAATTCGCCGGGGAGAAGTATTGGGCCTTATTGGGCCTGCAGGGAAAGAGAGAGGGCTGCCTAGGGCAGGCGCGCCCAAGACCTAGTCCGGGTGGACTAGGGGAGGCCGCACCCTTCCTACCTTCCCTTCCTTCTCTCCTACTCCTACTAGGAAAGGAGGAGTCCTACTCCCGGTGGGAGTAGGACTCCCCCCTTGGGCGCGCCTCCTCCTCTTGGCCGGCCCCCTTCTCCTTGCTCCTTTATATACGGGGGCAGGGGGGCACCCTAGAACACACAAGTTGATCTACGGATCTTGCCTTAGCCGTGTGCGGTGCCCCCTTCCACCATATTCCACTTCGGTCATATCGTCGCGGAGCTTAGGCGAAGCCCTGCGCCTGTGAAGTCATATCGTCGCGAGCTTAGGCGAAGCCCTGCGTCGGTGGAGCATCATCATCGTCCTGCACGCCGTCGTCTTGTGGAACTCATCCCCGACGCTTTCTTTGGATCGGAGCCCGGGATCGTCATCGAGTGAGCGTGTGCGAACTTCGGAGGTGCCGTCGTTCGGTGCTTGGATCGGTCGGATCGTGAAGGCGTCGACTACATCAACAGCGTTGTTATAACGCTTCCGCTTTTGGTCTCGAGGGTACGTGGACAGACACTCTCCCCTCTCGTTGCTATGCCATCACCATGGTCTTGCGTGTGCGTAGGAATTTTTTTTGAAATTACTACGTTCCCCAACAGTTTCATGAGCTAACTTAAGAGTGTTTAGTTCTTTGGTTAGGCGCTTAATCTCCTTCTTATCATCATTATTTGTTTTATCTTGATTAGCATGATTAATTGGCGTTTCATCATAGTTTTCATCACTGGAGTTGTCAACAAGTAAATCATCATCACCTAGCAAATCATCTTCATCACTATTGAAATCAACATACTCGGGATGTGTTACCTTTGGACCTTTGGCCATGAAGCATCTTCCAATTCCTTCATTTGGTGAGTCAAATATGTCATAGGAGTTGGTTGACACAAGTGCTAGACCGGCAACACCTTCATCTTGAGTATATTCGGAGTCGGAGTGATAACTTCTTTCGGAGTGATTGTCGGAGTCGGAGCCGGATACCCACTCACCAACATTAGCTTGATGTCTTCTTTTTGTGTAGCTCCTTGATGACTTTTCCTTTCTTTCCGAATCCTTGCTTCTCCGAGAGGGTCTTCGTTCATAAAGATCATCTCTACTCCTCCTTTCTCTTGGTGGTGATTCTTCTCTTCTACTTCTTCTTTTGGGAGAATCTTCTCGTCTTTTGTATGGGGCCGTACACTCATTGGAGTAGTGTCCGGGTCTTCCACAGTTGTAGCAATTTAGCTCACGACTAGAAGATCTTTTGTCATTGTAGGACCTTGACTTGGAACTTCTTTCCTTGCTTCTACTCTTGTAGAACTTGTTGAAGTTCTTTACCATTAGGCTCAACTCTTCATTGAAGTTTTGTTTCTCACTTGAAGATGTGGGAGTATCACATGAGGCTTTGTAAGCACCACTTGACTTGTTGTGAAGCTCTTCCTTATCCTTGAGAGACATCTCATGAGCAACAATTCTTCCAATGACTTTCGTTGGCTTGAGATCTTTGTAATTGGGCATCATTTGGATCAATGTGCACACGGTATCATATTTTCCATCCAAGGCTCTTAGGATCTTCTTGATGATGAATTTGTCGGTCATCTCTTCACTTCCTAAGCCGGCAATCTCATTTATGATGAGAGCAAGCCTAGAGTACATTTCAGCGACACCTTCACCATCCTTCATTTTGAACTTGTCAAGTTGACTTTGAAGCACATCCAATTTGGATTCCTTGACGGAGTCGGTACCTTCGTGCATATCAATCAAAGTATCCCAAATTTCCTTTGCATTCTCAAGACGACTGATTTTGTTGAATTCTTCGGGGCACAATCCGTTGAAGAGAATATCACAAGCTTGGGCATTGTATTGTAGCATCTTCAACTCTTCTGCGGTAGCTCCATGGTTCGATTCTCTCCCATCAAAGAATTCACCTTGCAAGCCAATACACACAATAGCCCAAATGGCGGGGTTATGTCCAAGAATATGCATTTTCATTTTATGCTTCCAACTAGCAAAATTAGTGCCATCAAAGTAAGGACCTCTATGGTGGTAATTTCCCTCGCTAGACGCCATACTCTCCTAGGTTGTGAAACCAAGACTATGACCACCAAAAGCTATGGAAATCAAAGCAAATGGAGATCAAAGCTCTGATACCACTTGTAGGATCAAAAGTATGTCTAGAGGGGGGGGGGTGATTAGACTACTTGACCAAATAAAAATCTAGCCTTTTTCCAATTTTAGTTCTTGGCAGATTTTAGCAACTTATCACAAGTCAAGCAATCAACCTACACATGCAATTCTAAGAGTATAGCAGCGGAATGTAAAACAATTGCACATGAAGGTAAAGGGATGAGATTGAGGGAGAAAACACAATGTTGACACGGAGACTTTTTATCCGTGGTTCCGATAGGTGGTGCTATCGTACATCCACGTTGATGGAGACTTCAACCCACGAAGGGTAATGGTTGCGCGAGTCCACGGAGGGCTCCATCCACAAAGGGTCCACGAAGAAGCAACCTTGTCTATCCCACCATGGCCGTCGCCCACGAAGGACTTGCCTCACTAGGGTAGATCTTCACGAAGTAGGCGATCTCCTTGCCCTTACAAACTGCTTGGTTCAACTCCACAATCTTGTCGGAGGCTCCCAAGTGACACCTAGCCAATCTAGGAGACACCATTCTCCAAGAAGTAACAAATGGTGTGTTGATGATGAACTCCTTGCTCTTGTGCTTCAAATGATAGTCTCCCCAACACTCAACTCTCTCTTATAGGATTGGATTTGGTAGAAAGAAGATTTGAGTGGAAAGCAACTTGGGGAAGGCTAGAGATCAAGATTTATGTGGTTGGAATGGAATATCTTGACCTCAACACAAGTTTAGGTGGTTCTCTCTCAGAAAATATGTATTGGAAGTGTAGGCATGTTATGATGGCTCTCTTCACGAATGAAGAGTGGGTGGAGGGGTATATATAGCCTCCACATAAAATCTAACCGTTACACACAAATCACCAAACTCAGTGGGACCGATTCAGAGAACTCGGTCGGACCGATTTAGTTCAAAATATGAACGTTAGGGTTCTCGGTGGGACCGACATGTCAACTCGGTGGGACCGATGTCATTAGGGTTAGGGCATAACGTAATCTCGGTGAGACCGACTACACAAACTCGGTGAGACCGATTTTGGTAATAGCCAAACAAAGAGTTGGTCAGACAAACTCGGTGGGACCGATTCGCTCATCTTGGTTGGACCGAAACGTTACGAAGGGGAAACAGAGAGTTTGCATTGCAATCTCGGTGGGACCGATCGCCCATCTCGATTTGACCGAAACTTTACGAAGGGAAACAAAGAGTTTGCAATCCCATCTCGGTGAGACCGAGATCCCTATCGGTGAGATCGAATTGATTAGGGTTTCTGGCAGTGGCTATGTCAACTGAACTCGGTGGCTCCGGATGAACAGAATCGGTGGGGCCGAGTTGGACTTTTTGGTTTAGGACATACGTGGATATGAGAAAGTAGTGGAGGGTTTTGGAGCATATCACTAAGCATTTTGAGCAAGATCCTCATTAAGCAACACCTCATCCCTTCTTAATAGTATTGGCTTTTCCTATAGACTCAATGTGATATTGGATCACTAAAATAGAAAATGGAGAGTCTTGTGCTTTGAGCTTGAGCCAATCCTTTGTCCTTAGCATTTTGAAGGGTCCACATTCTAATCCATGCCATGCCAAACATTGAGCTTTCCTGGCATATTTATCTTGGAATAGCATTAGCTCATTGAGCTATATGTTGTTAGAAATTACCAAAACCACCCAGGGATAGTTGCACTTTCAAATCGCCATACTTGTTGTCGCCGTCATTAAGATGGCTTACTGCGTCCCAACTTTTTTCCCACCGACTTCAATCCATAGTAGATACCACCTAACTATGTCCAAGCGACACGTACCCCGCTTCCCTCGGGCGCAACCCTATCGCACGTGAATCGGTTTAAGGTGCCCGTGGGTTCCACCATGTCACCCCCTGAAGCAGTATCATAATTCGTAGTACTGTCAATATATGCCCTCAATAGTCATCATATTGATGCCGTCGTACGTCCGCGAGAGGTAAACCGACATCCTCCCTTAAGATCTCTCCTATTTTGACACCCCGCCCCACGGGCGCAACCCTATTGCACGTGGTGAGTCGGTTTAAGGCGCCCGCGGGTTCCACCATGTCGACCCCGAAGCGGCATCATAACTCGCAACAACATCAATAGATGCCTTAAGTAGGCATCATACCGAGGCCATCGCACATCCGCGGGAGACGAACCGGTATTATCGCTCCCCACCCCCCCTAAGATCTCTCTGATTTCGCGCGAAAACTAAAACACGATATACAACATGGAGAAAAGATACAAAACACCACACAAACTCCTCAAATTCTCCTCAGCCTGCCACCGCGAGGAGGAACTGCCTGCCTGCCTGCCTGCCGCTGTACTTTGCCCTCGTCCTCCCCTGCGCCCCCAGTCTTCAGATCCAAACCCCCGTCTGAAAAACAAAGGCAGCGCCGCAGCCAGCGAGCGAGCGAGCGAGAGAGGGCTAAAAGGGCCAGCAAAACCCTAACCCTAAGCATCCCAATTCCCCCGCCCCGAACCGAATCCCCCGCCCCCGTCGCCCCCAAACCCTATCCCTGACCTGCCCCCGCCTCGCCGCCGCGACCATGGCAGGCTCCTCCGGCGCCGCCGCCGCCTCCTCCCGCAGCCAGCTCAAAGGCGACCGCTTTTACTACCCGCCCCACCGCCGCCAGAGCCAGCAGCACCAGCAGCAGGGCCTGCAGAGCCGCCGCCCCCCGACCTCCCCCTCCCTCTCCCCGTCCCCCTCCCCCAGGCGGAAGACGGCGGCGGCGGCGGTCACCTCCGCCTCCGTCGACGCCGACGGCCGGGCGGATTCCGACGACTCCTCGTCCACCTCCTCCAAGCCCTCGCTCGCGTCCACGGCGGCCGAGGCGAATGTCGTGTCCTCCGCGCCTGCCGCGGAGGAGGAGGAGGAGTCCGGGAATCTGGACAGGTTCCTCGCCTCCACCACGCCCTCCGTGCCCGTCCGGAACATGCCCGAGGTATCCATCCTTCCATGCCTAAGCGTGCTGTTCTAGATTAGATTACATATATGTGGGGCGAAGGGTCCAGAGGGACTTAGTAGTTTTAGATTCCTATATATTAAGTAAGCCGCGGACATAATGAAGTGCAGATTTTTATCGTCTTAGTTACTACTGTATGTATGTTCACCGGTATAGGTCTATTCAGATGGTCGATGCGTCATTTTCCAAAGGAAAGTGAAGGATTCTAGATGAATATATGTTGAGGCCACATCTCACCGTTATAGGTCTATTCATTTGGAAAATGAAGGATTCTGGATGAACATGTCGAGGCCATATTACATAGTTTATTTACTCTGGACACGCTGCATTTTGCTTTGAATTTTTTGGTTGTTCCAGGCCATTGAAAGTTCTTAATGGTAGTAGTTGCGGATGGTGAGCAGCTACTGTTGTTCAATTCTAGCATGGTCCTAGTGGCAGTTCATGTGTACTTTTCTTAAGAAACTTCTGCCGCCATGGCCCCCAACTGATGATTGCTAAATATGTGTTCCCTAGAAGAAAGTTGTCTTAAAGGAATGAGTATTCTGCCAATATTTGTTGGTTTGGTTTATATTTGAGCACTACTTCCCTAGTGTTAGCGAATGAAATTGACACAGTTAGTCTCTTTGGAGCTTTTGATTTTCCGCTAATTGCGCTTGTTGTAACTTAGATATAGTAACTATTCAGGTACTCTGATTTTGCTTGCAATCTGCGTATCCATGCAATATGTATCTGTGCCAATTGCCATCTACAAGTCATTAGTTTCTCTGAAGGGTTAAATCATGTAGTGATATTCGCACATGTTCTGTCTGCGCAAATGGATTTTGATTTCCAGTCAAAGGTAGACCACTTTTGGTTATTAAAAGGAAAATAACATACTGCTTCTGTTCTACGATTAAGCTATATTGGTTTTGTTCTGCTGCAGACAAGCTTGAGGATGCGGAGGAGTGGAGATGCCATGGATTCATCTCCTTACTTCTGCCTTGATGATCTCTGGGAGTCTTTCAGGGAGTGGAGTGCTTATGGGGCTGGTGTTCCCCTGGTGTTAAATGGCGGTGACTCTGTGATACAATATTATGTGCCATATCTCTCTGCTATCCAGCTGTATGCTGATCCATCTAGACCTGTTGCAAGTACCAGGTAACAACCTTATATACGCTATGCAAAGTTATGACTTCTAGGAAATTCTCCCTTTTGGAATATATAAACAGTCCATAGGTCAATCTGTCTAGCAGATTCACTCGTCTCATTTTTTTTTGGTATGATCTGTTTTGTTTGAGCTTGAGGATGTTCATATATGGTATCAAACTACACAAATAACAATTAAAATTGTGAGGAATGCACTTTAATGTACTAAAATTAGTATGTATTATATAATACCTGCTCTTACCTAAAATGATAGTGTATTAAAATCTGTCCCAGTTTATATATATGGATACTGTTTGGCAAAACTGAGGGAGGAGAGATTTCCGTTTGTTTCTACTACTTTGCCAGAGATGTTTAAAGAATTTTTTTACTGCTTTGCTAAAGTCTAAGCTACTTTCGTGGTGAAATCCTGTTTAGCTTGTGTAATTTCAGAAGTTTCTCCTTTATCAACCTGTACAGCTGTCGAGCTTGACTTTGTAACTTAGTGCTTGCCATTTCTATGAGCTAGGGTTGGTGTGCAAGTTATCCTTAACTATGTTCTGTACATATAAAAGAATAATAAGAAACAAAAGTAAACGAATAAGAGAAGTCCTGAGAATAGGTATGAAACAAAGTACTGCTAGTTCAGAATGTGTTTTTTGTTTGGGTGATGCCTTTGCTAGTGCATAACTTTTTATACTTAATTTTCTCGCTTAAGGCATCCTCTGGATGAAAGTGACGGGGAATCTACGGATTTTAGCAGTGAGAGTAGCAGTGAAACTGATGCTGCTCAAAATGGTGTCTTACAAAGTGAGGACGGCGATGCTTTTGTATCTGCAAGCTTTCCTATATTTGAGCATCTGGAGCGGGATCCTCCGTATGGCAGAGAGCCTTTAACAGACAAGGTAAGTTTTGTTTCTTCGAAAACTGAAAGCATGTTACGGACTTCCAGTGTATAGAATCTTATTCTGCACGCTTTCCAGGTATCAGTTCTTGCGGATAGATTTCCAGCTTTAAAGACATTCAGAAGCTGTGACTTGCTGCCATCCAGTTGGATGTCTGTTGCATGGTATGTTTCAAACACTTTTGAGCCTGTTTAGACAGTCATTTTTCCAGTGGTAAGATGTGTTCTGTTCCATTTGTTGGCTGCCATGTATTATCTTCTTTTGCTGTAGATGTTCCTAAACTTCTGAGAGTTTTAATTATTTGTGATCAATTATTCCGTAATACTTGCCATCCTCATTATCCTCTTATTACCTGCCATCGTCATTTTTATTTGATAGCATCTGGCCATGACGTTGTACCTGTTTTTTCTGTAGACAATGTTTTTGGTTTCATTATGATTTAGCATGAAGCCATCACAGTGCTGGCCAAGTTATAACATTTGCCGACTGTGCTGGCCCATGCAGAGGATGCCTACCAGTTGCCATGCCTAAACAACTAGGCATGCCTATCGTGCTGCATTTCAGCATACCGTGCTGTATTTCAGCATAAGATAGAAGAGCAACACTGCGATAGCAGTGCTGCTATGATTCTATACGTTACTGGTTTCATCCTCATGCTTTGATTGCAGGTACCCCATATATAGAATCCCAACAGGACCGACGCTGAAGGACCTGGATGCTTGCTTCTTGACATTCCATTGCCTGGCAACACCATCCAAGGGTAAAAACACCAGCACCCGCACCCTGTTTCTAGCGCCATATATACGAAATAAGGAATTTATTATCTTTCCTCCGCTAGACAACACCAGTATTCAGGACGTGCATCAAAGGCTTACTAAATGCTCTGGTTTCAACTTGCAGATAGCCATCCCACGACACCAGCATGCCCCGGCTTCGAGGGAATCGGCCACTGCACCACCGCAACGGGCAGGCTTTCCCTGCCCGCCTTCGGGCTGGCGTCCTACAAGCTCCGCAGCTCCCTGTGGGCGTCCAACGGCGCCCCGGAGCAGGAGAGCGTCACGTCGCTGATGCAGGAGGCGGACAACTGGCTCCGCTGCGTACAGGTGGACCACCCGGACTTCCGGTTCTTCGTGTCCCACTTCGGCGCGACGTGGAGATGACTGTTCTTGTGTTGTAAATGTCTTTTTTGTGACTGTTAGTTATATGATGATGATGACTGTGTTGTTGCCAAGTCTGAACTCAGCTGGCTGTGCGTTGAGCACAAGTCTCTCTATGGCACATAGTGCAGCAGCGCCCCTCTGCCGTGGGGGTTGTATCAGTTAAAAAAGGCGTGCCTGTATCGCGGGCGGGCTCGACTCTTGTTGTCGTCTCCAATAAGTTTATAACTGTCTGGTGTAGGTAACTTTTTGCGGGGGAGTTACAGATGTGATGGACCGGAAGTACAATTGGAGACTTGTAAAACTTTTGATGAAAATGATAGGAAAGAATAAATTATCGGATTTAGTTACGAAGAAGATAGTTTCTTTGTTTTGCATATATGTGATCCCCTCGGGCCATTTTGTTTTGGTCCTGGGCACGTTTGATCAAGCAAAGAAGTTACTATATGCTAGCCTGTTTGTACATGTAGTCATGCTCCACTTGGCTACAGGTAATGTTGTGGATTTATTTTGTATGACAAAACTAGCAGAGCATTGGGGAGTTAAATTTTTAATAAAAAAGAAATCCGCAGGCTGTGAAACGATGTGGTTGACTTGGTAGGGCGCCACTTGTTTTGCCTTACTAAATCACAGCTGCTGGCAGTGGCCGGGCAACTTGCGAACTGCTCATCCACTACGGCCAAAACAAAATAATAATTGTGAACAAGAACTTCAGACAGATGCAAGCCACTCTTATTCCATTTTTTTTTTTGTTTTACCTCGAACCAAAAGTGCTGTAACAATATGATGATTTATTATGTTGTTTTTAGCATCACTAGTTCATGTCGGTTGGTTATCCTTGTGATCTATCATCTCAATATTTTTTTTACTGCAGTCTATCTGTCCATGATGTTGGTCGCGGAATTTACCATGTGTGGCCTCAGCTGGCCCAAGATTTGCACGATTCAAGGAGAAGAAGAATAATGCGCGTCCGGCCGTGACCTGCCAAGCACTACTGACGAAGAGATGGATCGTCCGTCCGTCCGTCATGGCCGGCCTCGTCTCTATCTCCTCTCTATCACACGGTCTATATATATACAGCCAGGTCTCCCAGCGGTGCTCCAACTGCAAGCGCGGGCGTCCCGGCACGTTGCATTTCGCGCGCGGCACACCAGGGCAACAGAGGGGGAGACAATGAGGGATCTGGAGGAGTTCCGGGGCTCGTCGGCGGGGCCGCCGCGGAACAATGGCGGCGGCGGCAGCGAGGGGTCGTCGGCGGTGACCACGCCGTCGTGGTGGGCGGGCGACCCGGAGGCCAAGCGCCGGCGGAGGGTGGCCGCCTACAAGGCCTACGCCGTGGAGGCCAGGGTCAAGGCGTCGCTCCGCCGCGGCCTCCGCTGGATCAAGGACCGCTGCACCGGCATCGTCCACCACCGCCGGTGACCGGCCGGCCCGCGCCGATCGACTCGTGCCGCCACGAACCAACGTCGTCACGTTGGCGTATCACATGGCGTGCGCTTTGACCGCTTCGCCATCTTGCTGTTCATAATGTTTGTTTTCTCCTCTCCTTTTTTTTCTTCTTCTTTTCTTCCCCATCGTTTCTTATTAATTTTGTTCTTATGGATGCAATGCAAGCAACACGCAGAAAAGTAAATCGTTCCAATAACTCGGTTTTTTCCTCGACGACGACATCATACTTTTTATATTTTGTTGAGTTGCGTAGCAATCGCGTAACTCCGCCACAATGCATGACCACAAAGATTTATAGTCCATGCACTTGGTAAGATGGGAGGGCAAAATTTCTAGATGCTCCTCGTTCAGCAAAGAGAAACAGGCCTAAATGTCTCGTTTCATTCTTGCCCCCAAAGAAGTTTCATTTCATTCAGATGGAGGATGAACAGGCCAGGAGATGTAATTTATAGATATGATTTCTCAAGAAAATTCAGCACACTGGACTGGAGGCATTCGCATGAATTGTGAATTGATGTTCACAAGATAGCAACACCAGCTGTTTGCAGCGAGTTCTCACGAACCGAGAGACATTATTCCCGTTTCTTTGTCAAATCTCACTGGAGTAAACTACTTTTACTCCCAGCATACTTAGCCCCGTAACATTACGGGGTTACAGAAAAAACTGGGCTACTTTGCCCATCTGCTAAACAATTCTCACCCATTACAAGTTTGAATGTTTGCGTAAGCTATCAGACGTACTGAACCCCCTCGCCCTGGATAACCTCTCCGATGCGGTAAGCCGGACTTGATTCTTCGAGGATTCTGTCCGCTGCGTCTTTGCTTACTACAAGAACCATCCCGACGCCCATGTTGAATGTTCGCAGCATCTCCGCATCTTCGATTTTGCCAACCTACGAGTGTCGGGACAAAAAAAACAGGAGCTAAGGAGCAGACAGATGAGCAATAGTGCGCACAGATGAATAAAAACATCATAATGTCGGTGTTTCTCTGAGCTACACAGAATCCTACGCTTGTTCCGTTGTGTCATGTTTTACCTAGCTCCCAGATCCCCATCCAATTCAAGCTTAACATTGCAAGTCCTTTAATATACATGCCAGCACTAACAATACTTTCAGCAATGTTAGTATCAAACAAGTTGTTACTTAGATCTTTGTTTTGTTACCAATATAAACAAGTGACTATATTCGCTGGGGCTCCAAGAATGTGCATGACAAGCTAATGGATTTGTTTGCTCTTACCTGTTGAAGCCACTCGAACACAGGCAGCACTTGCCACGACCCGGTGACAATTTTCGCCCCAAGTCCCTTAGGAAATACTCTTGGGATATTATCAGTAAAGCCACCACCAGTAATATGGGCTAGTCCTTTTACACCGCCCTTGCTGATAATGTCAAGTACCTTTTTTCATTCCAAACAACTGAATCAGAAATTCAGGAAATGGTCAACTGGAGATATGAAAACATTCGTCAGAATAAGCTAACCTGCTTGACATAGATGACAGTTGGTGCCATGAGAGCTTCACCAACAGTAGTTGTTACACCATCATTTCTTGGGAGAGGATCAGTCAAGGAGAGTCCACTTTTGTCCAGTACTCTAGAAAAAACAAACATTTTTCCGACTATCGTTAACCAGAAGCAATAATTGCGTCAAAAGGAAAGCATCAGTGACATCAGATTTGCACTCTCAATCATATATGTGGATTTTAAACAACTGGAGCTAGATAAATGCATACCTCCTAGCGAGAGAGAACCCGTTCGAATGAACCCCACTGGAAGGAAGGCCAATCAGGACATCTCCCTCCACAATGTTTTTACCGTCAATGACCTTGTCCTTCTTTACGGCACCCACAGCAAAACCACTCAGATCATATTCACCTTCCTTGTAGAAATCCGGCATTTCTGCGGTCTGTATTAACAATAGCTAACTGAGTTATGCAGTTTTTTTTAAATGCTGATTATATTCAGAGTTGTATGGCCCATGTGGAATGCTTCAGGAGAGTAAATATCATTGCTAAGAGTAAAACAGATGGCCATGTTAAGTATTTATGCATTGCTGTGAGTCGACTTCGTCGATGTACCAAGAATAAATAATCAAATGCCAGATCATCTAGTTACTATCAGACGGATGCGCATAGATCATTAGGTACTCTCACAGTTTATAGATCTGTGCATTATTCCAGAATATCTCACCTCTCCTCCCAGCAGAATACAATCTGATTGCTGGCATCCATCCA
Organism: Aegilops longissima; assembly: GCA_021605205.1. NCBI lineage: Eukaryota > Viridiplantae > Streptophyta > Magnoliopsida > Poales > Poaceae > Aegilops > Aegilops longissima. The sequence goes on from CM038680.1 coordinate 696,935,085, forward strand.
CAATCCCCTTGATGACCTATGAAAGTACAAAACAACGTTACTGTCAAAGATAGATAGATATCAACCTCCATGGGCAGAAGACAGATGAAATCAGCAAGAGCGAGAATTACTGTGTTAAAATGAGCAGCAATATTGACAGTACCTTCTCCGCAAGGTCAACATCGAGCTTGCTCGTAGCATAGTAATCGAGGAAGAACAATGGCTTCGCACCCGAAGTTACAATGTCATTGACACTCATAGCAACCTGCCACGATGGATCAGACACAGAAAATGTCCATCGACTCTCCTAGGAAATATGAAAAACGGCATGTATGAAAAGTGAGTGAAAACATACCAGGTCAATCCCGATGGTATCATGAATACCGGTCTCAAACGCGAGCTTCAGCTTCGTCCCAACTCCATCCGTACCAGCCACAAGATACTCATCCCCTGCTCAATAAAAACAACAGAAAACTAAATTTTATCAACACGGCAATACATTTCTGTACCCAAGTAAGTAAAGGAGTAATAACTAGTCAAATACATGACGCAGACCTCTTACTCTTACCAGCCTAATACTGTTTGTTTAGTCATATATACATGCTACAACAATAAGAAACTCACACTTCCCACACCTGTCAACATACATCTACCAAACAGTATTACAGTAGTGCCTCACAAATTGCCCCCCTTACTTACACAAAAAAAGGCCAATATCTCAACCAATTACTCAATTATATGACAGGGCCTTCCACTGTGCGACCATCCTCCCATGTACGCACAATCATAAGCAAAGGATTTATTTCCTGCTTTACATTTCCAAGGCACGACTTCTGAACTGCGGCGCATCGAGCAAGAAGGACCACCGCTAGCAAGAGCAAAAAGGCAAGCAAGATGAGGAAGAATAGAGCAGAGGTGCACCGTGGGGGTAGAGGCCGCCGAAGCCGCCAATCCCGGGGGCCAGCTTGCGGATGCGGCGGACGAGCTCGGTCCCGGCGTCGATGTCCACGCCGGCGCCCTTGTAGGTCATGCCTTCCTCGTCGGCGTTGCCGGAGCCGGAGCCGGAGCCGGAGCAGGAGACGGCGACGCGGCGCATCCCGGCGGCGGGCGTCGCGGGAAGGCGGACGCGGCTGTTGGGCTGGGGGTGGCCGCGGAGGGGACCCGCGGGGGCGGCCGCCGGCGCGCGGACGAGGTGGAGGAGGCGGTCGGCGCCCATGGGTGGGGTGGAGGGGAGGAATGGGGGGCAAAGGTTTAGGGCTTTTGGATGCTCTCGTGCGGCCGAATACGGTGCCTTGGGCCGCGTTTTAAATCTCTCTGCTCCCCTTTACAAATGGAATTGCGTTTGTTTTTGTTAGAAAATTTTAAATTTCGAATTCTAAAATATGCTCCCTCCGTCCTAAAATAACCGTTGTGGTTTCATTTGGACTAAAACCGCAAACACTTATTTTGGGACAGCGGGAGTACTTTAAAAATGTTCTTAATGGTGGTACTTTTGGATCATCTTATTTTTGTTATTAGAGATAAAGAGGAAACAAAAACCCTTTGCTACGACACATTTAGCTTTGGGTACGGGCCCTGGGCGCGATGGCCGGACCCATATTGTTGTTTTTTCTTTCTTTCTTAGAGGCACCAGAAAAAGTTGTCACCGCAAACTAGTGATTATGCCAATTTGCTTGCCAGAAGATAGATTAGTGATTTACATAGGGGCACAACCATACAAGTTACGAGAGAGCTAAGAGCATGTACATCCCGGAGCCGAACCCTAAGAGAGGTAATGAATGGTATTTTGCGTCCTAATTGTCGATAATGCCTTTTTTTGGAGTATCCAAAAGTTAAACTGGCGTTTAGTTAAGTGATTTTTTTACAGTGGCATTTCGAAGAATTAGCGTCCAAGTGACCATTTCCATGGAGGGGCCTTGCTATGTACTTCCTCCATAAACTAATATAATCGTGTTTAGATAACTAAAATAGTGATCTAAACACTTTTATATTAGTTTACAGAGGGAGTAAGTACTTATTGGAACACACCTTTATCATAGAGCAAAAAGGAGCCACAAAGATCACATGTGTTTAGTCGTGAATGGCGAGGGAGAACGTGTGGATGCTCATGTACTAATTGAGTCAGTTACTTCTTTACTGGGAAAAAAGGAAGAAGAAAAAATGACGAGACACAAAAACGATGAAAAGCTCCATTGATCAACAAGAACGAAGTCGGAGACTCGGAGTAGACGTGAACTGTAAAATTCTACCGGCAATGAAAGGACAAACACATCTTAGCCTAATAGAGCAAGTGGGTTGTTTGATTGAGACCGAGCGGCGATGGTGGTGCGGTTCTGCCATGACAGAATGCAGATGAACTTTCTTGGCCAGGGTGAGCCACTTGTGGCGCCAGCGTTCGTCCTTCTATTTCCGCAATCGGGCGCACACCCTCTCCTCCGTGTTGGGCCGACCCATCTTCATTTTTTTCTGTTTTAAAGGGCAAAAAACTGGGCGCTACGGCGTGGTTCAAACCACCGATCTTGCCACTAACCACCTCACCTTTTTGTGTTTACTTAAAGCTTTTTCCTTCTTTCTTCTTCGTTTTTCCTTGGAACGGTTTTGTTCGAGTTTTTTCCTTTTCTATTTTTGAAAAATGGGTGATTTTTTTTAATTTGTGTTTTCTTTTCAAAATTGATGTTTAAAAAAAATGTGAAATTGATGAGTTTTTTAAAAGAAAATTGATGAACTTATATCAAAATCAATGAACTTTTTCTTAAAATCGATGAACTTTTTTCAATTTTGCATTTTTTTACAAATTTGATGATTTTTTTTTAAAAATGATGAACTTTTTTTTCAAAATCTTGAATATTTTTTAATTCATGTTTTTTCCCTTCATTTTTTATGATTTTTTCAAAAGTCAACGATTCATCCTTCAACTGGAGAGTTGTCGAGCGGTCAACCGTGATCGAGCGAACTAAGCGACAAGGAGAGAATGAGGCAACCTGTAACAGTACAGTTTTGCGGAGCCGGTGCTTAAAGCGTCGTGCCACTTGCGGCATACATGAGCAAGCGAGGGAGCAACTAATCAACGAGTACTCCTTCAGGAGCTCCCTGAGGAGCGCGCCAAGTGACACGCTCTCAGTCCACCCAAAGTGATCATCGGGGAGGCTTCTGAAGGAGTACTCCTTCGTTAGTTTTTTTAGAAGAACTCCTTCTTAGTTGATCCCGGAGTATGTGGCACGGAAATTGAGCCCTCCGGCCATAGAGACTGGCCTCACCGCGCCAACTTTCACCGGCCCGTCTCAGCCGAAGAGAGCCCAACCCTACCATCCTCGTCCCTGATTAAGCAATCCGTAAGAGCAACTCCAATGGGGCGACCCATTTCGTCCACCATCGTCCGTTTGGGTCGGCGCGGACACAAAAGACGGCCCAACGCGCCTACCCAAATGGACGTGTGTCCGCTTGGCGTCTGCATGGCGATCCATTCCCGACCCATTTTTGAGCCGGATTTGCGTCCGCGCGGACACGAGACGGACGTGCGTGCGCGCCTACTCCTCTCCTCGGGCCCGCCGGTCGGTGGCAGCCACCACCATTTCCCTCCATTTTCCCCAAAAACACTCCTGCCCGCGCGCGCGCTCGCTCCCGCCCCAACCAGCCATGGACCTCGACGCCGCCGACGACCTCGCCTCCCTCGCCTCGTTCGGCGCCGCCGCCCCCGCCGGGAAAGGCAAGCTTCGTGCCCTGCGCAAGATGGCCGCCACGACCAAGCCAAAGAAGGCGTTTACGCCCGAATAGCGGGCACGCGAGTCGCCCAAGAGGAAGGGCCGGAGGCACGCCGCGGACGCGAGGGATGAGGCCACCGCTCAGGCCGCCGTCGTCGCTGCCGCGCAGCAGGAGGTCACCAACGCCCACGTCGCCGCGACAACGAGGGAGGCGCTCTACATTCTAGGGTTAAACCCTAGCCAGCACGGCCTCGTCCAAGCCACCGTCGCCGAGACCAGCACCGGCTCGTCGGTGTTTCCGAGGATGGTGCTGCCCGACTCGCCCCGGGCGCGTCGGTTTGCAACCCGGTCCCCGGCTTCCACGTCTACCCGCAGGCCTCCCGCCTATCCGGGGAGTGCTCGCCCTAAGTGAGCGTGATCGCGCCTTCCACGCCCGCGCCCGCGCCCATCGACCTCAACTCCACCCCGGTGGCTGGTGGCTCGTCAACCGGCGACGCAAGGAAACGCACGCGGCAGACGCCGACCGACGTGCTCCCGGATGCCCGCAACCTGTTTGTGTAAGTGCATCTAGTGCCCCTTAGTGATTTTGGTGTATTGAAGACTTATAGGTTAAGAAACTAATGTGTTTGTGAGTGTACACAGGTCTATAAGTCTATGAGGAGTTTGATATTCTGAGAGAAAGTCGACCCTAAAATGAAGTTCTTCGATTGAAGACTTTGATATTTTGAAGACTTTACGAAGACTTTGAAAGTGAAGAAATTGGTGTGACCTTGAAGACTTGGTATTCACTTGAGGAACATGAAGCGTGAAGACTTTTGTTTTCGTAGTTTCATTTTCTCTTTCTTGAGTCATAGGAAACACCGTCTTTGTTAAAGGGGTCGAGGAAATACTAAGGAAAAATTTCCATGTGATGCTCAACTCAAAATCCTACACCTACCAAACCCTTGAGTGAAGCCTTTGGAAATCTCATACAGATTCAGTCAATTTCTTGATGTGATGAGACGAAGTTCTTTTGGTCGTTGAGAATTTGTTCGGCGAGGAGTTAGGAATTCGCCAAATCTTGGATTGCCTATCTGATGAGGAACATGATAGCCCTGAGGAATTTGAGATTCAAATTTCCGACCGTTGTTGTGCTGCGCGCCAGCTGTCCATAAATATCTTATCCACCTAACGGTCATATCATTGAAGAGCTGCTCCCTAGGCTATAAATGTTGGGGAACATAGTAATTTCAAAAAATTTCCTACGTACACGCAAGATCATGGTGACGGCATAGCAACGAGAGGGGAGAGTATTGTCCACGTACCCTCGTAGACCGTAAGCGGAAGCGTTATGACAACGCGGTTGATGTAGTTGTACGTCTTCACGATCCGACCGATCCAAGTACCGAGCGTCGGCACCTCCGAGTTCAGCACACGTTCAGCTCGATGGCGATCCCGGCTCCGATCCAAAGAAAGCGTCGGGGATGAGTTCCGTCGACGACGGCGTGGTGACGATGATGATGCTCCACCGCGCAGGGCTTCGCCTAAGCTCATGACGATATGACCGAGGTGGAATATGGTGGAGGGGCACCGCACACGGCTAAGGAACGATCCGTAGATCAACTTGTGTGTCATGGGGTGCCCCCGCCCCTATATATAAAGGAGGGAGGGAGGTGCGGCCGGCCCTCATAGGGTGCGCTGGAGGAGTCCTACTCCCACCGGAGTAGGACTCCCCTCTTGCCTTGTTGGAGAAGGAAAGGGGGAGGGAAGAGGAAGGGCGCCGCCCCTCTCCTGTCCTATTCGGACTAGGGGAGGCGCGTGGCCTGCCCTGGCCGCCCTCCTCTTCTCCCTTATGGCCCACTAAGGCCCAACATCCCCGGGAGGTTCCAGTAACCCGGTGTTCAGTAAAATCGATTTCACCCGAACCATTCCGATATCCAAATATAGGCTTCCAATATATCAATATTTATGTATCGACCATTTCGAGACTCCTCGTCATGTCCGTGATCACATCCGGACTCGAACAAATTTCGTACATCAAAACTTGTAAACTCATAATAAAGCTGTCATCGTAACGTTAAGCGTGCGGACCCTACGGGTTCGAGAACTATGTAGACATGACCTAGAACTATTCTCGGTCAATAACCAATAGCGGAACCTGGATGCCCATATTGGTTCCTACATATTCTCGAAGATCTTTATCGGTCAAACCGCATAACGACATCGTTGTTCCCTTTGTCATCGGTATGTTACTTGCCCGAGATTCGATCGTCGGTATCCAATACCTAGTTCAATCTCGTTACGGCAAGTCTCTTTACTCGCTCAGTAATACATCATCTCGCAACTAACTTATTAGTTGCAATGCTTGCAAGGCTTATGTGATGTGTATTACCGAGAAGGCCTAGAGATACCTCTCCGACAATGGGAGTGACAAAACCTAATCTCGAAATCGCCAACCCAACATGTACCTTTGGAGACACTGTAGTACTCCTTTATAATCACCCGATTCGTTGTGACGTTTGGTAGCACCAAAGTGTTCCTCCGTAAACAGGAGTTGCATAATCTCATAGTTATCGGAACATGTATAAATCATGAAGAAAGCAATAGCAATATACTAAGCGATCAAGTGCTAGGCTAACGGAATGGGTCATGTCAATCACATCATTCTCCTAATGATGTGATCCCATTAATCAAATAACAACACATGTCTATGGTTAGGAAACATAACCATATTTGATTAATGAGCTAGTCAAGTAGAGGCATACTAGTGACTATATGTTTGTCTATGTATTCACACATGTATTATGTTTCCGTTAATACAATTCTAGCATGAATAATAAACATTTATCATGATATGAGGAAATAAATAATAACTTTATTATTGCCTCTAGGGCATATTTCCTTGATCTCCCACTTGCACTAGAGTCAATAATCTAGATTACACAAGAATGATTCTAACACCCATGGAGTCTTGGTGCTGATCATGTTTTGCTCGAGGAAGAGGCTTAGTCAACGGGTCTGCAATATTCAGATCCGTATGTATCTTTCAAATCTCTATGTCTCCCACTTGGACTTGGTCCCGAATGGAATTGAAGCGTCTCTTGATATGCTTGGTCCTCTTGTGAAATCTGGATTCCTTTGCCAAGGCAATTGCACGATATTGTCACGAAGATCTTCATTGGTCCCGATGCACTAGGTATGACACCTAGATCGGAAATGAACTCTTTCATCCAGACTCCTTCATTTGCTGCTTCGAAGCAGCTATGTACTCCGCTTCACATGTAGATCCCGCCACGGCGCTTTGTTTAGAACTGCACCAACCGACAGCTCCACCGTTTAATAAAAACACGTATCCGATTTGCGATTTAGAATCGTGCGGATCGGTGTCAAAGCTTGCATCAACGTAACCATTTACGACTAGCTCTTTGTCACCTCCATATCGAGAAACATATCCTTAGTCCTTTTCGGTATTTCAGGATGTTCTTGACCGCTGTCGATGATCCACTCTGGATTACTTTGGTACCTTCCTGCCAAGCTTATTGCTAAGCATCGTCAGTCTGGTACACAGCATTGCATACATGATAGAGCCTATGGCTGAAGCATAGGAACATCTTTCATTTTCTCTCTATCTTCTGCTTGTGGTCGGGCATTGAGTCGACTCAATTTCACACCTTGTAATCTGTAAATAAACCTTTCTTTGCTGATCCATTTTGAACTTTTCAAAACTTTATCAAGGTATGTGCTTTGTGAAAGTCCAATTAAGCGTCTTGATCTATCTCTATAGATCTTGATGCCCAATATATAAGCAGCTTCACGAGGTCTTTCATTGAAAACTTTTATTCAAGTATCCTTTTATGCTATCCAGAAATTCTATATTATTTCCAATTAATAATATGTCATCCACATATAATATCGAAATGCTACTGAGCTCCCACTCACTTTCTTGTAAATACAGGCTTCTCCAAAAGTCTCATATAAAACCATATCTTTGATCACACTATCAAAGCGTTTATTCCAACTCGAGAGGCTTGCACTGACCATAAATTGATCGCTGGAGCTTGCACACTTTGTTAGCACCTTTTGGATCAACAAAACCTTTTGGTTGCATCATATACAACTCTTCTTCTAGAAATCCATTCAAGAATGCAGTTTTACATCCATTTGCCAAATTTCATAATCATAAAATGCAGCAATTGCTAACATGATTCGGACAGACTTAAGCATCGCTTCGGTGAGAAAGTCTCATCGTAGTCAACCCCTTGAACTTGTCGAAAACCTTTTGCAACAAGTCGAGCTTTATAGACAGCTACATTACCATCAGCGTCGGTCTTCTTCTTAAAGATCCATTTATTCTCAATGGCTTGCCGATCATCGGCAAGTCAACCAAAGTCCATACTTTGTTCTCATACATGGATCCCATCTCAGATTTCATGGCTTCCAGCCATTTTGCGAATCTGGGCTCACCATCGCTTCTTCATAGTTTGTAGGTTCACCATGGTCAAGTAACATGACTTCCGAATAGGATTACCGTACCACTGCAGTGCGGATCTTACTCTAGTTGACCTCGTGAGTTCAGCGAAACTTGATCTTAAGTTTCATGATCATCATCATTAACTTCCTCACTAATTGGTGTAGGTGTCACGGAACCAATTTCGTGATGAACCATTTTCCAATAAGGGAGCTGGTACTGTTACCTCATCAAGTTCTACTTTTCTCCCACTCACTTCTTTCGAGAGAAACTCCTTCTCTAGAAAGGATCCATTCTTAACAACGAATGTCTTGCCTTCGGATCTGTGATAGAAGGTGTACCCAACTGTTTCCTTTGGGTATCCTATGAAGACACATTTTCCGATTTGGGTTCAAGCTTATCGGGTTGAAGTTTTTCACATAAGCATCGCAGCCCCAAACTTTCGAAGCGACAACTTTGGTTTCTTGCCAAACCATAGTTCATAAGGAGTCGTCTTAGCGGTTTTGATGGTGCCCTATTTAACGTGAATGCGGTCGTCTCTAAAGCATAACCCCAAAACGATAGCGGTAAATCGGTAAGAGACATCATAGATCGCACCATATCTAGTAAAGTACGATTATGACGTTCGGACACACCATTCTGTTGTGGTGTTCGGTGGCGTTCTTGAAACTATTCCGCAATTTTTCAAATGTAGACCAAACTCGTAACTCAAATATTCTCCTCCACGATCAGATCGTAGAAATTTTATTTTCTTGTTACGATGATTTTCAACTTCATTATGAAATTCTTTGAACTTTTCAAATGTTTCAGATTTATGCTTCATTAAGAAGATATACCCATATCTGCTTAAATCATCTGTGAAGGTGAGAAAATAACGATATCCGCCACGAGCTTCAACATTCATGGGACCACATACATCTGTATGTATGATTTCCAACAAATATGTTGCTCTCTCCATAGAACCGGAGAACGGTGTTTTAATCATCTGTGAACGGTTCACAAGTACCAAGTGATTCATAATCAAGTGATTCCAAAAGTCCATCAGTATGGAGTTTCTTCATGCGCTTTACACCGATATGACCTAAACGGCAGTGCCACAAATAAGTTGCACTATCATTATTAACTTTACATCTTTTGGCTTCGACATTATGAATATGTGTATTACTACTATCGAGATTTAATAAAAATAGACCACTCTTCAAGGGTGCATGACCATAAAAGATATTACTCATATAAATAGAACAACCATTATTCTCTGATTTAAATGAATAACCGTCTTACATCAAACAAGATCCAGATATAATGTTCATGCTCAACGCTGGCACCAAATAACAATTATTTAGGTCTAAAACTAATCCCGAAGGTAGATGTAGAGGTAGCGTGCCGACCGCGATCACATCGACTTTGGAACCGTTTCCCACGCGCATCGTCACCTCGTCCTTTGCGATGCTCGCTTATTCCGTAGTCCCTGTTTTGAGTTGCAAATATTAGCAATGAACCAGATCAAATACCCAGGTGCTACTACGAGCTCTAGTAAGGTACACATCAATAACATGTATATCACATATACCTTTGTTCACCTTGCCATCCTTCTTATCCGCCAAATACTTGGGGCAGTTCCGCTTCCAAGGACCAGTTTGCTTGCGGTAAAACACTCGGTTTCAGGCTTAGGTCCAGACTTGGGTTTCTTCTCTTGAGCAGCAACTTTCTTGCTGTTCTTTTGAAGTTCCCTTCTTCTTCCCTTTGCCCTTTTTCTTGAAACTAGTGGTCTTGTTGACCATCAACACTTGATGCTCTTTCTTGATTTCTACCTCCGCAGCTTTTAGCATTGCGAAGAGCTCGGGAATAGTCTTGGTCATCCCTTGCATATTATAGTTCATCACGAAGCTCTTGTAGCTTGGTGGCGATGATTGGAGAATTACATCAATGACACTATCATCCGGAAGATTAACTCCCAGTTGAATCAAGTGATTATTATACCCGGACATTTTGAGTATATGCTCACTGACAGAACTATTCTCCTCCATCTTGCAGCTATAGAACTTATTGGAGACTTCATATCTCTCAATCCGGGCATTTGCTTGAAATATTAACTTCAGCTCTTGGAACATCTCATATGCTCCATGACGTTCAAAACGTCGTTGAAGACCGGTTCTAAGCCGTAAATCATGGCACATTGAACTATAGAGTAGTCATCAGCTTTGCTCGCCAGACGTTCACAACTTCGGCGTTGCTCTCTGCAAAGAGTTCGCACCCAGCGGTGCTTCGGGCGTAATTCTTCATGCAGCAATGAGGATAATCCTCAAATTACGGACCCAGTCCGTGTAATTGCTACCATCATCTTTCAACTTAGCTTTCTCAAGGAACGCATTAAAATTCAACGGAACAACAAAGACGAGCCATCTATCTACAATAAACATAGACAAGCAAAATACTATCGGTACTAAGTTCATGATAAATTTAAGTTCAATTAATCATATTACTTAAGAACTCCCACTTAGATAGACATCGCTCTAGTAATCTAAGTGATCACGTGATCCAAATCAACTAAACCATAACCGATCATCACGTGAGATGGAGTAGTTTTCAATGGTGAACATCACTATGTTGATCATATCTACTATATGATTCACGCTCGACCTTTCGGTCTCCGTGTTCGAGGCCATATCTGCATATGCTAGGCTCGTCAAGTTTAACTGAGTATTCTGCGTGTGCAAAACTGGCTTGCACCCGTTGTAGATGGACGTGAAGCTTATCACACCCGATCATCACATGGTGTCCAGGCACGACGAACTTTGGCAGCGGTGCATACTCGGGAGAACACTTCTTGATAATTAGTGAGAGATCATCTTAAAATGCTACCGTCAATCAAAGCAAAATAAGATGCATAAAGGATAAACATCACATGCAATCAATATAAGTGATATGATATGGCCATCATCATCTTGTGCTTGTGATCTCCATCTCCGGCACCGCCATGATCACCATCGTCACCGGCGCGACACCTTGATCTCCATCGTAGCATCGTTGTCGTCTCGCCAACTATTGCTTCTCGACTATCGCTACCGCTTAGTGATAAAGTAAAGCAATTACATGGCTTTGCATTTCATACAATAAGCGACAACCATATGGCTCCTGCCATTGCCGATAACTTCGTTACAAAACATGATCATCTCATACAATAAAATATAGCATCACGTCTTGACCATATCACATCACAACATGCCCTGCAAAAACAAGTTAGGCGTCCTCTACTTTGTTGTTGCAAATTTTACGTGGCTGCTACGGGCTGAGCAAGAACCGTTCTTACCTCGCATCAAAACCACAACGATAGTTTGTCAAGTTGGTGTTGTTTTAACCTTCGCAGGGACGGGCGTAGCTACACTCGCTTCAACTAAAGTGAGAGAGCAGACACCCTCCGGTCACCTTTAAGCAACGAGTGCTCAAGCGGTGAAACCAGTCTCGCGTAAGTTACGCGTAATGTCGGTCCGGGCGCTTCATCTCACAATACCGCTGAACCAAAGTATGACATGCTTGGTAAGCGGTATGACTTATATCGCCCACAACTCACTTGTGTTCTACTCGTGCATATGACATCAACGCATAAAACCAGGCTCGGATGCCATTGTTGGGGAGCGTAGTAATTTCAAAAAATTCCTACGCACACGCAAGATCATGGTGATGGCATAGCAACGAGAGGGAGAGCATTGTCCACGTACCCTCGTGAGACCGTGGCGAAGCGTTATGACAACGCGGTTGATGTAGTCGTGCGTCTTCACGATCCGACCGATCCAAGTACGAGCGTCACGGCACCTCCAAGTTCAGCACACGTTCAGCTCGATGGCGATCCCGGGCTCCGATCCAGCAAAGCGTCGGGGATGAGTTCCGTCGACCGACGGCGTGGTGACGATGATGATGCTCCACCGGCGCGGGCTTCGCCTAAGCTCATGACGATATGACCGAGGTGGAATATGGTGGAGGGGCACCACACACGGCTAAGGAACGATCCGTAGATCAACTTGTGTGTCATGGGGTGCCCCTGTCCCGTATATAAAGGAGGGAGGGGAGGTGCGGCCGGCCCTCATAGGGTGCGCTGGAGGAGTCCTACTCCCACCGAGTAGGACTCCCCCTCTTGCCTTGTTGGAGAAGGAAAGGGGAGGGAAAGAGGAAGGCGCGCCCCCTCTCTTGTCCTATTCGGACTAGGGGAGGGGCGCGGCCTGCCTTGGCCGCCCTCCTCTTCTCCCTTATGGCCCACTAAGGCCCAACATCCCCGGAGGTTCAGTAACCCCGGTGTTCCGTAAAATCCGATTTCACCCGAACCATTCCGATATCAAATATAGGCTTCCAATATATCAATCTTTATGTCTCGACCATTTGAGACTCCTCGTCATGTCCGTGATCACATCCGGACTCGAACAAACTTCGGTACATCAAAACTTGTAAACTCATAATAAAACTGTCATCGTAACGTTAAGCGTGCGGACCCTACGGGTTCGAGAACTATGTAGACATGACCTAGAACTATTCTCGGTCAATAACCAATAGCGGAACCTGGATGCCCATATTGGTTCCTACATATTCTCGAAGATCTTTATCGGTCAAACCGCATAACGACATCGTTGTTCCCTTTGTCATCGGTATGTTACTTGCCGAGATTCGATCGTCGGTATCCAATACCTAGTTCAATCTCGTTACGGCAAGTCTCTTTACTCGTTCCGTAATACATCATCTCAACTAACTTATTAGTTGCAATGCTTGCAAGGCTTATGTGATGTGTATTACCGAGAAGGCCTAGAGATACCTCTCCGACAATCGGAGTGACAAAACCTAATCTCGAAATCGCCAACCCAACATGTACCTTTGGAGACACCTGTAGTACTCCTTTATAATCACCCGATTCGTTGTGGCGTTTGGTAGCACCAAAGTGTTCCTCCGTAAACAGGAGTTGCATAATCTCATAGTTATCGGAACATGTATAAGTCATGAAGAAAGCAATAGCAATATACTAAACGATCAAGTGCTAGGCTAACGGAATGGGTCATGTCAATCACATCATTCTCCTAATGATGTGATCCCATTAATCAAATAACAACACATGTCTATGGTTAGGAAACATAACCATATTTGATTAATGAGCTAGTCAAGTAGAGGCATACTAGTGACTATATGTTTGTCTATGTATTCACACATGTATTATGTTTCCAGTTAATACAATTCTAGCATGAATAATAAATATTTATCATGATATGAGGAAATAAATAATAACTTTATTATTGCCTCTAGGGCATATTTCCTTCAATAAATAGCCGCCCCCTACAACCACTAGCTGGTTGGCTGCTCCGAGAGAAACTTGACACTTGTCATTTGAGAGCAACCCATCCTCAGGGACTTTGGCGAAAATCATCGAGTGAGGAAAACCCAAAACCAAACCCCTACAAACCCAAAGTGATTGAGCATCATTGAAGATTGATCTGCGTGGATCCGACGCTTGTTACCTTTGAAGACTGTGCTTCTTTCAGACGATTCTGCGTCATGGTCTAGAGCATCCAAGAGGAATTGTGGATCGCCGAGTGACCAAGTGTGTGAAGGTTTGGAAGTCGCCTAAAGACTTACCACGAGTGATTGGGCGAGGTCATGTGACCTTAGTTCAAGGAGAATCTGGTGAGGACTTGGTGTCTGAGCTGCATGCTCGGCGATCGGGTGTCCGGGGCTGTGTGTCCTCGAGTTTAAATACTCACCGCTCCAACCAGACGTACAACTGAGACAACAGTTGGAACTGGTCTACCAAATCATTGTCTTCACCAACCTTACTGGTTCTATTTCCTCAACCCTTTCATTTCCTCATATTGTGTTGAGTGTTTGTTCATATCTGTGTTTGAAGACTTTGGCTGAAGACTTTCTCAATTTCCTCAGTTCAATTTCTCCAGTCTGTTTGTCTTCATCTTGTGCTATCCCGTGTTTACGCTTTCTGTACTCTTTGATTGTCTTCATTTCATCATGATGACCATGCCCGCATTTTGTTATGCTTACTTCTGAGTACTTATTCCGCTGCAAGTAGTTCTTCGCTAAGGAATTTCCTCACCGGCAAATTCCTCAGTGAAGAATTCATAAAAATCGCTTATTCACCCCCCCTCTAGTCGATATAACGCACTTTCAATTGGTATCAGAGCAAGGTACTCCCTTGTTCTGTGTGACTTTGGTTTAACCACCTGGAGTTTTAGTTATGTCGACCGCAGGTATGAAGAAAGTGACATGTCCTATCTTTGACGGTCTTGATTATCCCAAGTGGAAGGCCATGATGAGAAAGCGCCTCATGGCAATGGACAGCGAGCTGTGGACCGTCACTGAAATTGGTCTTACTGATCTATGCAAGACGGCGAACGCAGATGATATTCGCAAATACACTCGTCTTGACATCATGGCGAAGGATATCATCTGTACCTGCCTATCTAGAGATGAATTCAAGCGCATTATGCATCTTTGCAATGCGAAGCTTATCTGGGATCGAATCTCCGACGTCTATGAAGGTCATCGAACTCGTCATGATCCTTGGTTTGAGGACTTCAAGGAATCTCTCAAAACGATGACTTTCGAACCAGAATCATCATCTTCTGCATCATGTCTCATGGCAAAGGGTGTCGAGGTAACCGAATGTTCCTCATCTGAATTTAGTGACTGTGAATTTGATGATGATGGATCTGATGATGATATTGAACCTAGCTATACCAAACTTGTTTGCATTGCCACCAAACAAAAACATGCCTTGGAAAAGGTTCAAAACATGTTAGGTAAGAGTGATGATATGTTAGGTGAAGAAATGGATCGCACTAAAGCCCCGATCGAAAATCTTGAGACTTGGTCTAGGTTTGACAGCCTTCAAGGTCATCATAACACTCTCTTATCGATCATGAGAAACTTTCTTATGAATTTCATCAAAGAAAGCAAGATCTTGAGAAGCTAAGAGTGAGTTATGAAGATCTTGAAGGAGCGCGATTCATTACTTGCTCAACAAATCAGCACTTCTCGTGAAGATTTTGTTCCTCCATGCTTAAAGTGCATTGAGCGTGAATCGCTAATTCTTCACCAATGTTCAAACGCTTCAACTGTTACAAATTCTTCACCTGCCTCTGCTATCACTAATTCCTCATCGAGGACATTGCTAGTATCACTAACGATGCGAGGTTGAAGGAATTGTACATGACAGCATGTACAAAAGCCTCGAAGGGCATCGACTCTTTGTGATGTGCTTAAAAGCAGATACTCAACAGAACCCTAGGAAAGAGGGTATTGCCTTTGAGAGGAGACTCAATGCTGATGGAACATATTGGAAGCTTTGAGCGGTATCCCAAAACCTCATGGGTTGCTGCAAAGGGACCTCCAGTTGATCCATCTAACTTATCTGCTTTACATGCGAATCTCCTCATTCTTACGGTGAGTCATTTGACTCCAACAATAAACTGTTCAAAATCAGAATGGTGAAGTATTTGCTAGATATGTTGGCACTAACTGCAGGAACGTTCCCCTATGAAGAAAATCTGGGTTCCCAAGAAGTGCCTTGAAAGTCTTCAGGTGAATGTCCTCATGACACCACCTGTGAAGAATAGGAACCCCAAATCAAACTCTTCGTATGGACCAAATTCTTCATATGGATCCAAGTCCTCATACGGACCAAATTCCTCAAGTGGATCAAATTCCTCAAAAGGATCAAAGTCCTCATATGATTATCATCGTGCTAACAACTCTGTTTCGCAGGGTAGAGCTAAGGGCTATGAATATGTGCATTATTCTTCAAACCAATATGTTCATAAGTCCTCGAAGAATTTCTCTGCTTATTCATATGCTTACCCTAACCCCTCTTATGTGAAACGAAATGGATTGGCCTCTATGCCACCATTCTCATATGGTGCTCATGAGTGATGAACTCTTTGCCACCCCTCCGGATGTGGGTGGTGAAGAAAAGAACTAACCTCTTCTGCAGGTCAGGTCTCGGGCGTGCTTTAAGCGTTTGAAGAATTTCTTTGGGGCCCGACAAAATGCTTGAATGGGCGCAGCTAATCATGATGAAATGAACTTTCATTTCACACGTCCTCATCTTGCTTATCTCATATCTTTGCTGATGAAATTCATCGATGAACTTGATATCATATTCTTCACCGATGAAGTATATGAGATCGTAAGTTGCACTAATTTGTCTCGGGATGATCAACCCAAAGCCACCGAGTGGGTTCTCGATAGTGGATGTACAAATCACATGACCGGTGACAAGAATCTATTGATGGATGCTCCTTATCACGGTCACATCTGAAGCATATCATCTTTCTTGACAAAGGCAAAAGTCGGTATTGGGTCTTGGTAAGGTTGCGATCTCTAAGGACATACACATGGACAAAGTCATGCTTGTTGAGTCCTTAGGATACAACCTCATGTCGATCTCAATGCTTTGTGATCTTGATATGGTTGTTATCTTTGGCAAGTATCGTTGTGTTGTGATTATGGAAGGTGACAATTCCAAAGTCTTCGAAGGCTTTAGGAGAGGAGACTTGTATATTGTTGACTTCTCTACAGGACCACAACCAGCCGTGTGTTTACTTGCAAAAGCTTCAGAAGGCTGGCTATGGCATCGGCGACATGGTCACGCAGGCATGAGGAATTTGCACACGCTTGCAAAGAAGAAGCATGTCATTGGCATTGAGAATGTCAAATTCCTCAAGGATCACTTGTGTGGAGCCTGTGAAGCTGGAAAAATGACCAAGGCCAAGCATCCAAATGAAGACTATCATGACCACTACTCGTCCTTGAATTGCTTCACATGGACCTCTTTGGTCCTAATCATTACTCAGCTGTCACTAATGACGCATCTCTATATGGCTTTGTTATTGTTGATGATTACTCTTGTTACACATGGGTACACATTGTTACTTACAAAAATGAATTGCAGGAAGTCTTCAAACGATTTTCCTCAAGGGCTTCAACTAACTTGGTGTGAAGATCGGACACATCGGGAGTGACAATGGAACTGAGTTCAAGAATTCGGTCTTGATGCCTATCTTGATGAACTTGGTATTACTCATGAGTTATCTGCTCCCTATAACTCCTCGGCAAAATGGCGCGTCGTGGGCGCAAGAATAGAACTCTTGTTGAGATGGCTCGCACTATGCTTGATGAATACAAAGCGCCTAGTCGTTTTGGATTGATGCAATTGATCTGCGTGCCACATCATCAACAGTATATCTTCACAAATTCTTCAAGAAGACTGCCTATGAACTCCTCACCGACAAGAAACCCAATGTGAGTTATTTCAAAGTCTTGATTGCTAAATGCTGGATTAGAGATCCTCATCACAATTCTAAATTTGCACCGAAAGCACATGAAGGTTTTATGCTTGGTTACGGAAAGGACTCGCACACCTACAGAGTCTTCAACATCGCTCTTCACAAGATTGTTGACCTTGTAGATATGTGCGGTTCGATGAAACTAATGACTCGCAAAGAGAGCACCTACCTTCATGTTAGATGAACCAGCACCGAGGAATCTATCAAGTTCAAGGCAACCGAGGATGTCATTCCTCTTGAAGAATCTGCTGAAGAAGTCATTCTAGTCTGCCAAGAACGTCGATGATGCACTGAAGATAATCTTTGAAGACAATGGTCTTTGAGGAAAATGATCAAATTCCTTGACGACAACCAGCTCATCCTCGCGTTGCAAAAGAAGTACAAGTTGACAAGATCATCGATGGCATTGAAGCGCCAGGTCCTCTCACACGCTCAAAAGCTTCACATTTATCTAACTTTTTGTGGGCACTATGCTTTTGTCTCTATCACAGAGCCCACTAAGGTAGATGAAGCATTTCTAGAGCCTGAGTGGATTCAGGCCATGCAAGAAGAATTACATCGATTCGAGCTCAACAATGTATGGGAACTGGTCAAACGTCCAGATCCTCGCAAGCATAATATCATTGGCACAAAGTGGATCTACCACAACAAGCAAGATGAAAATGGCCTTGTGGTAAGGAATAAGGCACGACTTGTAGCTCAAGGCTACACACGAGTTGAAGGAATTGATTTGATGAAACTTTTGCACTGTTGCTAGACTTGAGTCTATTCATATTACTTGCCTATGCTAACCATCAAAATATCACTTTATATCAAATGGATGTGAAAAGTGCATTCCTCAATGGTAAGCTTGAGGAAGAAGTATATGTTGCTCAACCCCGGTTTTGAAGATCCAAAGAATCCCGACAAAGTCTTGAGACTCAACAAGGCCCTCTATGGTCTCAAACAAGCCCCACAGGCGTGGTATGATACATTGAAGGAATTTTTCGTGAAGAATGGCTTCACACCGGTTCACTCGACCCTACTCTCTTTACTAAATCATATGATGGTGAACTGTTTGTGTGCCAAATATATGTTGATGATATTATCTTTGGCTGTACTGACCAACGTTATAGTGATGAATTTGCCTATATGATGAGTGAAGAATATCAAATGTCTATGATGGGAGAGTTGAAATTCTTCTTAGGTCTTCAAATTCGTCAACAACACAATGGCATATTCATATCTCAGGAGAAATACCTCAAAGATGTCCTGAAGAAATTCGGCATGCAAGATTGCAAAGGCATCAAACACCTATGCCCACAAATGGCCATCTATGCATTGATGAAAATGGTATTGACTTCGATCACAAGGTATACCGCTCCATGATTGGTTCTCTATTGTACTTATGTGCATCTAGGCCAGATATAATGCTTAGTGTTTGCATGTGTGCCCGATTTCAAGCTACACCGAAGGAATCACACCATAAGGCTGTGAAGCATATTCTTCGATATCTAGCTCACACACCAACACTAGGATTATGGTACCCCAAGGGCTCTAGTTTTGATCTCATTGGATATTCGACTCGACTATCTTTGGTGATCGTGTGGACCGCAAGTCAACATCTGGTACTTGTCATTTCCTCGGACGATCTTTGGTGCATTGGTCCTCGAAGAAAGCAGAATTGCGTATCACCGCTCTGCGGAAGCTGAATACATTGATGCTGGCTCGTGTTGTGCTCAATTGCTGTGGATGAAGCAAACACTCAAGGACTACGACATCAACGTGAAGAATGTGCCTCTCTACTGTGACAATGAGAGTGCCATCAAGATTGCTCACAACCCAGTTCAGCACTCGAAGACAAAGCACATTCAAATTCGTCATCATTTTCTTCGTGATCATGTGTTGAAGGGCGATATCTCCATCGAGCATGTGAAGACTGAAGAACAGCTAACTGATATCTTCACTAAGCCCTTGGATGAGAAGAGATTTAGCAAGTTGCGGTGTGAGCTAAATATCTTAGAATCTTCGAATGTTCTCTGAAAAGGACACACATCCTGACACTTATGCAAAATTGATGACTTAGATGTGCAACACATGAAGAAATGTTTTTCTTCAATCCATGAAGAATAACACTCTAAGTGTGAAGAAATTAATGAAGAATTTGATTCTCGAACCCTCGACAATTGTACGCGGTGTCTGAAATCATCATTCTTATCTGATGGGTCACGCCACCACCAAAGTAGAAAATCTTCAATTTGAGTTTTCCTCAGTTTTGAAATTCTTCAGTTTTCAAATTCTTCAACTTTGCAAAATCTTCACTTTTTCCGTCGTTTTTCTTCATTGGCTATATATATATATGGGTTTATGTCCTCTCAAAGATTCACTTATGGCTATTTCTTCAAGTCGTTTTTTTGCTAAGTGAATGTGATCGGACCCTTCCCCTCTATGCTATACTCAACCCAATCTATTCACAAATTCTTCATGTGCGTTCTATTTGAAACTCGTTCAAAATCTTCACTGTGTCCTTGTCAGCTGAAGAAATTGCGAACGGAACTTTAAAACTGATCTTATCCAAACTTTCGGTTTTGCCGCTCAAACCGTTCCGCATCCCACGATGCATTATTTTACTCACCCACGATCGTACGATCTCCACTACACAAGATGCGTGGGTGACACATGTCGTGAGAAGGAGAATGGTCAGGGGCACGTTCGTCCTAAATCTTCGGGCGAACAGTTTTTCACTGCCTCTATAAATACCTCTCTCCCCATCCTCACTTCTTTTACTTCACTCGATCTCTCTCTCCCGCTCGAGCTTCTCAAACCCTAGCGCCGCCGCTACACCATCGTCGCCGGTGAGGAAGAGCTTCACTTCCTCCGCCAAGTTAGTGTTGGGGAACGTAGTAATTTCAAAAAATTTCCTACGAACACGCAAGACCATGGTGATGGCATAGCAACGAGAGGGGAGAGTGTCCGTCCACGTACCCTCGTAGACCGAAAGCGAAGCGTTATAACAACGCGGTTGATGTAGTCGTGCGTCTTCACGATCCGACCGATCCAAGCACCGAGCGTCGGCACCTCCGAGTTACGCACACGTTCAGCTCGATGGCGATCCCGGACTCGATCCAGCAAAGTGTCGGGGATGAGTTCCGTCGACGACGGCATGGTGACGATGTTGATGCTCCACCGGCGCAGGGCTTCGCCTATGCTCATGACGATATGACTTCTCCGCGCAGGGCTTCGCCTAAGCTCTACGACGATATGACCGAAGTGGAATATGGTGGAAGGGGGCACCGCACACGGCTAAGGAAAGATCCGTAGATCAACTTGTGTCTCATGGGGTGCCCCCTGCCCCCGTATATAAAGGAGCCAAGGGGGAGGTGGCCGGCCCAAGGGGGCGCATCAAGGAGTCCTACTCCTCAGGAGTAGGATTCCCCTCAATCCTAGTTGGATTAGGACTCCGGAGGGAAAGAGAGAGAGGGGGGCCGGCCCACCTTTCCTAGTCCTAATAGGACTAGGGAAGGGGGCGCGGCCACCTAGGGCTGGCCCTTTCTCCTTTCCTCCAAGGCCCACTATGGCCCATGTATTTCCCGGGGGTTTCCGGTAACCTCCCGGTACTCCGGTAAATTCCCGATTTCACTCGGAACACTTCCGATGTCCAAATGTAGGCTTCCAATATATCAATCTTTATGTCTCGACCATTTGAGACTCCTCGTCATGTCCCCGATCTCATCCGGGACTCGAACTCCTTGGTACATCAAAACTCATAAACTCATAATATAAGCATCATCGAAACCTTAAGCGTGCGGACCCTACGGGTTCGAGAACTATGTAGACATGACCTAGAACTATTCTTGGTCAATAACCAATAGCGGAACCTGGATGCCCATATTGGCTCCTACATATTCTACGAAGATCTTTATCGGTCAAACCGCATAACAACATACTTTGTTCCCTTTGTCATCGGTATGTTACTTGCCCGAGATTCGATCGTCGGTATCCAATACCTAGTTCAATCTCGTCACCGGCAAGTCTCTTTACTCGTTCTGTAATGCATCATCCGTAACTAACTCATTGGTCACATTGCTTGCAAGGCTTATAATGATGTGCATTACCGAGAGGGCCCGAGATACCTCTCCGACAATCGGAGTGACAAAACCTAATCTCAAATCGCCAACCCAACATGTACCTTTGGAGACACCTGTAGTACTCCTTTATAATCACCCGATTCGTTGTGACGTTTGGTAGCACCAAAGTGTTCCTCCGTAAACGGAGTTGCATAATCTCATAGTTACAGGAACATGTATAAGTCATGAAGAAAGCAATAGCAACATACTAAGCGATCAAGTGCTAGGCTAACGGAATGGGTCAAGTCAATCAGATCATTCTCCTAATGATGTGATCCCGTTAATCAAATGACAACTCATGTCTATGGTTAGGAAACATAACCATCTTTGATTAACGAGCTAGTCAAGTAGAGGCATACTAGTGACACTCTGTTTGTCTATGTATTCACACATGTATTATGTTTCCGGTTAATACAATTCTAGCATGAATAATAAACATTTATCATGAAATAAGGAAATAAATAATAACTTTATTATTGCCTCTAGGGCATATTTCCTTGATCTCCCACTTGCACTAGAGTCAATAATCTAGTTCACATCGCCATGTGATTTAACATCAATAGTTCACATCTATATGTGGTTAACACCCATAGTTCACATCGACATGTGACCAACACCCAAAGGGTTTACTAGAGTCGATAATCTAGTTCACATCGCTATGTGATTAACACCCAAAGAGTACTAAGGTGTGATCATGTTTTGTTTGTGAGATAATTTTAGTCAGCGGTCTGTCACATTCGAGCCGTAAGTATTTTGCAAATTTCTATGTCTACAATGCTCTTGCACGGAGCTACTCTAGCTAATTGCTCCCACTTTCAATATGTATCCAGATTGAGACTTAGAGTCATCTGGATCAGTGTAAAAACTTGCATCGATGTAACTCTTTACGACGGGCTCTTTTATCACCTCCATAATCGAGAAATATTTCCTTAGTCCTCACTAAGGATGTTCTTGACCAACGTCCAGTGATCTACTCCTAGATCACTATTGTACTCCCTTCCCAAATTCAGAGCAAGGTATACAATAGGTCTGGTACATAGCATAGCATACTTTATAGAACCTATGACTGAGGCATAGGGAATGACTTTCATTCTCTTTTCTATTTTCTGCCGTGGTCGGGATTTGAGTCTTACTCAATTTCACACCTTTGCATCACAGGCAAGAACTCTTTCTTTGACTGTTCCATTTTGAACTACTTCAAAATCTTGTCAAGGTATGTATTCATTGAAAAACTTATCAAGCGTCTTGATCTATCTCTATAGATCTTGATGCTCAATATGTAAGCAGCTTCACCGAGGTCCTTCTTTGAAAAACTCCTTTCAAATACTCCTTTATGCTTTGCAGAATAATTCTACATCATTTCCGATCAACAATATGTCAATCACATATACTTATCGAAATGTTGTAGTGCTCCCACTCACTTTCTTGTAAATACAGGCTTCACAAAAGTCTGTATAAAACTATATCTTTGATCAACTTATCAAAGTGTGTATTCCAACTCGAGATGCTTGCACCAGTCCATAGATGGATCCTGGAGCTTACACTTTTGTTAGCACCTTTAGGATTGACAAAACCTTCTGGTTGCATCATATACAACTCTTCTTTAAGAAAACCATTAAGGAATGCAGTTTTGACATTCATTTGCCAGATTTCATAAAATGTGGCAATTGCTAACATGATTCGGACAGACTTACGCATCGCTACAGTTGAGAAAATCTCATTGTAGTCAACACCTTGAACTTGTCAAAAACATTTTTGCGACAAGTCGAGCTTTGTAGATAGTAACACTACTATCAGTGTCCATCTTCCTCTTGAAGATCCATTTATTTCACATGGCTTGCCGATCATAGAGCAAGTCAATCAAAGTCCATACTTTGTTCTCATACATGGATCCTATCTCAGATTTCATGGCCTTAAGCCATTTCGCGGAATCTGGGCTCATCATCGCTTCCTCATAGTTCGTAGGTTCATCATGGTCTAGTAACATGACTTCCGAACATGATTACCGTACCACTCAGTGCGGATCTTACTCTGGAAGACCTCGAGGTTTGGTAGCAACTTGATCTGAAGTTTCATGATCATCATCATTAACTTCCTCACTAATTGGTGTAGGAATCACTCGAACTGATTCCTGTGATGAACTACTTTCAAATAAGGGAGAAGGTACAATTACCTCATCAAGTTCTACTTTCCTCCCACTCACTTCTTTCGAGAGAAACTTCTTCTCTAGAAAGGATCCATCTTAACAACAAATATCTTGCTTTCGGATCTGTGATAGAAGGTGTACCCAATAGTTACCTTTGGGTATTCTATGAAGACGCACTTCTCCGATTTGGGTTCGAGCTTATCAGGTGAAAACTTTTTCATATAAGCATCACAACTCCAAACTTTAAGAAACGACAGCTTAGGTTTACTGCTAAACCATAGTTCATTCGGTGTCATCTCAACGGATTTAGATGGTGCCCTATTAAACGTGAATGCAGCTATCTCTAATGCATAACCCCAAAAACGATATTGGTAAATCGGTAAGAGACATCATTGATCGCACCATATCAAAATAAAGTACGGTTACGACGTTCGGACACACCATATTGTTGTGGTGTTCCAGGTGACGTGAGCTGTGAAACTATTCTACTTTGTTTTAATTGAAGACCAAACTCGTAACTCAAATATTCATCTACACGATCAGATCGCAGAAACTTTATTTTCTTGTTACGATGATTTTCCACTTCACTCTGAAATTCTTTGAACCTTTCAACTATTTCAGACTTATGTTTCATCAAGTAGACATACCCATATCTACTCAAATCATCTTGTGAAGGTCATAAAAATAACGATACTTGCCACGAGCATCAACACTCATTGGATCGCATATATCGGTATATATGTGTTATTTCCAACAAGTCAGTAGCTTGTTCCATTGTTTCGGAGAACGGAGTTTTAGTCATCTTGCCCAAAAGGCACGGTTCGCAAGCATCAAATGATTCATAACCAAGTGATTCCAAAATCCCATCAGCATGGAGTTTCTTCATGCGCTTTACACCAATATGACCTAAACGGCGAGTGCCACAAATAAGTTGCACTATCATTATTAACTTTGCATCTTTTGGCATCAATATTATGAATATGTGTATCACTACGATCAAGATCCAACAAACTATTTTTATTGGGTGTATGACCATCGAAGGTCTTTATTCATGTAAGCAGAACAACAATTATTCTCTAACTTACATGAATAAGCGTATTGCAATAAACATGATCAAATCATATTTATGCTCAGCATAAAACGCCAAATAACATTTATTTAGGTTCCACACTAATCCCGAAAGTATAGGGAGTGTGCGATGATGATCATATCAATCTTGGAACTACTTCCAACACTCATCGTCACTTCCCTTCAACTAGTCTCTGTTTATTCTCAGAACTCCTGTTTGAGTTACTAATCTTAGCAACCTAACAGTATAAAATACTCGGGGCTACTATAAACACTAGTAAGGTACACATCAATAACCTGTATATCAAATATAACCTTGTTCACTTTGCCATCCTTCTTATCCACCAAATATTCAAGGGTAGTTCCGCTTCCAGTGACCAGTTCCATTGCAGCAAAAGTACTTAGTCTCAGGCTTAGGTCTAGACTTGGGCTTCTTCACTCGACCAGCAACTTGCTTGCCGTTCCTTTTGAAGTTCCCCTTCTTCCCTTTGCCATTTTCCTTGAGACTAATAGTCTTGTCAACCATCAACACTTGATGTTTTCTTGATTTCTACCTTCGCCGATTTTAGCATCGCGAAGAGCTCGAGAATCTTTTCGTCATCCCTTGCATACTATAGTTCATCACGAAGTTCTACTAACTTAGTGATGGTGACTAGAAATTCATCAATCACTATCTTATCTGGAAGATTAACTCCCACTTGATTCAAGTGATTGAAGTACTCGCACAATCTGAGCACATGCTCACTAGTTGAGCGATTCTCCTCCATCTTTTAGCTATAGAACTTGTTGGAGACTTCATATCTCTCAACTCGGTATTTGCTTAAAATATTAACTTCAATTCTGGAACATCTCATGTGGTCCATGACGTTCAAAACGTCTTTGAAGTCCCGATTCTAAGCCGTTAAGCATGGTGCACTAAACTATCAAGTAGTCATCATATTGAGCTAGCCAAACGTTCATAACGTCAGATATGCTCATATTGAGCTAATAAACGTTCATAACGTCGCATCTGCTCTCGCAATAGGTCTGCATCACCTAGCGGTGCATTAAGGACATAATTCTTCTGCGCAACAATGAGGATAAACCTCAGATCACGGATCCAATCCGCATCATTGCTACTAACATTTTCAATACAATTTTCTCTAGGAACACATATAAAAACATAGGGAAGCAACAACGCGAGCTATTGATCTACAACATAATCTGCAAAATACTACGGGACTAAGTTCATGATAAATTAAAGTTCAATTAATCATATTACTTAAGAACTCCCACTTAGATAGACATCTCTCTAGTCATCTAAGTGATTACGTGATCAAATCAACTAAACCATGTCCGATCATCACGTGAGATGGAGTAGTTTCAATGGTGAACATCACTATGTTGATCATATCTACTATATGATTCACGCTCGACCTTCGGTCTCCGTGTTCGAGGCCATATCTGTTATATGCTAGGCTCGTCAAGTTTAACTTTGAGTATTCGCGTGTGCAACTGTTTTGCACCGTTGTAGATGGACGAGAACTTATCACACCCGATCATCACGTGGTGTCCGGGTACTACTGAACTTTGGCAACGGTGCATACTCGAGGAGAACACTTCTTGATAATTTTAGTGAGAGATCATCTTATAATGCTACCGTCAATCAAAGCAAGATAAGATGCATAAAGGATAAACATCACATGCAATCAATATAAGTGATATGATATGGTCATCATCATCTTGTGCTTGTGATCTCCATCGCCAAGCAACGTCATGATCACCATCGTCACCGGTAGCGACACCTTGATCTCCATCGTAGCATCGTTGTCGTCTCGCCAACTATTGCTTCTCGACTATCGCTACTCCTTAGTGATAAAGTAAAGCAATTACATGGCGTTGCATTTCATACAATAAAGCGACAACCATATGGCTCCTGCCAGCCACCGATAACTTCGGTTACAAAACATGATCATCTCATACAATAAAATATAGCATCACGTCTTGACCATATCACATCACAACATGCCCTGCAAAAACAAGTTAGGCGTCCTCTACTTTGTTGTTGCAAGTTTTACGTGGCTGCTACGGGCTGAGCAAGAACCGTTCTTACCTCGCATCAAAACCACAGCGATAGTTTGTCAAATAGACTCGTTTAACCTTCTCAAGGACCGGGCGTAGTCATACTCGGTTCAACTAAAGTGAGAGAGACAGACACCGCCGGTCACCTTTAAGCAACGAGTGCTCGGCGGTGAAACCAGTCTCGCGTAAGCGTCTGGCGTAATGTCGGTCCGGGCGCTTCATCTCACAATACCGCTGAACCAAAGTATGACATGCTTTGGTAGGCGGTATGACTTGTATCGCCCACAACTCACTTGTGTTCTACTCGTGCACATGACATCAACGCATAAAACCAGGCTCGATACCATTTGTTGGGGAACGTAGTAATTTCAAAAATTTCCTACGAACACGCAAGACCATGGTGATGGCATAGCAACGAGAGGGAGAGTGTCCGTCCACGTACCCTCGTGACCGAAAGCGAAGCGTTATAACAACGCGATTGATGTAGTCGACGCGTCTTCACGATCCGACCGATCCAAGCACCGAGCGTCACGGCACCTCCGAGTTCGCACACGTTCAGCTCGATGGCGATCCCGGACTCGATCCAGCAAAGTGTCGGGATGAGTTCCGTCAACCGACGGCGTGGTGGCGATGTTGATGCTCCACCGACGCAGGGCTTCGCTTAAGCTCATGACGATATGACTTCTCCGGCGCAGGCTTCGCCTAAGCTCTCTGACGATATGACCAAGTGGAATATGGTGGAAGGGGCACCGCACACGGCTAAGGAAAGATCCGTAGATCAACTTGTGTCTCATGGGGTGCCCCCGCCCCGTATATAAAGGAGCCAAGGGGAGGTGGCGGCCCAAGGGGAGGCGATCAAGGAGTCCTACTCCTCCGGGAGTAGGATTCCCCTCAATCCTAGTTGGATTAGGACTCGGGAGGGAAAGAGAGAGAGGGGGCGGCCCACCTTTCCTAGTCCTAATAGGACTAGGGAAGGGGGCGCGACCACCTAGGGCTGGCCCTTTCTCCTTTCCTCCAAGGCCCACTATGGCCCATGTATTTCCGGGGGTTCCGGTAACCTCCGGTACTCCGATAAATTCGATTTCACTCGGAACACTTCCGATGTCCAAATGTAGGCTTCAATATATCAATCTTTATGTCTCGACCATTTGAGACTCCTCGTCATGTCCCCGATCTCATCCGGACTCCGAACTCCTTGGTACATCAAAACTCATAAACTCATAATATAAGCACATCGAAACCTTAGCGTGCGGACCCTACGGGTTCGAAAACTATGTAGACATGACCTAGAACTATTCTTGGTCAATAACCAATAGCGGAACCTGGATGCCCATATTGGCTCCTACATATTCTCTGAAGATCTTTATCGGTCAAACCGCATAACAACATACTTTGTTCCCTTTGTCATCGGTATGTTACTTGCCCGAGATTCGATCGTCGGTATCCAATACCTAGTTCAATCTCGTCACCGCAAGTCTCTTTACTCGCTCAGAATGCATCATCCGTAACCAACTCATTGGTCACATTGCTTGCAAGGCTTATAATGATGTGCATTACCGAGAGGGCCCGAGATACCTCTCCGACAATCGGAGTGACAAAACCTAATCTCAAAATCGCCAACCCAACATGTACCTTTGGAGACACCTGTAGTACTCCTTTATAATCACCCGATTCGTTGTGACGTTTGGTAGCACCAAAGTGTTCCTCCGTAAACGGAGTTGCATAATCTCATAGTTACATGAACATGTATAACTCATGAAGAAAGCAATAGCAACATACTAAACGATCAAGTGCTAGGCTAACGGAATGGGTCAAGTCAATCAGATCATTCTCCTAATGATGTGATCCCGTTAATCAAATGACAACTCATGTCTATGGTTAGGAAACATAACCATCTTTGATTAACGAGCTAGTCAAGTAGAGGCATACTAGTGACACTCTGTTTGTCTATGTATTCACACATGTATTATGTTTCCGGTTAATACAATTCTAGCATGAATAATAAACATTTATCATGAAATAAGGAAATAAATAATAACTTTATTATTGCCTCTAGGGCATATTTCCTTCAGTTAGGGCGTGGAAGATCTGAACTGACGAACTTCCCATCTGTTCTTCTTAGTTCGTCGTGTTCTTCACTTTGGGTAATTAAAAGTTACTTTTATTACTCGCTTTGATTCTCAAACCTACCTGAAAATCTTCAAAGGTGTTTATTCTTCAAATCTTCACACATATGAACACCTCAAACAAAATATGCTCTTGATTCGTTTCTCTAAGCAATGATTTTCTTCAAGATTCCTCAATTGTGTGGATCCTCGATCTATACAACTCTGGAACCTAAGACAAAGAACGCTTAGTGAAATTCTTCAAGGCTCATCTGGTCAAATTCCTCAAATTTGTTCTTTTTGAAAAACCTTCTGAGAACTCATATGACCTCTCCAAATTCCTCGCAACTATACTCTGTTCACAGGTACTCATGTCCGCTGCTGAATCACTAGGTTCTCATCAACTTAACTCGTTTGCAGCGTTCCTCGAAGAAAAGTTGCATACTTCTTTAGAGAATTCATTTGTTCAAATTCCTCAGCTGAAGAATATGGCAGAAGGAAAGAAGCCACAGAAAGGAGGAAAGAGTCCTGAGGTCATGACCGCATTTGAAATCCCTGAGGAAATATATGCTGATTATTGCACACCTGATGAAGCCGAGTTCGGCAAAGAAAACAAAAATCAGCGCAAGGTGCGTATTCAAAGGATTGAACGGAGATGGGCAAGGGAATGGAGGGAGTACAGATATGTAACTCCAAAGTACATGAAGAAATTCGCACTCAATCCTCCATGCCCAAGAGCTCTATTGGCACCTGGTCAAGAAGTCGACCCCACCAAAGATCAAGCGTGGTGAGGACTTTCCCAAGAATGGGCCAGCGCCAAGCCAAATTGGCAAGACAAGCCAATGAGGCAGTGAGGAAATTCAATGAGGACTCTGCTCTACTGCTGCTGCCACTCGAGGCCTCTGTCAAGCCAAGAAAATCTATGGCAAAGAAGCCCTTTACAAGCCAAGTGCTTCTCCAGCAGTGCCCTCACGGCCAAGTTCTCATTTGTGCCCTCACGGCCAATTCCTCATGCTGCTCTTGCTCCTCCAAAATCCTCGGCTCCTTCAAAGTCCTCGGCAGCTCCTACAAAATCCTCAAGCAGATTCCGACAAAGTCCTCGGCTTTGTGCATCCGCCACGTGCCAAGGGCTGCAGCTTCTCCATTGCATCTGGTGTTTGACAAGTTCCTCACCGCACCAAAGTCTTCATCTGGCCCGACTCTGCTTTGAAGACTAAGGCCACACTGGATGAGGTCCTCGGCCAAGTCCCAAGAAGAAACAGTCGCCTTCCAAGTGCCACCTGAAGATGATGAGGCTGATGATGATGAACTTACGGAAATCATCAGAGACCGCCAAGAAAGGGCCGCTAGAGCCAAAGGCACATCTGTGCCACTGTTGTTGGATCCAAGGAAAATCCTCGATTACATTGATCTCTGGCACAAGGATCCAAACACCCCTATGCCTGATTTTCATCTGACCCCTGGACAAAGTCACATGCCGACCCATTTCATCACTGAAGAGAAATGGAAATTTGAAAAGGCAAGAGAGATCAAGAAAGCTCAATACAGAAAGGAGAAGTTCCTGAAGAAAAACGTTGTCAGAATGACACCTGAGGAACTTCTCAAGGTCCAAAATGAAATCCAAGCCCTCAGCAAAAACTTCAATGCGTATTATGCTGATTGGCAAGGAGCCAAAGTCAGATTCGTCAACCTGACGAAGAAATTCACAAATGTTGCTGCCCCAACGCAATAAGAAATTCCTCAGGGTGGAGCCTCAGCTTTCAGCAGATCGAAGAACATGCCAAGACCACCGATGAAGTTCAGGCTCTTGAAGAAAATGCTAGTTCCAGGCTGATGATCCCATTCCACCTCTGAAGAAATTGCGGGGCATCCACTAGTGGTGCGCTGAAGAAATCGAACAAGACAGGCAAGCTGAATCGCTGCGCTGAGGAAAGTCAACCAGATTCCTCGGCTCCTCCTGCGCCAACACCAACTCCAATTCTTCCATCGCCTCGATGTGAAGAAGACCAAGGCTGCGAGCGAGCTGCGGTGAAGAAACGGAAAGCATCATTCGTCAAATTCTTTGGCTGCGAAGAAAATGAAGCCAATGACCAGCTCCTATGAAAATCCTATTGATCTTGTTCCAATTTCCTCAATTCCATCAAAGGACCTTGTTCCTTTTGATGAAGATTATGTGATCCCAAGCGGATCGATGAAGAAAATCATTCTGCTTTGCCCGTCGGAGCAGATTGATGAAGAAATTGAAGTGGAAGCAATCCTTCAACCCCAATCATTTCCTCGCCTATGCCTCGGTTCACAGTGAAGAGGCGGTGTTGAGGAAATTGAAGAAGATGTGGATATTGGAAGCACAACGCCGGTGATGAGCGATGACTTTTGGGAAAGTCAAGATCCAAATTCTCCACTCTTCACCCCAATCCAATAGATACCTCGGTCCCTGCTCCAACTGCTCAAATGGGCTCAAGAAACTCATCCCACTTCATCATCCATGAAGAATTCCAGCCACTAGCGCCGATGAACTCGCTTCTTGCTGATCCTCGGTCGCACTGTTGTTAGGAACAAGAAATTCCTCACCTGAAGAACACGAGATCGCGATTCCAGAGGTCGTGATGCAAGTCACCGACACTCCACTACCAAAGCCAAAGAATCCCTTCTCAACAAAGCAAAAGTTCAAGGTGAAGATTTCTTGGTGACACGTATTCTTCACGATTACAATCCATATGATTCTGCTCGCATAAGGAAGAGGCGTTTCGAACTGCCACCAAGCCAATTTCTATTCCTCGGTGCTCTTCAACAAAGACAAAGTCTTGATCATGCACATATTCCTCATGTGGACATGGAGTCTCGCCAGAGCTTTGAGCCAGTCCTCGGTGTTCTTCACGACGCAGACTTACAATTTCTGCTGGCATCTATGATTGGAATGAAGAACTCATTCTTCAATTCTATGCAACGCTGCACATCATCGGAGACGCCGAAGACGTGAACTCATGGGTATTAGACTGGATGTCTGAAAATATTCACTACAAGGCACCAACAACTGAATTGCTTCGTGCCCTACCACTCAGTCCTCCACTTGATGGTGCTCGTTGTATCTACAATGAACCAGAACTTTCAAATCACTATATGCAAGTGCTGATGAAGCCTTTGAAGCCAAGGCAGGCCCCAAGAACCAAATTCCTCGTCAAGGAATTATTTTATGTGCCTCGGACTGTCTATCGGATTCTGACGAAGACAATGAGTCCTATCAAAGGCCACGACTCAAATGATGAAGAAGTCGTTGGCATCATGAAGACTATGCTTTTCAATATCATTCATGGCGTTCCCGTCAACTTCCATGATTTCTTCACGAGGACTCTGGCAAACATTGCTATGTCACCATTTGAGCTGAAGCCTTATGCGCCTTGGATAATGAGATTCATCGGGACAAGGTCTTCACTCAATTACAAGGTCGATACTCAACCACTGCAGCTACTTGCCCTCGATTGAAGTCCTCAAGCGGACATTTTCTCACCGATGACAAGGGCAAGGCAACTGCTGTGATCGATGAAGGCACTCGTCCATTGGATGGACAGTTTCGCAAAGCTGCATCCTACTCCACCAATGATGACTCTGCCACACATGACTCTGCCGCAAATACCTCAGCCAAGCAAAATCCTCAAGCCACAGCACCCAGGGTGATGACTGATCGTGAGTTACTCCTCAGTCTTCATCAGAAGGTTGATCGCAATCATAAATGGGTCAAGCGTCAGTTTGGTTCAATTCTTCACAACATGACCTCAACACACAATGCAGCGAAGAAAAACCACTACTACCTCCATGAAACCTTCAAACGCACCTGGGCTGTTCTTTCCAATATCTACAACGCGGAAGAACTGACGACAATGGGTCTCAAGGAAGAATTTGACTGGTCTGCACCTCCTTCGAAGAAATACAAGAAGGTCAAAGTTCCTTCCTTGGTGGCCAGTTCCTATTCTTCATCGCGCGACACTGATGAAAATGAAGACTTGTACGACACTGCGGCAGGCCCTACTACAACAACCGACCCCAACAACGCCGGGCGCTCCTTCTTCAACTTGAAATTCTTCGTATGTTAGTCCTCGGTTTCGATCCTTTTGGTCATTCGATGACAAAGGGGGAGAAATTTGAGTTAGTCTTCAAGCGGGTCTATTTTATTGCCCATATACAGCAATTTATTTTTGTTAAGTTACAACTCTCGTTCTTCTGAAACCTTTATTGGATTGAGTTGTAATCTTAAACCCGATGGTGCTTTGATACTTTTGATGCACTGTGCTCTGGCACTATGCTCTGATACTTTTGATGCACTGAGCTCTGATTCTCTTGAGCTCTGATACGTTATTTTGATGCGTTATTTTGCATGCCTGTTCCTCACTAATGTTATTGCACGCATGCTGAATTTCATCAAGCACCATATTTCATCATGCATTTCAAATTCTTCATATTATATGTCAAATCGTGTATGAATTACAAGATATAGGGGAGATCTCCATGATTCAACTCTTCAAATGTGCATTGCCTCAAAAGCAAATTCCTCACAATGCACATCTTGAGGGGAGTTCTTCTATATCTTGCAATCAAATTCCTCAATATCGTATTTACACTTCATATGTTTATCCCGTTGAAAACTTAACCTATATTGTCATCAATCACCA
The DNA here is from genome assembly GCA_021605205.1 of Aegilops longissima. Lineage (NCBI taxonomy): Eukaryota > Viridiplantae > Streptophyta > Magnoliopsida > Poales > Poaceae > Aegilops > Aegilops longissima. The sequence continues at coordinate 696,968,697 of CM038680.1, forward strand.
AAAAGGGGGAGATTGTAAGTGCATCTAGTGCCCCTTAGTGATTTTGGTGTATTGAAGACTTATAGGTTAAGAAACTAATGTGTTTGTGAGTGTACACATGTCTATAAGTCTATGAGGAGTTTGATATTTACAGAGAAAGTCGACCCCTAAAAATGAAGTTCTTCGACTGAAGACTTTGATATTTTGAAGACTTTCTGAAGACTTTGAAAGTGAAGAAATTGGTGTGACCTTGAAGACTTGGTATTCACTTGAGGAACATGAAGCGTGAAGACTTTTGTTTTCGTAGTTTCATTTTCTCTTTCTTGAGTCATAGGAAACACCGTACTGTTAAAGGGGGTCGAGGAAATACTAAGGAAAATTTTCCATGTGATGCTCAACTCAAAATCCTACACCTACCAAACCCTTGAGTGAAGCCTTTGGAAATCTCATACAGTTCACCAATTTCTTGATGATAGAGACGAAGTTCTTACGTCGTTGAGAATTTGTTCTGACCGAGGAGTTAGGAATTCGCCAAAGGCGGATTGCCTATCTGATGAGGAACATGATAGCCCCGAGGAATTTGAGATTCAAATTTCGACCGTTCTTGTGCTCTTGCTACCACCTGTCCCAAAATATATTATCCACCTAACGGTCATATCATTGAAGGGCATTTATGTCTTATCATGTCGGGCTGCTCCCTAGGCTATAAATAGCCGCCCCTACAACCACTAGCTGGTTGGCTGCTCCGAGAGAAACTTGACACTTGTTTGAGAGCAACCCATCCTCTGAGGACTTTGAGCGAAAATCATCCAATGAGGAAAACCCAAAACCAAACCCTACAAACCCAAAGTGATTGAGCATCATCAAGAGATTGATCCTGCGTGGATCCGGCGCTTGTTACCTTTGAAGACTGTGCTTCTTCCAGACGGTTACTGCGTCATGGTCTAGAGCATCCAAGAGGAATTGTGGATCGCCGAGTGACCAAGTCTGTGAAGGTTTGGAAGTCGCCTGAAGACTTACCACGAGTGATTGGACGAGGTCTGTGTGACCTTAGTTCAAGGAGAATATGGTGAGGACTTGGTGTCTGAGCTGCGGGCTCGGCGATTGGGAGTCCGGGGCTGTGTGTCCTCGAGTTTAAATACTCGGCCGCTCCAACCAGGGCGTACAAGCGAGACAGCAGCAGTTGGAACTGGTCTACCAAATCATTGTCTTCACCAACCTTACTGGTTCTATTTCCTCAACCCTTTCATTTCCTCATCATTGTGTTGAGTGTTTGTGTTGGGGAACGTAGTAATTTCAAAAAATTTCCTACGCACACGCAAGATCATGGTGATGCATAGCAACGAGAGGGGAGAGTGTTGTCTCACGCCCTCGTGAGACCGAAAGCGAAGCGTTATAACAACGCGGTTGATGTAGTCGTACGTCTTCACGATCCGACCGATCTAAGCACCGAACGTACGACACCTCCGAGTTCTGCACACGTTCAGCTCGATGGCGATCCTGGACTCGATCCAGCAAAGTGTCGGGGATGAGTTCCGTCGACCTGACGGCGTGGTGGCGATGATGATGCTCCACGGCGCGAGGCTTCGCCTAAGCTCATGACGATATGATCGAGGTGGAATATAGTGGAGGGGCACCGCACACGGCTAAGGAACGATCCGTAGATCAACTTGTGTGTCCATGGGTGCCCCCTGCCCCGTATATAAAGGAGAGGAGGAGGGAGGGCCGGCCCTCTATATGGCGCGCCCTAGGGGAGTCCTACTCCCACCGGAGTAGGATTCTCCTTTCCTAATCAACTAGGAACCCTTCCATGTAGTAGGAGTAGGAGAGAAGGAAAGGGAAGAGAGAAGGAGAAGGAAGGAAGGTCGCCCCTCCTAGTCCAATTCGGACTAGTCCAAGGGAGGGTGCGGCCACTCTTTGGCCCTTTCTCTCCTTTCCCGTATGGCCCAAAGAGGCCCAATACGAATTCCGTAACTCTCGGTACTCCCAAAATACCCGAATCATTGGAACCTTTCCGAACTCGAATATAGTCGTCCAATATATCGATCTTTACGTCTCGACCATTTCGAGACTCCTCGTCATGTCCCGATCTCATCCGGGACTCGAACTCCTTCGGTACATCAAAACTCATAAACACATAATAAAACTGTCATCGTAACGTTAAGCGTGCGGACCCTACGGGTTCGAGAACTATGTAGACATGACCTAGAACTATTCTCGGTCAATAACCAATAGCGGAACCTGGATGCCCATATTGGCTCCTACATATTCTCTGAAGATCTTTATCGGTCAAACCGCATAACAACATCGTTGTTCCCTTTGTCATCGGTAGAGTTACTTGCCCGAGATTCGATCGTCGGTATCAATACCTAGTTCAATCTCGTTACCGACAAGTCTCTTTACTCGTTCCGTAATGCATCATTCGTAACTAACTCATTAGCTACATTGCTTGCAAGGCTTATAGTGATGTGCATTACCGAGAGGGCCCAGAGATACCTCTCCGACAATCGGAGTGACAAAACCTAATCTCGAAATCGCCAACCCAACATGTACCTTTGGAGACACCTGTAGTACTCCTTTATAATCACCCGATTCGTTGTGACGTTTGGTAGCACCAAAGTGTTCCTCCGTAAGCGGGAGTTGCATAATCTCATAGTTACAGGAACATGTATAAGTCATGAAGAAAGCAATAGCAACATACTAAGCGATCAAGTGCTAGGCTAACGGAATGGGTCATGTCAATCAGATCATTCTCCTAATGATGTGATCCCGTTAATCAAATGACAACTCATGTCTATGGTTAGGAAACATAACCATCTTTGATTAACGAGCTAGTCAAGTAGAGGCATACTAGTGACACTCTGTTTGTCTATGTATTCACACATGTATTATGTTTCCGGTTAATACAATTCTAGCATGAATAATAAACATTTATCATGATATAAGGAAATAAATAATAACTTTATTATTGCCTCTAGGGCATATTTCCTTCATCTCCCACTTGCACTAGAGTCAATAATCTAGTTCACATCGCCATGTGATTTAACATCAATAGTTCACATCTATATGTGGTTAACACCCATAATTCACATCGACATGTGACCAACGCCCAAAGGGTTTACTAGAGTCGATAATCTAGTTCACATCGCTATGTGATTAACACCCAAAGATTACTAAGGTGTGATCATGTTTTGCTTGTGAGATAATTTTAGTCAGCGGGTCTGTCACATTCAGAGCCGTAAGTATTTTGCAAAATTCTATGTCTACAATGCTCGCGGAGCTACTCTAGCTAATTGCTCCCACTTTCAATATGTATCCAGATTGAGACTCGAGTCATCTAGATTAGTGTTAAAACTTGCATCGACGTAACCCTTTACGACGAACCTTTTTTCACTTCCATAATCGAGAAACATATCCTTATTCTACTAAGGATAATTTTGACCGCTGTCCAGTGATCTACTCCTAGATCACTATTGTACTGGTACACAGCATGGCATACTTTATAGAACCTATGGCCAAGGCATAGGGAATGACTTTCATTCTCATTCTATCTTCTGCCGTGGTCGGGTTTTGAGTCTTACTCAATTTCACACCTTGTAACACAGGCAAGAACTCTTTCTTTGACTGTTCCATTTTGAACTACTTCAAAATCTTGTCAAGGTATGTACTCATTGAAAAAAACTTATCAAGCGTTTTGATCTATCTCAATAGATCTTGATGCTCAATTTGTACGCAGCTTCACCGAGGTCCTTCTTTGAAAAACTCCTTTCAAATACTCCTTTATGCTTTGGAGAATAATTCTACATTATCTCCGATCAACAATATGTCATTCACATATACTTATCAGAAATGCTGTAGTGCTCCCACTCACTTTCTTGTAAATCAGAGCTTCTCCAAAAGTCTCATATAAAACCATATGCTTTGATCACACTATCAAAGCGTTTATTCCAACTCCGAGATGCTTGCACCAGTCCATAGATGGATCGCTGGAGCTTGCATATTTTGTTAGCTCCTTTAGGATTGACAAAACCTTCTGGTTGCATCATATACAACTCTTCTTTAATAAGTCCATTAAAGAATGTAGTCTTGACATCCATTTGCCAGATTTCATAAAATGTGGCAATTGCTAACATGATTCGGACAGACTTAAGTATCGCTACAGTTGAGAAAATCTCATTGTAGTCAAACACCTTGAACTTGTCGAAAACCTTTTTGTGACAAGTCGAGCTTTGTAGATAGTAACACTACTATCAGTGTCCGTCTTCCTCTTGAAGATCCATTTATTTAACATGGCTTGCTGATCATCGAGCAAGTCAATCAAAGTCCATACTTTGTTCTTATACATGGATCCTATCTCAGATTTCATGGCCTCAAGCCATTTCGCGGAATCTGGGCTCATCATCGCTTCCTCATAGTTTGTAGGTTCATCATGGTCTAGTAACATGACTTCTAGAATAGGATTACCGTACCACTCTGGTGCGGATCTTACTCCGGAAGACCTACGAGGTTTGGTAGCAACTTGATCTGAAGTTTCATGATCATCATCATTAACTTCCTTACTAATTGATGTAGAAATCACTGAAACTGATTTCTGTGATGAACTACTTTCCAATAAGGGAGAAGGTACAATTACCTTATCAAGTTCTACTTTCCTCCCACTCACTTCTTTCGAGAGAAACTCCTTCTCTAGAAAGGATCCATCTTAACAACGAATGTTTTGCCTTTAGACCTGTGATAGAAGGTTTACCCAACAGTTTCCTTTGGGTATTCTATGAAGACGCACTTCTCGATTTGGGTTCGAGCTTATCGGTGAAAACTTTTTCACATAAGCATCACAACTCCAAACTTTAAGAAACGACAACTTAGGTTTCTTTGCTAAACCATAGTTCATACGGTGTCATCTCAGCGGTTTAGATGGTGCCCTATTAAACGTGAATGCAGCTGTCTCTAATGCATAACCCCAAAGCGATAGTGGTAAATCGGTAAGATACATCATAGATCGCACCATATCATAATAAAGTACGGTTCTGACGTTCGGACACACCATAACGTTGTGGTGTTCCGGTGGCGTGAGCTGTGAAACTATTCCACATTATTTTCATTGAAGACCAAACTCAGTAACTCAAATATTCATCTCCACGATCAGATCGCGAAACTTTATTTTCTTGTTACGATGATTTTCCACTTCACTCTGAAATTCTTTGAACCTTTCAACTATTTCAGACTTATGTTTCATCAAGTAGATATACCCATATCTGCTCAAATCATCTTGTGAAGGTCGAAAATAACGATACTTGCCACGAGCATCAACACTCATTGGACCGCATACATCGGTATGTATTATTTCCAATAAGTCAAGAGCTTGTTCCATTGTTCCGGAGAACGGAGTTTTAGTCATCTTGCCCAAACGGCACGGTTCGCAAGCATCAAATGATTCATAACCAAGTGATTCCGAAAGTCCATCAAGATGGAGTTTCTTCATGCGTTTTACACCAATATGACCTAAGCGGCGATTGCCACAAATAAGTTGCACTATCATTATTAACTTTGCATCTTTTGGCATCAATATTATGAATATGTGTATCATTACGATCGAGATCCAACAAACTATTTTCATTGGGTGCATAACCATCGAAGGTTTTATTCATGTAAACAGAATAACAATTATTCTTTAACTTCAAATGAATAACCGTATCGCAATAAACATGATCAAATCATATTCATGCTCAACATAAGCGCTAAATAACATTTATTTGGCTTTTAACACTAATCTCGAAAATATAGGGAGTGTGTGATGATCATATCAATCTTGGAACTATTTCCAACACTCATCGTCACTTCACCTTCAACTAGTTTCTGCTCATTCGCAACTCCTGTTTGAGTTACTACTCTTAGCAACTGAACCAAGTATCAAATACCGAGGGGTTGCTACGAACACTAGTAAAATACACATCAATAATCTGTATATCAAATATACCTTTGTTCACTTTGCCATCCTTCTTATCCGCCAAATACTTGGGGTAGTTCCGCTCGATGACCAGTTCCATTGTAGCAAAAGCACTTAGTCTCGTGCTTAGGTCCAGACTTGGGCTTCTTCACTCGAGTAACAACTTGCTTGCCGTTCTTCTTGAAGTTCCCTTCTTCCCTTTGCCCTTTTCCTTGAGACTAGTGGTCTTGTCAACCATCAACACTTGATGTTTTCTTGATTTCTACCTTCGCGATTTTAGCATCGCGAAGAGCTTGGGAATTGTTTTCGTCATCCCTTGCATACTATAGTTCATTACGAAGTTCTAGTAACTTAGTGATGGTGACTAGAGAATTCTGTCAATCACTATCTTATCTCGGAAGATTAACTCCCACTTGATTCAAGCGATTGAAGTACCCGGACAATCGAGAACATGCTCACTAGTTGAGCGATTCTCCTCCATCTTTTAGCTATAGAACTTGTTGGAGACTTCATATCTCTCAACTCGGGTATTTGCTTGAAATATTAACTTCAACTCTGGAACATCTCATATGGTCCATGACGTTCAAAACGTCTTTGAAGTCCCGATTCTAAGCCGTTTAAGCATGGTGCACTAAACTATCAAGTAGTCATCATATTGAGCTAGCCAAACGTTCATAACGTCGCATCCGCTCCTGCAATAGGTCCATCACCTAGCGGTGCATCAAGGACATAATTCTTACAGGCAGCAATGAGGATAAACCTCGGATCACGGATCTAATCCGCAATATTGCTACTAACATTTTCAATACAATTTTCTCTAGGAACACATATAAAAACACAGGGAAGCAACAACGCGAGCTATTGATCTACAACATAATCTGCAAAATACTACCAGGACTAAGTTCATGATAAATTTAAGTTCAATTAATCATATTACTTAAGAACTCCCACTTAGACAGACATCTCTCTAGTCATCTAAGTGATCACGTGATCCAAATCAACTAAACCATAACCGATCATCACGTGAGATGGAGTAGTTTTCAATGGTGAACATCTTATGTTGATCATATCTACTATATGATTCACGCTCGACCTTTCAGTCTCCGTGTTCCGAGGCCATATCTGCATATGCTAGGCTCGTCAAGTATAAACTGAGTATTCTGCGTGTGCAAAACTGGCTTGCACCCGTTGTAGATGGACGTAGAGCTTATCACACCCGATCATCACGTGGTGTCTCGGCACGACGAACTTTGGCAACGGTGCATACTCAGGGAGAACACTACTTGATAATTTTAGTGAGAGATCATCTTAAAATGCTACCGTCAATGAAAGCAAAATAAGATGCATAAAGGATAAACATCACATGCAATCAATATAAGTGATATGATATGGCCATCATCATCTTGTGCTTGTGATCTCCATCTCCGAAGCACCGTCGTGATCACCATCGTCACCGGCGCGACACCTTGATCTCCATCGTAGCATCGTTGTCGCTTCGCCATCTATTGCTTCTCGACTATCGCTACCGCTTAGTGATAAAGTAAAGCAATTACAGGCGTTTGCATTTCATACAATAAGCGACAACCATATGGCTCCACCCGATTGCCGATAACTTCGGTTACAAAACATGATCATCTCATACAATAAAATATAGCATCACGTCTTGACCATATCACATCACAACATGCCTGCAAAAACAAGTTAGGCGTCCTCTACTTTGTTGTTGCAAATTTTACGTGGCTGCTACGGGCTTAAGCAAGAACCAATCTCACCTACGAATCAAGACCACAAAGATACTTCGTCAAATAGACTCCGTTTAACCTTCTCAAGGACCGGGCGTAGCCACACTCGTTCAACTAAAGTGAGAGAGCAGACACCCGCCAGCCACCTTTAAGCACGAGTGCTCGTAGCGGTGAAACCAGTCTCGCGTAAGCGTCTGCGTAATGTCGGTCCGGGCCGCTTCATCTCACAATACCGCTGAACCAAAGTATGACATGCTTTGGTAGGCGGTATGACTTGTATCGCCCACAACTCACTTGTGTTCTACTCGTGCAAAACATCAAACCATAAAACCTAGGCTCGGATGCCACCGTTGGGGAACGTAGTAATTTCAAAAATTTCCTACGCACACGCAAGATCATGGTGATGCATAGCAACGAGAGGGAGAGTGTTGTCTCGTACCCTCGTGAGACCGAAAGCGAAGCGTTATAACAACGCTGTTGATGTAGTCGACGTCTTCACGATCCGACCGATCTAAGCACCGAGCGTCGGCACCTCCGAGTTCTGCACACGTTCAGCTCGATGGCGATCCCGGACTCCGATCCAGCAAAGTGTCGGGGATGAGTTCCGTCGACCTGACGGCGTGGTGGCGATGATGATGCTCCACCGGCGCAGGCTTCGCCTAAGCTCATGACGATATGATCGAGGTGGAATATAGTGGAGGGGGCACCGCTGCGGCTAAGGAATGATCCGTAGATCAACTTGTGTGTCCATGGGGTGCCCCTGCCCCGTATATAAAGGAGAGGAGGAGGGAGGGCGCCCTCTCTATGGCGGCGCCCTAGGGGAGTCCTACTCCCACCGGGAGTAGGATTCCCCTTCCTAATCAACTAGGAACCCTTCCATGTAGTAGGAGTAGGAGAGAAGGAAAGGGAAGAGAGAAGGAGAAGGAAGGAAGGTGCCCCTCCCTAGTCCAATTCGGACTAGTCCAAGGGAGGGTGCGCCACTCTTTGGCCCTTTCTCTCCTTTCCCGTATGGCTCAAAGAGGCCCAATACGAATTCCGTAACTCTCGGTACTCCCAAAATACCGAATCATTCGGAACCTTTCCGAACTCGAATATAGTCGTCCAATATATCGATCTTTACGTGTCGACCATTTCGAGACTCCTCGTCATGTCCCGATCTCATCCGGGACTCCGAACTCCTTCGGTACATCAAAACTCATAAACTCATAATAAAACTGTCATCGTAACGTTAAGCGTGCGGACCCTACGGGTTCGAGAACTATGTAGACATGACCTAGAACTATTCTCGGTCAATAACCAATAGCGGAACCTGGATGCCCATATTGGCTCCTACATATTCTACGAAGATCTTTATCGGTCAAACCGCATAACAACATCGTTGTTCCCTTTGTCATCGGTATGTTACTTGCCCGAGATTCGATCGTCGGTATCCAATACCTAGTTCAATCTCGTTACCGGCAAGTCTCTTTACTCGTTCCGTAATGCATCATTCCGTAACTAACTCATTAGCTACATTGCTTGCAAGGCTTATAGTGATGTGCATTACCGAGAGGGCCGGAGATACCTCTCCGACAATCGGAGTGACAAAACCTAATCTCAAATCGCCAACCCAACATGTACCTTTGGAGACACCTGTAGTACTCCTTTATAATCACCCGATTACGTTGTGACGTTTGGTAGCACCAAAGTGTTCCTCCGTAAACGGAGTTGCATAATCTCATAGTTACGGGAACATGTATAAGTCATGAAGAAAGCAATAGCAACATACTAAACGATCAAGTGCTAGGCTAACGGAATGGGTCATGTCAATCAGATCATTCTCCTAATGATGTGATCCCGTTAATCAAATGACAACTCATGCCTATGGTTAGGAAACATAACCATCTTTGATTAACGAGCTAGTCAAGTAGAGGCATACTAGTGACACTCTGTTTGTCTATGTATTCACACATGTATTATGTTTCCGGTTAATACAATTCTAGCATGAATAATAAACATTTATCATGATATAAGGAAATAAATAATAACTTTATTATTGCCTCTAGGGCATATTTCCTTCAGTTTGTTCATATCTGTGTTTGAAGACTTTGACTGAAGACTTTCTCAATTTCCTCAGTTCAATTTCTTCAGTTTGTTTGTCTTCATCTTGTGCTATCCTGTGTTTACGCTTTTTGTACTCTTTGATTGTCTTCATTTCATCATGATGACCATGCCCGCATTCTGTTATGCTTACTTCTGAGTACTTATTCCGCTGCAAGTAGTTCTTCGCTAAGGAATTTCCTCACCGGCAAATTCCTCAGTGAAGAATTCATAAAAATCGCCTATTCACCCCCCCCCTCTAGTCGATATAACGCACTTTCAGTTTGACGAAATGCCGTCCGCAGCCGACGAGGACTACATGCAGAACCTCATCTTCGAGGGCAGTGTGCCGGCCGCTAGCTACGATCCCGACGAGACACAAAGCCAGGACGGCCGCGGGGCGTTCACGCCGACCGCTGGCTACGATCCCGACCAGGCGGCCTTCATGCGTGATCAGGTCGGCATCGACCTGGACGGCTTCCCCCTCGACAACGAGTTCCCGGACTGTTGGGGAACGTAGTAATTTCAAAAAAATTCCTACGCACACGCAAGATCATGATGATGCATAGCAACAAGAGGGGAGAGTGTTGTCCATGTAACCTCGTAGACCGAAAGCGGAAGCGTTAGCACAACGCGGTTGATGTAGTCGTACGTCTTCACGATCCGACCGATCAAGTACCGAACATATGAAACCTCTGAGTTCAGCACATGTTCAGTTCGATGACGTCCCACGAACTCCGATCCAGCAGAACTTTGTGGGAGAGTTCCGTCAGCACGACGGCGTGATGATGATGTTGATGGTGCTACCGATGCAGGGTTTCGCCTAAGCACCGCTACGATATTACCGAGATGGAATATGGTGGAGGGGGCACCGCACACGGCTAAGAGATCAAGAGATCAATTTTTGTGTCTAGAGGTGCCCCCTTGCCCCCGTATATAAAAGAGCAAGGGGGGAGGCCGGCCGGTCCCTGTAGGGCGTGCCAGGAGGAGGAGTCCTCCTCCTAGTAGGAGTAGGACTCCCCTTTCCTACTCCCACTAGGAGGATGAAAGGAAGGAGGAGAGGGAGAAGGAAGGAGAGGGAGGAAAAGGAGGAAAGGGGGGCCGACCCCCTAGTCCAATTCGGTTTGGGCTAGGGGGGCCGCGCGCCCTGCCTCCTCTCTTCCACCACTTGGCCCATGAGGCCCATTACTTCTTCCTCGTATTCCCGTAACTCCCCGGTACCCCGAAAAATACCCGAATCACTCGGAACCTTTCCGATGTCCGAATATAGTCATCTAATATATCAATCTTTACGTCTCGACCATATCGAGACTCCTCGTCATGTTCCCGATCTCATCCGGGACTCCGAATTACCTTCGGTACATCAAATCACATAAACTCATAATACCGATATTCACCGAACTTTAAGCGTGCGGACCCTACGGGTTCGAGAACTATGTAGACATGACCGAGACACATCTCCGGTCAATAACCAATAGCGGAACCTGGAAGCTCATATTGGCTCCTACATATTCTACGAAGATCTTTATCGGTCAAACCGCATAACAACATACGTTGTTCCCTTTGTCATCAGTATGTTACTTGCCCGAGATTCGATCGTCGGTATCTCAATACCTAGTTCAATCTCGTTACCGGAAAGTCTCTTTACTCGTTATGTAATGCATCATCATGCAACTAACTCATTAGTCACATTGCTTGCAAGGCTTATAGTGATGTGCATTACCGAGAGGGCCCAGAGATACCTCTCCGACAATCGGAGTGACAAATCCTAATCTCGAAATACGCCAACTCAACAAGTACCTTCGAAGACACCTGTAGAGCACCTTTATAATCACCCTGTTACATTGTGACGTTTGGTAGCACACAAAGTGTTCCTCCGGTAAACGGGAGTTGCATAATCTCATAGTCGTAGGAACATGTATAAGTCATGAAGAAAGCAATAACAACATACTAAACGATCAAGTGCTAAGCTAACGGAATGGGTCAAGTCAATCACATCATTCTCCTAATGATGTGATCCCGTTAATCAAATGACAACTCATGTCCATGGCTAGGAAACTTAACCATCTTTGATTCAACGAGCTAGTCAAGTAGAGGCATACTAGTGACACTCTGTTTGTCTATGTATTCACACATGTACTAAGTTTCCGGTTAATACAATTCTAGCATGAATAATAAACATTTATCATGATATAAGGAAATATAAATAACAAATTTATTATTGCCTCTAGGGCATATTTCCTTCACGGACGACTACGGGCTAGAGGAAGAGGACGAGTGCGACATCGACGTGGAGCCCTTGTTCGAGGACGAGCTCGCCAACCAAGCCGCCGGTCCTAAGCCGAAGCGCAAAAGCAAGCGTATGAAGGCGTACACGGTGGCCGAGGACAAGCTTCTTTGCGAGTGTTGGCGAGACATTGGACAAGACCCCAAGACGGGTGCCGAGCAAAATCATTCAACCTTTTGGATTCGTGTCCACTGAGAGTTTCATGAGCGCAAGAAGTTTTCGCCGTACCAATTTGTGAGCACGCGCGGGTGGGTCTCCATTTCCAAGCGGTGGAGGGTGATCCAACAAGAGTGCAACAAGTTTTGCGCAACTCTTGAGAGCGTCAAGGCCCGCCCCGTGAGCGGCAACGGCATGCAAGACATGGTATGCTAGCAAGCCGCCCTCTTTTGTGTCATCAAGTTCATCCTTTGTGTGTTCATTTGCATATCACTTGCCCATATGCTTGCATGGAAACATTTTGTAGGCATTTCAAGCTTTGGAGGCATTCAAGGTGCAACACAATGGCAAGTGCTTCAACCTCTCCCATTGCTTTCGGGTCATCAAGGAGGAGGAGAAGTTCAAGGCGCAATATGCCGCACTCAAGGCGCGTGGGGGGAAGAAAGCCGTGGAGGATGTTGCGGAGGGCGAGCCGGCACGGCCGTGGGGGAAGACCAGCTCCAAGAAGGAGGACAAGCGAGATGCGGCCACCAACGCTTTGATTGCAAGCGTGGACGGCATGATCAACAAGAAGGATTCAAGGGAGGAGGAGCGCCAGCGTTTCAAGGAGGAGCAGATGGACGCTTTCATGGAGATCCAAAGCAGGAGGCTTGACTTGGACACCGAGAAGCAAGCCAAGATGTTCGAGTTGGAGGCGGAGAAGCAAGCCAGGATGCTAGAGATAGATGCCGCCAACGCCAAGACCAAGGCGAAAGAAGTGGCTCTTGCGAGCATGATGACCGGGGTGGAGATCATGAAGGTGGATCTCAGCATCGTGTCGTCAAGGAAGAGGCCGTGGTTCGAGAAGATGCAGGCCGACATGCTCAAGTTCGACGACGAGTGATCTATGGGGGCGAGCGCCATTTTTTTTGTATGCCGGCAGGTGTGCCGGCATGACCACGGGAGCCGCGATGGCGTGGTCGAACTCAAGTCCCAACTTTTTTTGCGTGCTGGCATGTGTGCTGGCCGGCTGGCGAGTGCGCCAGTATGAACTGTTGTGATACTTTCTGAAACCGGCATTGTATACCGGCATGAGACATGACCGCTGGCATCATCGCCCGCGGATCTTTTTTTAAAAGTTGAATGCGGACATAAAATGAGTCGACGCGTTAGACGCGCTGCCGACCCAAATACAAAACTGGACGGACGCCGGACGGGCGGCCGACCTAAACGGATAAACGCGCCGTTCGGTCGGCTTGTTGGAGGTTCTAACCGTAACCCCTAAAAAAAGGCAATCTTCTCTAAAAAAAAAAGGCAATCCGTAACCCCTAAAAAAAAGAATCAAGCAATCCGTACGTGTCCGCCTCTGTCTCTCTCTCTCTTGTTTGGGCTTATCGTGCAGTGCAGTGCACGACCAAAGGCATTCCGAGTAGAGAATCTGCCCTGATCGAGTGGCGTTGGTTGCGACCAACACGTGAAGGAGATCGACCACACGACGTTGTGCTTGTGCAGACCCCAGAACGGCAATGGCATCGCGTGGTCTCTACTCTACGTTCACCGCCCATACCAGCAGCACAGCAGTATCATCTTCCTCTTCAGTGCCTGGCCTGCCGCTGGCTGCTCAGCACCATTGCCTGGCCTGCCCAGCTTGGGTAAAACTCATACGTACTACTACTTCCTCCATTCCACAATGTAGTGCCTATAGATTTTTGTGAAAGTCAAACTTTGTCAACTTTGACCAAGTGTATAGAGAAAATTGTCTACATCTACAATACTAAACATGTACATTCTAAAAATATAACTCACGATGCATCCAATGATGTGCCTTTGGTATTCTAGATGTACCTACTTTTCTTTATAAACATGGTCAAAGTTTGTAATGTTTGACTTTTGTAAATATCTATAGGCACTACATTATGAAATGAAGGGAGTACTAGCTAGCTAGCCCATCTCGATGCTCAAACCTATATAAAGCTGGGCCAAGGTCGAGGAAGCTGGATTTTAGATGCTACATGCACTTAATTAATTCGTGCGCGGAAAGTAGCGGCAGCAGTGCGAAAAACATACTCCCTCCATTCCATTTTAATCTGCATATAAGATTTATCTAAAGAGTTTGAATATATTTATATTTTATCTAAAGTAGTGATCTAAATGCTCTTATATTTATTTACAGAGGAAGTACAATACTAAATACGTATAATATGAAAATTAATTTCATGACGCATCTAATGCATTTTGATTTGTTGTTGCGAATGTCGATATTCTTTTCTACAAATTTGAGCAAACTTTATAAAGTTAGGCTTGAGACAAATCTCATATGCGCAATAAAAAAGGGCGAAGGGAGTACCCCACTTGGTATAGGAAAGAGTAAAGTAAACACACAGAGGTAGGTCACGCGCCTCTAGCATTTGGTGCCGCATGTGCTGTCCCATCCCTTGGTCTCCACCCAAAAATATCAATTTGAAACCCTTGCAATGTGCTATCCCCTCCATTCACAAATATAAAATGTTTTAACTTTTTCTAAATCAAATGTATATAGATACATTTTCATGTCTTTGTTCACTCATTTTAATTTCTACCTAGTTTATATTAAAATATTGAAAACATCTTACATTTGTATGAGCGGAGGGAGTACCACTTTACTACTACCTCTGTCCTAGTTTACTGGTAACCTCGTATTTTGGGTCATATTTTGACCGTAAATTTAACTATAATAAAATAGAAATATATGTAACAAAAATAATATCATTAGAAACTACATTCAAATGCGAATCCAATAATATGATTTTTTTGTGATATGCATTAACATTTCGCTATTCAATTATGTGGTCATAATTCGACCTAAAATACGACGGGGAATAGAAGGTGGGAGTAGTATTTGTTTTGGCCCAAACTAAGAGGGTATAATAAATCTAAATGAAGATAGTACAAAGAATCCTATATACTTAAGAGAGTGATTTCCACTAACTTATTTATCTCAACGTGTAAGCATGACACAACACCATACAATTATGGATGGGGTAATACCCACCTCAACATGCAACCATGCATGAAAAAAGACTCACCACCACATGCAACCATGCATGGGAAAAATACTTTTCATTCTATTATTCTACTTATATGTTCAATAAGCATTTTACAACTATACATAATCAAATATGACAAGTATAATTTTGGTTCACATGTTATCAATGTAAATAATTCTATTCCGCACAATCAAAACTCATTGAAATATATTGCAATCGATTCCCGTAACAACGTGCAGAGTATCATCTTATATATACAATGGGGTGGCACTGAGCTAGGCACGTCCGCACCGTCCACTCATTTATTTGCTCTTTGCAAAAGCATCATCCATAGACCAAAATATGGACTGGGTGGACCGTCGCATGTTTGCCATTCGTTTAGCAGAAACGCTCAAAAAGCCCCCTTTACCAAAACAATTTCCAAAGTCCTCAAGATATTTTTTCGGGTTTTCCGTAAAAAAAAAGACATAAAGATCGATGAATGTGCACGTTGCAAAAGAGTGGCAAAACATAGAATATGAGTGTATGATGATGAGGGAGAAAGACTCTTCCATCTAATACCCGTTTCCTCTGTCGTCACCCCCTACATCTTCATCCTCGTTGTCGGCAATTTTAACTTTGATTCGAAACAGGCTCCCCCTTCACTATGGAAACCAATGCAAGCAGCGTCATAACTGGTTTTTGAATGGTGGCCTCCCTATATGAACGCTACTTTTGCGTGGTGATTTTGTTGAGTGACCATCGCGATCACGCCAAACCCACAAACAAACACCTCATTTTTGAAATCTCTTTCATTATCTTAGGTAGCACGAGAAGAGAAGTACAAACACATCATGTTTTGTTTTATTTGCGGAGTGAACACGCACCAATGCCACATCAGACCCGCGACAAAAAACTACCGTCCAAAACCAAATCATCGTCTTACATTTTTATCACCGATTCAAGTTTTTACCAGTTTTCTCATGATTATCCATAGGATATTTACATGCGACGTTGTTCTTGTTATCCTTTTTGTAGTCTACATACATACACCATAGGGTTCAAAAATTACCAATCAGACCGTTGGAGGGGGGATTAGGCATATAAGTTTTCTAGTAATAAGCAGCATTTGGGCCAGGCCTAGGGCTGTAGAGCGCTTTACCCCAGGGCCCAGGGCCCAGGGCTCCATTCCCCAGCCGCCCCAACCCTAACACATGTAGGACGCCTCCTCCACGGCGCCGTTGGCTCGAGCTCGTTTGAACGCTCGCTGCTCCTCTGCTCCACTCTGCTCCCGGAGCTCGCCCCCTCCCCTCTCCACCGCCCGCTCCAGCGCGGCTCCATCCGGGCTCCTCCGCGCCGGCGATCTGGCTCGGGCCAGGGCGCTCGCCCCGCGAATCCGGCGCCGCTGACCCCGCGCCGCGCGGCGGAAAGGGCGGATCTTGGCGGCGTCCTCCCCCGGCCGCTGCCCCCCGGGGCCTCTCCCGGCGTCCCCTTCTCAGGTGAGGGCTTCCTGCATTGCTGGTGAATCTTCCGGAGGTTGCAGTAGGCGTTCTGCTATGGGTTTTGGGTCCTTGGGTTTCTCCGGGTCGAATTCGAGATGGAGATCGGGTTTGGGCGGATTCGTTCGCCGCCGGCCCATTTCTTGATCAGCTTGTTTCAGAAGCGTTTATGTTAGGTTGGATGTGTCTCCTTTTCTTCCGTTTCTTGTGCTTATGCGTGCCGTCTCCGCTTGCAGGTTTTAGGTGTCGGGGAAGGGATGGATGTGGAGAGAGCTGCGTCCAAGGGGCATGGCATCCTCAGCCTGTTTGATTGGGGCAAGAGCAAGAAATCCAAGAAGCGTCTATTCGCCGGAGGCGGGGGCGCTTCTCCGACACCGGGTAAGCAAATGTGATCTACTAGGAGTCAGAGTGGACTGAGTGGTTGCTATGAAACTTGATACGTTGTCGCAGAATGAAAACAGGGGAGCCTGAGCTTACACATCAATCTCTCTTTGCAGGGAGCACAGTAGAAGGGAAGGAAGCCGTTGGCAGCAGGCCGAGCACGCCGTCAAACTCGGTTCGTTCTCCGGCGTTTGATCTTTCTGTCTCTACTTCTGCCTGCTGCTTACTGTCGTTTTAATGAGTCAAACTCTGCACATTGGCAGATCCTCGAAGATGCGGCGAGTATGAGGGAAAGTAGCGAGCATAGCTCGTCATCCTCGGTAATTGATGAGGACGCTCGTGCAATGAAAGGACCCACTGTTGTGGCGAGGCTTATGGGTTTGGATTCCATGCCTGCGACCAGCTCATCTGGACCCTACCCGATTCCTTCTACCGCGCAGCAAACCTTCACAAACAATGTCCATGATGAGTTCATTGGCAGAAGCTACATTGGCAGTCCTAGTCCTCATAAGATGCCGAGTAGCCCTATTGACCGGTTTGGAATGGAAGCGCTGCCTCAGAGATTTGCCAAAAGGACACTTTCAGGCGCGCAACACAAGTTGTTCTCCCCGGTAAAGAATCCTAATCATACGTCAGGCAGAAATGCTGCTGATATAATGGAGGCAGCGTCTAGGATCATTGGGCCTGGAGTTGAGAGTAATAGCTCTTACAGAGCTCGGGATGTTGGGTACTCAAATGTTGTGCGTGCCTTCAACACATCAGAGATTGTTAGAGTCCAGCAAATGTCCCAAGCGGCGAAGAAGCGTGACACCTCAGCATCTTCGAAGGCACCGAGAGCAAAACCTTTTGATGGAAGTTTGGCAACTTCAGAGTCAGCCTCTTCTTCTAGGTTCTCAGAGTCAAACGGAAATGCTCCAGTTGCCCCAAGGGTCAGGGCCACCAGTAGATTATCACTAGATCCGAGAGCTGCAAGTACCCAAGGAAGTGGAGGTAGAAGCAAAAACAGCAGGAAACCTGCAACTCATATGGATCCTGAACATAACATGGCTGAGAGAAATCGGGGCAACCAACAAAAGAGTAATAACCAAACTGTTGCAAGCTCTTCCAATTCGCTTGAGCAAAATAACAGGAAGCGGAATGCTATGGGTGTTAAGCACAAGGTGAATCCAAAGTCAGCAAGACTCAGCCAACAGGGAAGCAACATCCATTCAACAAATGCCTCCCCCAGGAAGGCCGGGATCACCAGCACCCGTGCTGAAAGCAGTACGAAAGTCAACACAAAGGGAGAAGTGCAGCCAACCAGCTATGCAAACAGGAGACTAAATTCTACAGCCAAAACAATCCCCAAACCGAGAAGATTGCCAGATGGGAGGATGAACCCAAAGAAAAACCAGTCAATTGATAAGATTCTCGCCGAGAGAATTCAAAGGCGTGTTCAGAACAATATTGGGACAGATGAGCAGTCATCTATCTCCACAAACAAAAACAAAGTCAGCACTGAGATTGTTTCATTCACATTTACCTCACCAGTTCACAAATCATTACCTGGTTCTAGATTTCGCAATCATTTGGTGGAAACACGGTCAATAGAGAGCATGAACTCAGCACCAACAACAAGCAATACATCGAATACTAAACCTGATGACATAGATGGTGATTATTTGGGAATTCTTCTGGAGCAGAAATTGAGAGAATTGACCTCTCGGGTAAAGTCACCCTATTCTAAGCCAGCCAATGGGGTTCGAGTATACGCCCCTTCACCAGGTTCGGAAGATACATCTAGCATTGCATCTACTGAGTATGATAGGGAGTCCTCTCAGCCTTTCAAGGACGGAAAAAACAAATTCCACCAGAACGATCTTGAATCGAAAAGTGGTCAGGTATGTCACCCGGGACACTTATTTTCCTATTATACCTGTTTCTTGTTGACTCGTTGTTATATGCACACTATTTTCTTGTCAGCAACATCATTTGGTTAATGCCAGAAGGTTTGATGATGCTTATATCTTGAGTTGAACATAGGAAAATTAATCATCCCATATTCCCATTAAATAGTTAGGCGTAGTGTATTTTCTCCATGTAGCTATGTGCATACTAGAGTCCACACATGTGATTAGTTTATCTTGAAATACTCCTATTTCAAGTCTGAGACGACTTGGAGTATATCTTTGTTGTCTATTCAAAGTAAGAGCACTATACTTACAGTGGGTTTAGTTAGGAGCACTGAATTGGTGCCATAGAGATAGGGATGAAATTCAGCTTTGTATAGCACATCAATAGTTTGAACACTTGAACCTTCCGAGTTAGTGCTAAAGCCTGCATTTTTCTCTATACATTCATGACAGGTTAAGAAATGGTTCATGTGCTAACAGATTTCTCTTTATGGCCAGTCGTCTCAATCTGTGAAGTTTGATAATGATTTCGTCGATCAAGTGGAGTTGGAGCATCTTCACTTTAGCCCCCGTTCTACATGGGAAGTCTCCGTTTCAACAGAAACGGAAACCTGCTGCTCTGCAGAGAGCTGGACAAATGCAAACGGTGAGCTTTACAGAGCAGTTGTTTGGTTGTTGCTATTTCGCATTAGCCACAAAACATCTCTATAACACTTCCATCTTTTTGCAGAATCAAGGTTGTTTAGTTGTACAGAAGGAGCAGCAACATCTGGTTCTGCACAGGACGGTGGATCCCAAGAAGTGGACGCTTCATCCGAATATTCTGACACAGCATCGTCAGTCACGGCGACTACAGCCGAAACAACACACCCATCAGAAAGCAGCAGCTCTTGTCGCGCGGACCGTGATCCGGAGATAGACTTCCTGAGAGAGCTACTGAACGCCAGTGCTCTCAGCGGACAGTCTTCATCCGTTTTTGAGCGGTCGGGCAGCTCAGCCATCCTGGACCCTCGTCTGCTGGAAGAACTAAACACAAACAGGAGCTCCAGGCTTGCAGCAGCAGCAGCGCCGGGTGGCGAGGAAGACGGCGGCAAGGCCTCGAGGATGTCCCGGCGGCTGCTGTTCGACTGCGCGAACGAGGCACTGAGCGGCAAGTGCGCCTACTACCTGGACGCGGGGTACGGGTCGTGGTTCACGGGCGCGGCGGTGCTGGCGAAGCTGTCGGCGGAGGAGCTGCACCGGGAGATGAGCGGCGGCGGGCTGAGGGTGGCGGAGGAGTCGGCGGTGGACGAGCTGGTGTACAGGGAGATGGGCGGGCCGCGCGGCGGGGCGTGGGTGGAGTTCAAGGCGGAGTCGTTCGAGGCCGGCAGGGACGTGGCGGCGGCGCTGCTGGAGGCCCTGGTCGACGAGGCCGTCGCCGACCTCCTCCTCGCGGGCTCCGGCGGTGCTGCTGTTCCTTCCCATTGCTGTTGATTGATTTGTTCATTGTCTGTGCGTCGTGTGTTTGATTGATGTATGTAGAGAGTCATGGAGTGATGGAGGATGATGGTTGGCGAGGTCTGTTGTTTTTGTCTAGTGGAAAGGAAAATAATGTGTTGCTTGGTTAAAAGAAATTCTTCTACTGTACTACAGTAGTGTGTTTTGCATGGCCGTGGCTGCCGTGGCTGCCATGGCAGCAGGAAAAGTAGATGGTCGGAGCGGCGGGCGAGGCGAGGCGAGGCGTCGTGGTCCGGCGTGTCGTTGTACTCACTTGCTACCATGTGCTGTGCAGGTAGTAGCACCCCACTCAATAGTGATGGAAATCTGGGAAAAGGTTGTGCTAGGATCGACAAAAGTGTTTCTTCTTGGGCTCGCTCGTTCATTCAGTCATGGAAAGGAGCAGCGCAAACGGACCGCCACTAGTATTTTGTTTTTCTACTTGATGATAGAGCGGACCCCGTCCCCGTGCGTGCCTTTGCCTCTGGTGTGCGGTGT
Organism: Aegilops longissima; assembly: GCA_021605205.1. NCBI lineage: Eukaryota > Viridiplantae > Streptophyta > Magnoliopsida > Poales > Poaceae > Aegilops > Aegilops longissima. The sequence goes on from CM038680.1 coordinate 696,989,617, forward strand.
AGGTGTAGTGCGCATGCCATGACTGTCCGTTGAGACTTGTCACCAACCCTTTTATTTTGCATGGTAATACGAACGTCTCATTTATAAGATGAAATCAAGTTACAAGGCACGTACACACCCGAGCTCACCGCGGCACCCGAGCTCGACGCGGTTCCATCGCTGATCAACAGCTTTACGGACCTCCAAAGTCGTTTGCCAGAAGCAAAACCATTGTCGTTGAACGAATCGGACGCAAGGCGGTCGTGTGACACGCCATCAAGCTCCGTAATCGACATCCCCAAGACGACTACAACGTCGGAGGAAGAAACCGTAATCGTCGGCCTCCAACCACAAAACCAAAGACAGATACACCATCTTTCAGCTGTAACATGCGCAAACAGCAGTCTGCGCGTACTCCTGGACGACCTCCCGGGCTCCACTCCGACGTTGGAGAAAACGTCGTCGCAACGACGAAGCCCCAGAACACAAGTCCACCACGGGGAAGATGCCGCCGCCACACCATCCGCGTTTGAACACACTTGTCACCAACCTACGCACAAGTGCAGCCAACTCCATTACATATTACTACTGTACATACATACATACGCATACCGGTTTGCTCGCCCGTGTTAAGGAGGGAGCATTTAGCAGTTGGTTGCTTGTTCCTTCAGGTCCAACTGGAATCCTTAACTAGCTAGAGCAGTCCAGTCGTGTCAGATTAATCGGGATACGTACGTACCTAGGGACCCGGCTCCATCGTATTCGTATCCATATCCGCCGCTCCTTCTCCTAGTAGCTACTCCACCTGCAGGCTCCACTGTCACTTGGCTGGCTTCGGCTCCTCTGCAGTCCAACTATTACTGCACGAGTGCTGTAGACATCCACATCGACCGTAGGCCGCCACTGCTAGAAGCAACGGCGAAGTCGCAAGAAAAAAATAATTCATTTTAAACCTTGAACTTGTAGAGGTTGGACGAAACAAATCCCCACGTCGAAATCCATGTCAATTGCACCCTGAACTATGCAATTCCCGTCTAAATCGAACCCTGACAAAATGTTAACGGGATCCATCTGACTGGTGGGCCAGGGAGCAGTAGTGTTGACCACAGAGCGCTCCTGTCCTCCGCGCTGGGCCGGCCCATTTGTCTTTTTTCCGGTTACACTTATATTTTGGTGTTTGTGGCATTTCAAAATACATTTAAATATTGTATATATATATATATATATATATATATATGTATATATATATATATATATATATATATATATATATATATATATATATATATATATATATATAGGATTGACTATTCGTCACCCTGGGTGAGGAATAGTTATTTTTCACCCCCCTCTATTTTACCATCAATGCATCGTAATTTTACGTTTCGTACGTTTTGTCTTATTTCTGACATAAAAAGAGACCGTAAGAAAATATATAATCGTCGTAAATGTTATGTAAAATTACAAACGTAAAAACATAGTGTAAAATACATATAAACTGCAATTTTTCTTGTCTTATGCCCTATATTTTTATTTTTTATGCCAAATTTTACATAGTGAATCAATAAGAATGTAACTATTTAAATTCCAAACGTAATTTAATTATGAAATAATCATAAGATTACCTCGGGTGAAGAATAATTTATTCTGCACCCTGGGTGATGAATAGTAACACTATATATATATATATAATTTAAAAATGTAGGTTGCATTTGAAAAATGTTAACACACTTCAAAATAATGTTCGTGACATTTTGAAAAATGTATGCAATGTACAAAAATGTCACGTAGTTTTAAACAATGTTTAATACCATCCCAAAAATGGTTAACATGTTTTTGCAAAAAGTTTCAAATACCATGAATTCGTATTTTCGATACGAATTCAGTGATAAATTTTTTACTCCCGCTGCAGTCGGTCTCGTTGGTTAAATTTACGATCAAACTTGGATCCCTGGAAGCGCGGGCGCACTATATTGTGGAATGGAGGGAGTATCACATATCATCAAAATTATTATGAAGGCATAAACATAAAAATATAATTTTAGTTAGCAAATAAAGTCTTAATACAGAATGTATATGTGATTATACGATGCAAGTGGTCGTTAATACACGTACTCAACCATAAACAACTACCCCCTCCTTTCCGGTTTATAGAGCTTATCTCAAAATCTTAGTCTTTCCATTTTATAAGGCTCAATTTGGTTGTTCCTCGTCACAAGTTCAGATTCCAAGGTGCATTAAATAATTGCATACAAGTATTAAGAGAAAATTGACCAATGCATGTACTCTATGCATCCATGCATTGGAATTAATACATTGGTAAACATAAATTTTTGAGGAAAACAAGAGCATTAAGTGGGTGCTTTTGCAAATTACAAAAAGTATTCCACCACTCACCATTTACCTTGGTTGGTGAGATTTTTGAATTGAGCCCTATAAACCGAAAAAGAGGGAGTATTGAATAAACACAACATGGTCAGCAGTGGAGGGGGGGGGGCAAATGCCCCTATCCATCCGATAACAGTGTTAACTTTATGTCATGAAAATCACAATTTTTTTCATAAAGAGAGATCCCTCTCCGACTTCCATCACTAAAAACCACAATGTCTTTTGAAACTACGATGATTCCCTTGGACCTTCTCCAACTGACCCATGCATCAACGGTGTTGTTGTCGAAGGTTCCTGGACAGTGTGACCACCTATTCGGCAAGATCTTTGCATGTGTCTTCTCGGTCCGAGTGAGCTTCAGAGCCCACCCATTGTGCAAGAGGCAGGTGTGTGCGAGTGACGGTGCAGAAAACTGTCAGATCTCTCGATAGGGTGCCTGACGTGATCGGAAGTATCGGGACGGAGCCCACACACAAGTTACACAGGTTTGGGCCTCTGGAGAGTAATACCCTAAGTTCCGTTTCATCTTCTTATTCATGGTGGAGGGTACCTCGCGTGAGGGATTACAATGGTATTTTTACACACATGCGCATCACATCCTAGTAAACTTGTGAAATATTTTCAGATTTTTTTGAAGAAGTTTGAAATTTGAATGTTTTAAAAAGAGTGAATTCCAGGTTTTACCCTCTATTTTGACATTTTTGACACTAATTACCCCATTTAGCGGGATTTCATCCATTTTACCCCATTCTTCAAATGTGTTGCCACACTTTCCCCTGTTTTAATTTTGTGTGCGTTCTAACCGGCTGGCATGCTACGTCGACAGTTTTTCCCTACGTATTTTTCTCTCCGCTCAACTCGTTTCCGGTTTGAAGTATTCTGGTGGGACGACTATACTTGATCAAGATGGCATACCATTGAATAAATTATAGGAGAAATTGTTCTGATATAATTTGAAATCATGTATTTTTTTTCTTCAGTTATCATATACGTCCTTAAGTATGCAGGGTTCTATGGATTAGATTAAAGCGATGTAAATATACTACTTTACTAACTCTGATACACCTACATATCTCAATATTTAGGTAGCAAATATGTTGACCGGAAAAGTGTTAATACATGTACAAGTGATAGCATCTGTTGCTACTTGCTAGCTGTAAAGGAATTTTGGATCTTTGTATCTTACCATGCATTCTGAAACATGCTTACTTGCCTTATTAGAGTATATTATGATTTATTATGATTGCATCCACTAATTCATTTTTATTTTTTCTTGCACAAAGCGGATGGCAACCAAGATGTGGAGTGTTAGACATATTTTACATGTCCGTGGATACAAGAATATAGAACCAAAGATGATTGAGATGGATTTCATTAGTTATTTTGATATAAGGAGAAGACCAAGGAATTGGGCTCTTACCCTTGGGACAACGTGTATTATCAGAAGAAGGTGGCCAACAGGAACTTCATGGTTGAGTTAACAGATGATGCATGCATCATGAACATGCTATAGGGATTTGATGCTTATACCGAAATCAATTTGCATGTCTGATTGGGGGCGAGCAACACAAACGAGAAGCCACAGGAGGCGCGCGATGGACTTGGGCGTTGCGCGTTGGACGTGACGCAAGCGACCGCCATCGGACCTAGCCGGTCGGGAGAAGCTATGCGGCCCAGTTCAGCAGTGAGAAAAATAGCCAGAAAAAATCACTGACGTGGCATGTCAGCTGGACCTAACAATTGTAACCGACTTATCAGAATGCTCATAAAATTTTAAACAGAGTAAATTGTGGCAAACATTTTATTAAATGGGGTAAAACGGATGAAATCTCGCGAAATAGGGCAATTAGTGTAATTTTTTTTTGTCAAAATAGGAGGTAAAACCGGAATTCACTCTTTTTAAAAAATGAATTTACTCTCGTGGCCGATCTTTGTCTCGCTAGCCAACACTCGTGCGGACCGAATTTACGCCGCCGGCCGGCCGTGGCCCGATGGAGATGGATGGAGCTAGCACACGCATCTAGCGGTTGAGAACAACTCGACTGATCCAAATTCTAACTTCAGTCGATTGTCCCCTGGCCATTCCTAATTTGTTTGGACGCTAGTAATTGTGGACAGCGCGAGCAAGCGATAGGAGAGCTGATTTTGCACATCTTGGAAAGAAGAAGTAGCTAGGGTAGGAAGGACGGCATTCACGTACGCATGCACCATCCTTTGTTTTTGGCTTCGGCTTCTGCAGTGGCTGCCCTCACTGAGCTAGGCACTAGCTACAAGTTGAGGTCGCTATGCAGCGATATTCTTCATTACAATTTACAATGATACGATCGACGTACATGCAACACCCGAAAGACAGAGCACAAGGCCGGCCGCACCTTTGCGTGTGGGAGGAAAAGAAGAAGAGGAGCATCTGGATGGGATGGAATGAAGTAGGCATGAAGTGCAAACCAATAATGGATATTGATCGATCATCGTCTATGTCAATCGGGAGAAATGCACGTATGCTATGCACATGGCATGACATGTACTGGTTCTGTGTTAATTACGTACTATGGATCGAGTGACGTGTCTAATTTAATCCAAGCTATACTTGGTTTGTTTTGTTTTGGAAAAAAGTAGTGCATGTTTTTTCTCTCGAATACGCATACGCATGCATGCGTATCATATATATTAAAAAAGGAGCGGCAAAGAAGCCGGATACAACAAATGCCTTTCGGTCCTTTCCACGCCAATCACAAGGATTAGTATTCACATTCATCCAAGACATCCACCACGCTAACTGCGATACATGCTACCACCTCCGTTTCGGTGAATAAGTCATTCGCGTAGTTATAGGTTGACGATTTAATTATCTAAATATGTATTATATGTGACAAAGAAATCTAGTGATATATTTTTCATAACATATAACACATATTTAATTCCTCAAATCGATGACCTAGAACTACGCGAATAACTTATTCACCTAGACGGAGGTAGTATATTCAAGCCAACCTCATGCCTAAGGCGATGAGCCAAGCCACATAGCAATCAAGCCACGTCACAACCGACGCCGGAGACCTCTACAACAAGACCAAGACTCGAGGACAACACAGACCAACGTAGTCCACCCATTGCGTGAACAAGAAGTCGGCAAGTGGACGACAGGGCCTGGGCACACCTAACGGCGACGGCGGTGAGAGGGCGCCGACGATGGTGTACATTGCGCCTCGGAGGCCCACACTCGGGGTAGTAGCCGACACCGACTTGAGCCGTGCCACCGGGACTCCTCGAGCTACAAGGTTTAGGGTTTAGGGTTAGGCTAGCTAGCTGGTGTGTGCATGTATGCGTCCTTACTGAATCGAATCGAGGTGGCAGTCGTGACAGACTAACCAACGCGCGCGGGCGTGCATGCATGCGCCGCCGGAGCGCGGGTGTGCGTGCGATGGTATGGCGCGCAAGTGCGCAACGCATCCTCCCCACCTACCATGCGCCACCACCACCACCGGTGCTGGCTGAGTCGATCGTGTCGTGCCCCGGTTCCGACGGCATGTTTCTCTATCTATCTATCTACTGGATCGAATATAATACAGTAGTATATAGTCGAGTCGGGCCCAGTCTAGGTAGGTCTCCCGTCGCCGTCAGATCGTACGTACACAATACGGGTGGAGGTGGATACATACGAGTAGGAGAAAGATAGAGATACAGATAGCTAGATTCGCGCTGCTGCAGTGAGTGCGCGCGTGCCTTGCGGACAAGACAACACCGCACCGCACCATACCATACGCACGCACCGTACGTATCGATCGATCTCAGTGTTGCCTCGCCAGCACCGTGCGTTTTGGTAGCTCTTCGCCGCCGGCCGGATTTATTTCATTCCATCGATCGATGGTTTATTTCGACGAGCGCAGACTTTGCATGTTACCGTTGAACCGGCCGGCCGGATTTATTCATTCCATCGATCGATGGTTTATTTCGCCGAGCGCAGACTTTGCATGTTACCATTGAACCGGCCGGCCGGCAACAGCCACGACACGCACGTGCGGTGCGGCCTCCTTGGCCAATTCAGGCCGCCCGTACCTTTTTAATTTCAGTTTTGTTAGAACTCATCTAGATGAGATATAATTTGGTTTCATTCATCTTTTATAGCCATTGGATGTGATACTATAAGATGCGTGTGTGCTGACGTGGATTGTAATTGTTCTTGTTTTTAAAGTGAATGAGACCAAATTATATCTAATCTAGATGAGTTCTAGATACTCCCTTTTAATTCCGGCCGGGCAGGGGACACGAGCTCCACCCTACTTGCCCGTTTTAAAACGATTGAGGTTTTATTAGATTATTATTATTAATGTCCACCAATGCAGTTTTGAATTTTTTTTGTGAGTCAATTTTTTCTATAATATGAAAATAAATTTGCATTGAAGCGACGCCACCCTCCCGGTCCGGTCGCGTCACTCTACCAGCATCAATGACGTGTGTAGTCGCATCTGCTCTGGAGCGGACTGGCCGGTATAAATGCGCGGCAACCGCTTCATGCTGAGAGGGTTTTTGGGTGAGACTGAGGTGTTGGACGTGTACATGGCGGCGTTCCAGACCCCCATAAAGCTCCTCTGGTTTGTAGGGTTTCGGGCAGCTGGACGTGTCCACCGTGTTGGATGATAAATTACGTTCGAACAGTTCGGCCCAAATGTTTGTAATACAATTTGAAGGTCCACATTGAAGATGCTCTAGTACGGCGATAATCTGAAGTTTACATGGACAACCGAGTCCCTTCTTCGTCACCCTCAAAGTTGCAAAAGAAAAGGCGATGAGTAGCTAATGTAAATGATACAGCATCGCCACATGCACCGTCCCTAGTTTTATCTCTGTCGCGTCGCGCCAACAGACGGAGCTCCAGCTTATTTTTGCACCATGCATGCATCCTTTGTGTTTGGCTTTGCCGCCTTGGGCGGTGGTGGCGTTACGTGGTGCTTGGCTTGGCTGCCGTCGCTTCACCCAACTAGGCACTAGCAGCTACAAGTCCAGCTCGTTCTGCACCGAAACTCATTTACAACACCTGAAAGACAGACAGAGCTCAACGTGTTGCACCTTTGCGTGTCGGAGGAAAAGAAGAAGGGCATCTGGATCGAATGCAGTAGGCATGCAGTGCAAAACAATGCATCTTGATCGATCAGTTTATTGGCGGAGAGAAATGCACACGGCTGTACGAGTATGTATGGTATACATGAAATGGTGTACACTCCCTGCTTGCCTGGCCGTGTTGAATTCTAGCTAGTGCTATTTTAATCCAAGCTAGTTTTCCTTCTTGTTTTGAAAAAGTTATGCGAGCTAGCTTTTTTGCGAGAAAACTTTCAATCTATTCGGTGTATATGTATGTGTATATGTATGTGTATGTGTATATGCTGTTGAAATATGAGATGGGCCTAGAGCCCATATGACAATTTCAGATTTAATCTCTAAGGGCCCATGTAGGTGGCATGACAAGGTGGTGGGAAGTTTAGTCCCACCTTGGAAGTGGAAGGAGAGTTGGAGTGGTTTATAAGGGACTCTCTCCCTCATGCTATTGGAGCTTGAGAAGAGATGAGGCCTCGCGCTCTCCTCCGCCGCCTCGCCACGCCACGCATCACGTCGCGGCGGGGTTGCGGATTGAGCCGAGCCACGAAAAGCAACGCATCTCCGCCTCCACGCCGCATTGTTCCTCTGCTGCTGCCGCCGGCGCTCATCCGTTCACCGCAGACACGGTTGACGGAGAGCAGGCTCCAAACCACGCCTCTGCAGATCCCATGACGGCGGGAGAGGCGATTAGGTTTTTGGTAGCGACTACGCTGATCGCCGCTTCGCTCATCTACGTCCGCACCACCTTCATCATCATCATGTCGACCGCCGCTGAGAAGGCCGAGGATGCCGCGGCTGCTGTCACCGCCACCACCACCGCATGGCCGATTGGAGGGTATACATCGCTTATCCCTCTCGTATTTCTTTCTGTTGTAGCAGTACTAGCGATATGCGTATATGTTTCTACTATATGCATAGTACATGCTTTGTTAGATCGTAATCAGTATGTTATCAATGCTGTTTATGTCATGCTTATGATTTATTCATGGATTAACTTAATCAAAAAACTGCCTATTTTCTCATCATATGCATGCATTCTTAACTCGAGGTAGCCGTCGTGCCAGTGCCAGATATTCTTAACCAACGATCACGATATGGAGCGTGCAGGGCTGGCGCCGATGGTATGGGAGTACGCAACGTATCCTTCCCAGCTACCATGCACCACCAGTGCATGCCCAGTGCTGTTCGATCGTGTCCTTTCGTGGATGCGACGGCACGTTTATACACCTATCGTCACCGATGGGATGGGATCGAATAATACAACAGAATACCCGAGTCCATTCGAGGTAGGTCTGCTGTCGCGTCAGATCGTACGTACACGTGGATAGATAGACACGAGTACGAGAAAGCAGCAGCAGCGGCGGCACTACACATAGAGCGCGCGTGTGCCTTAGGGAGAAGACAACAGCACAACAGTAACATACGCATGGAGAACGTTGAATGATTATAGAAGAACAACGGTATCCCAGCCAATTGATCCCAGCTCACGAGGGTTCAAATCCTATACTTAACATTTGTGCTCATATTATTTTGACAATATTCGTTTAGTGGGAGAAGATATTTCTGTCGACTCGGAGACGCGTATAATGACTTCATAAAATCTAGGGCTCGTGTCATTCCGCCATTCGTTTTATACGCGCGCACACATACACGGACTTTGCATGTTACCATTGAACTGGCCGGCTCGCACCAGCAACAGCCACAACGTGTCGCGTGCGCCAATCCAGACCACCCGTTTTCAATTCAATTCCGACCACCATAGAACATCAGAAAAAAAAGCCTTCCCACAAAGGCCTTCAAAGAAAAATATCCACGTAAAGGAAACGAAAACAAAGGAATGCTCCAATGTACCTTTGGCTAAAACCCGTTGCTGAATGAGCGATGGCCGAAGATTTTTCCAACTCCACCATAGAGAATTGCAAGCTGTTCTTCGGAAAAAGAAGTGCAAACATGGTCATGATGGCCATGCCACAAGTGTATCTACAGGACTGAGATCCAGTGAAGTCACGCTGCAACTTTAGCTTTCTAATCTCCATCTAAAAAACATCCAACGGTCAATATGAGACACAGGCAAACACTTCAGGATTTAGCAGTTTGGGCAAGCCGGCAAGGGGCGGGCAGGAAATTGGGGATTCGCGGGCTTGCGCGCCACGTCCGGAACTCTCCCGCGGCGCCGACCTGTCGGAGAGGAAGCGAAAAAAGGATCCTCTCCACGTCGCCGCATCAGAGAGGAATCGAAGCGACGCGGCGGCGGAGTACGGGGAGCTGGCTGCACCGTCGCTGGAGGAGAGGTGGGGCGGCCGCCGCCGGAGGAGACGAGGAGGGTCAGGTCGCGTCGTCGCTGGAGGAGAGGAGGGGCGGCCGCCGCCGGAGGAGAGGAGGAAGGACACGCCGCCACTGCGAGATCGTTCCACCGAGGAGAAGTCCATCACTGCCGCCATTGAAGGAGAGAAATCGCCTCAGCGTCATGCCCGCGAGGTAATTTTACATGTCCCTGCTGGCCGGTTCAGTATTTATATGTAGAACATGAGGTTTTGTATGGCCGATTGGCCAGGTTCAGTACATGTCGATCAGGCTCATGTACAGATTCAGTACCTAAGCAAGCTGATTAGATCAGGCTCATGTACTGGTTCAGCTCATGTACTGGTTCAGCTCATGTGCAGATTCAGTACCTAAGTAAAGCTGATTTTTGTTAGTCATATTTTAACTAACTTTACTAAACTGAAACTGATTTATTTTAGTGATATGCAAGTAAAACTACATCTCCAGCATACTAACTGAACTCTTTAGCATACTAATATTGTCGTTAACTGAACTTTTTTCAGGCGTGAGTAACTGAAATCAGCATGATTGCTCTGCTCTGAAAATTGAGAATTCTGTTGTGCCTCACAATTTTCAGTGTTGTGGGATGACTGAAATTGGTAAACGAATACCTCAAGTTGGTATGAGGTTCAGAAGTGTAGATGAGGCTTGGGCATTTTGGGTGTATATGAGGGTTACACCGGCTTTGATGTGAGAAAGAGATACACAAACAAAAGTAGACTTGATGGTAAGGTTGATTCATGCAGATTTGTTTGTTCCAACGAGGATCATCGAAGAAAAGGGCAAACTGATCATGCACCAAAGCATTTTAGAGTGGAAACAAGAACTGACTGCCAAGCTCGTATGTGTTTTCAATTGGATCGAGAGGCCGGAAATTACTTGCTTCAATTGCCACAAACCCGCCACTTGATGATATCTCAAAGAAAGATTTCAGAACTACAAGCTCAAGTGCAAGTGGAGAATGATGGCACAAACAGAGGGAGTCCCATAGGAGAAACTGAGAAGTGTCAAGAATACGATGCAATCGACAGCTTTACCGAGCTCTTGACAACTTCACGAGTTGATGATGATATCTTTATGATGATCTGATCTAGTATCTTCAAAGTTGTTAGGTAGTTTTTTTGACAGGTTAACTATAGTATTTTGGGGAGTTAATCATAGTCTTTTTTGGCCGAAGTGTACAAGTGAAATGGCCTGCTTTTGTGTACATGAATGATTACTCAATATTGGCATTTCTTGCTGTAGCATTCGAATGTTATTCGCTACAGCCTTTTAATGTCAAATGCTACTGGATTCGGTGTCAAATGCAATTGAATTGTTAAACTTTGATTGCATAATATGGTACTGTATAATCTGTTCAATTTTTTGGGTTACAATCTGTTCAAATCAAACTGAATCGTGTATCGTTGTTTGCTGCTAGACTGTACTGTTGTTTGCTGCTAGGCTGCAAAACTGCTAAGTCCTACAGTTTTTGCCCGTGTCTTATGTAGACCGTTGGATTTGTTTTGGATGGAGATTAGATGGCTAAAGTTGCAGAGTGAAGTCACCGGATCTCAGTCCGTATCTACACAATGCATGAAAACACACGGTAGGCAATCCTTTCCTATTATATTCACAAAAACAGGTTCAGCTACACACGGGAACCTCGTCAGCAAAAATGAGGACTTCTCGCCCGCGTCCCTTCTCCCTCCCTGTAGCTCCACCGTCGCTTGTGAGGGCAGTGCTTGGATGAAAAAAAAAAGTTCTTCTACTAGTGTGTGTTTGCATGGTCGTGGCTGCCGTGGTTGCCATGGCAGCAGGCAAAGTAGTTCCGCCGTCGCTTGTGAGTGCGGTGCAGATGCGTCGGGGAGAAGGCGACGGGAACCGACGTGTCTGAAGCGCCCGTTATGGTCGGAGCGGCGGGCGAGACGTCGTGGACTCGTGGTCGGGACCGGCCCGTGTCGTGTCGTGTGTTTGCCGTGTCCGTGTGCATTTGTATTTGTCTCACTTGCTCGGGTCGCCGTCGTGTGGGTGGGGACGGGATCACCTCCGCTGCGGCACGCACCACTACTTGATCATCATGGAAATCTGGGAAAAGGTTGTGCTAGGATCGACAAAAGTGTTTCTTCTTGGGCTCATTCAGTCATGGAAAGTAGCATCGCAAACGGACTACTACTACTAGTAGTTTTTTCTTCTATCTACAACAGCAGCGGACCCGTGCCTTTTGCCTCTAGTGAGGCGTTCTTAGTAGAAAATTTCAAACCTCTCGAAAATAACAGTTTTTTTAGTTTTAGCGAAAAACGCCAGACTGTAACTCATAAACCTCAAACCCGTAAAAAATTTAGAGGTCCAACCTCAAACGACTTTGCAATCTGAGAAGTAGGGGTTGAGGAAAATCTCACCCCAACCCGCTCTCCTCGTCGCAGACTCCTCCTCATCGCGGAGCCAACCGCTCCTTCTCCGCTCCGCCGCCTCCCTTGCGCCCGACCATGGAAGGCCCCGCCGCCCAAGCCACCCGCCGCCCGCCCGCCGCCCGCCCTTTGCCGAGGAAATGGCAACCCCATCCTCGTTCATGGACCTCCTCCAAAACGCGGAGGTGGACCTCAAAGAGGCAAAGGTATGGAAAGAACTCATGGTGGAAGAGAAAGAGCACATGATGATGTCCAAGAAGGACATGGATCAAGAGCAATTGCAATGGTGGAAGGACTACAAGGAGGACATCGCGGAGAGGAAGAGGATGTTCCGTGTTGCGTCCTCTACTTTTCGAGGTGACACTCCGATGAGTAGTTGTGGTGATGGCGGTGTGTACGACTCCACCGGTGCCGATGGAGATGCTTGATGGAGCCCGCTTGTGGTCTAGGAGATGGCGCCGAGGTGCAACTTTTGGTGATGGTGCCGATGAGAGGAGGAAGATGATGATTTTGTGATGTAAACTATTAAACCATGCATCAATGATTGTCATTTAGTAGTTTGTTTGGAAGTTGATTGTGTTCTTGTTGTCATAAATTGTGAGTTCTCAAATGATAGATTTAAAGGTTGGGGTTGAGGCAAAGACTAGAACCCTCAAATCCAACCCTTAAAGCAGTTTACGGGTTGGGTTTGAGAGTTCTAGTATTTGCCCCTGTTTTTCAACCCTTAAAAATGTCAAAAAGTGGCACTTCTCAACCTTTAAAAGTGCTTAAAGGATTTGAGGGTTTGAGGGTTCTACTAATAATGCTCTGATGTGTGGTGTACTAGTACGTTGAGTTGTCACCAACCTACTACGCACAAGTGCAGAGGCGGGACTCAAAATTGAAACCCCAAGCTGCAGCCAACTCCATTACATGCATGAGGTTGCGCCTTTGCTTTGCGTGCGGCAGGAAAAGAAGAGCATCTCAAACTCTACGTACGCCATGTATGTTTGGACTGCTCAGCTTCATCAAAATCAGTTTCGCTCCATTAAATTCACTTTGAAACAATTTCATCCAGAATTTATAGCACTAGTAAAGAAAATGTTTGGCTTCCAACTAGCTCTAGCTTTAAGAATGAAAAAAACCTATCTGATTGGTTAAGGGGAAGAAACTAAGGGGTATCCACTTACTGGTGGCAGCGATGGGTAATTTACATTTAATTCTAGCTTCTAGAGTTTTTTGAAACATTCCCTGAAGAGCTTAATAAAAAAATGGAAGTTGTACCACAGATTCTAGTTTTTTTACGGAGCGGCATATCGTGGAGCTACCTTGTTTGTTTTGTGTTTTCTGGAGCAGAGCGAAATTGTAAAGAGTAAAGCAGTTTCAAACAAGCATTTCACTCCTTTTTTAGAAGCCAACCGAGGAGACGATTCGACGCCAACCGCCAACGGTCCATCACTGACAAGATTAGCAGGAGACTGCCAGCGGGTTAGTGTCACCAACGGTATCAGCGGGTCCATCACTGACAAGATTAGCAGGAGACTGCCAGCGGGTTAGTGTCACCAACGGTATCAGCGGGTTACGATACAAGGACCGATGGGGCTGATAGGGGGCCGAAATGCATATGTACGCGCACACATAGGAGTCTGCTCGCGCTCCCATTAGGCTCTGTTTGAAACGTCGTTTCGTTTTCAGATGCGGGTGTAAAAAATACAAACCTCGGGCGGTCGTTTTGTTTCCAACTGAAAATTATGCAGTGGCGAGTAAAATACAAGTGTAAACAAAACATCCCTGTATTGGAATACGACCGTTCCAAGCGCGACCTTAGTTGAGGAGGAGTACGTAATGAAGGATTAGTAGCTTGTTCCTTCACGTCCAGCTGGTGCTCTTAACTAGCTAGAGCAGTCGTGTCGTGTCAGATTAATTGGGATGCGTATACGGCACCTAGGGACCCGGCTCAATCGTATCCATATCCTCCGGTCCTTCTCCTATTAGCTAGGGTAGAGTAGAGTACGTACCACCACCACCCGCAGCTGCAGCAGGGTTGATGATCGGCGCGAGGCTTCTCCCTGCGAAGAGGGAGTGGTCGGAGGAGCCGCAGGAGCCCGAGGAGATCATACGCCGCGGCGTCGTCGGGCTCGAGGACTTCGTCGCCGATGTCGACGCGGTCGCGGCCGCCATTGCCGAACGCAGCTTGCACGAGGAGGCGGAGCGCCGACGCCACCACGAGAAGCTCGAAGACCTCATGTTCCAACATGTGATTGCCGTGAAGCTTGCTGCCAAGGAGATGGACGACGAGTGGCGGCGCATCCGCGAGGAGCAGAAGGAGAAGTACATCGACCTCGGCAGCTCCGACGAGGAGGATTGAGCTCCTCCATCGTCCATGGCCGCGAGCTCCCCCCCCTCCCCCTCGCTACTAGGAAAAGGCCTACTAATGACGGACCGGTTTTGCCTACTAATGGCGCACTACCGGTGCGTCATTAGTAGCACGCCACTAGTATCTGGTATACTAATGGCGCACCACGCAGTGCGCCATTAGTATGTAAGAACATGCGCCATTAGTATGCCTCCCGGGGGGCCATACGTAACCATGTGCTTTGTCATACTAATGGCGCACTCTGAGGTGATGCGCCATTAGTATCCTTTGGCATACTAATGACGCACCTTGAGCTGATGCGCCATTAGTATGAATATTTAGTTTTTTTTTTACTTTTCTGATTTTTGCACAGGTTACAAAATATATTATTGGACAAAATATAGACAGCAGCACACAACAACATCAGATTCATCGAATACAATAGAAGATTGTCTCCGAATACAATTCATCATATTAGTCTCCGAATTCAAAAGACCGAACAAAGATAAAACATTACAAGTCTCAAGACCGTGAGTATCGAGTTTGTCTTCACATTACAAGTCGATATCGATCATCTAAACTACCATCACATAGAAGAGAGCTGCGGTCATCACGATGAGCATCATCGCGATCAAACTGGTCTTCATCCGGTTCCTCGAACGCTCCTCCTCTCTCCGCTAGATAGCGGCGATCTAGATTCGGCCTCCGCCCTAGTGGTGTACCCTCAGAATCGTTATCGCTGAACGGTGAACCTGTCTCCGACACTCCTCCCGATCGTCGAGACTCGGAACCTTACCCTTGTACACGACATACGACGGCATCTCTATGCACAAGCCAAACAATGACAATACATAAGCAATATGTAAGTATGCAACAAAAGGATCGAAAGAGAAAAGCAAGACATTAATAGCACGATTCATGGTCCTACTAATAAATAGCATCGACACATCTAAGTTGAACGACTGTCCAAACCAAAGAGACATACAAATTCATTAAAGTTTAATTACAACATGAGCCAATCAATGTTTGAACTACACATCACTACTTTCGACTCGACTCATCGAGACGGGAGCGTGGATGAAGCCGCCGTCTGTCGTGATGGTCATGAAATCGCGTTGTTGTCACCCTGCATTTGTAGCGTTTCATCTATCTCACTGTTGGACGGTTGATATCGAGGAAGAACTGCCCGAGGTATGAAGGACATCTTGATGGATGATGTCCGCAAAGTCCGACTGGATGCGAAAGAATTCTTGTCTGAGGTCCGCGTCCTGGGTTGCCGACAACCTCACGGCCCAATCTTTGAGACTATCTGG
The DNA here is from genome assembly GCA_021605205.1 of Aegilops longissima. NCBI lineage: Eukaryota > Viridiplantae > Streptophyta > Magnoliopsida > Poales > Poaceae > Aegilops > Aegilops longissima. Next base: position 697,005,438 of record CM038680.1, read on the forward strand.
TAGCAGAAGGTGATGATGGTCCTTACGATCGCCCGCATGTGATGGAGGGCGTAGTAGGCATCCTTCGACCGCCGGTGGCTGCTTGACGCAGCAGATGCCGTGTTGTGTGAGGACATGTGCTTGCCGTGACTTACGAACTGCCCCGTGAAGGTGCCTCCAGATTTGGCGTAGCCGGGGAGAACACCATCAAGAACTTTCTTGACATTTGTGTAGTCTATCTTGGAGTTACAGTTCGGGTCGAAATACGTGGCCATGGAATATTTCGGGCTTAAGAGGATGAGTGTGCAATGTGTGTCACTGCACAGAACACGGAATGTTAGAAAAAAAAAGAACGATCGAAATCTAAGAAATCATATGTTACGGGGCGGTTAAGGGATGACTTACTCGGGGAAGTAAGTGTTGGGGAACGTTGCAGAAAATTAAAATTTTTCCTACGGTTCCACCAAGATCCATCTATGAGTTCATCTAGCAACGAGTCATGGGAGAGTGATTGCATCTACATACCACTTGTAGATCGTGTGCGGAAGCGTTCAATGGAACGGGGATGATGGAGTCGTACTCGCCGTGATTCAGATCACCGATGACCTAGTGCTGAACGGACAGCACCTCCGCGTTCAACACACGTACGGAGCGGATGACGTCTCCTCCTTCTTGATCCAGCAAGGGGGAAGGAGAGGTTGATGATGATCCAGCAGCACGACGGCGTGGTGGTGGATGCAGCAGAACTCCGGCAGGGCTTCGCTAAGCAACTACGGGAGGAGGAGGAGGTGTTGCAGGGAGGAGGGAGGCGCCAGGGCTTATGGGTGCGTGTTGGAAATATGCCCTAGAGGCAATAATAAAAGCATTATTATTATATTTCCTTGTTCATGATAATTGTCTTTTATTCATGCTATAACTGTATCATACGGAAATCGTGATACACGTGTGAATACATAGACCACAATACGTCCCTAGTGAGCCTCTAGTTGACTAGCTCGTTGGTCGACGATAGTCATGGTTTCGACTATGGAGATCGATGTCATTGACAATGGGATCACGCCATTAGGAGAATGACGTGATGGACAAGACCCAATCCTAAGCATAGCACAAGATCGTGTAGTTCGTTTTGCTAGAGCTTTTCCAATGTCAAGTATCTCTTCCTTAGACCTTGAGATCGTAACTCCGGATACCGTAGGAATGCTTTGGGTGTACCAAACGTCACAACGTAATCGGGTGACTATAAAGGTGCATTACGGTATCTCCAAAAGTGTCTGCTTGGGTTGACACGGATCGAGACGAGGATTTGTCACTCCGTGTAAGAGGTATCACTGGGCCCACTCGGTAGTGCATCATCATAATGAGCTCAAAGTGATCAAGTGTCCGGTCACGGATCATGCATTACGGATGCGAGTAAAGTGACTTGCCGGTAACGAGACTAAACGAGGTATTGGGATACCGACGATCGAGTCTCGGGCAAGTAACATACCGTCTAACAAAGGGAATAGAATACGGGTTGCTTGAACCCTAGACATCGTGGTTCATCCGATGACATCATCGAGGAGCATGTGGGAGCCAACATGGGTATCCAGATCCCGCTGTTGGTTATTGACCTGAGAGCGTCCCGGTCATGTCTGCATGTCTCCCGAACCCGTAGGGTCTACACACTTAAGGTTCGGTGACGCTAGGGTTAATAGGAAGACTTGTATGTGATTACCGAATGTTGTTCGGAGTCCCGGATGAGATCCCTGACATCACGAGGAGTTCGGAATGGTCCGGAGGTAAAGATTTATATATGGGAAGTCGTCAAGCGGACACCGAAAAGTTTCGGTCATATCGGTATTATGGAGGGTCCACGGAAAGGTTCCGGAGGACCACCGGGAGGGGCCACCCCTTTCGGGGGGCCACTTGGGCTACGTGGGAGGCAGCCAGCCCCTGGTGGGCTGGGCGCACCCCCTCCCCTTGGCCCATGCGCCTAGGGTTGAGGGGGGAACCCTAAGGGGGGCGCCCCCCTTGCTTGGGGGGCAAGCCCCCCTCCCCTTGGCCGCCGCCCCCCTCTAGATGCATCTAGAGGGGGCCGACCCCCTCCTCCCTTCCCCTATAAATAGAAGGGTGAAGGGGAGGGCTGCACACACCATTGAAGGCGCAGCCCCTCCCCTCCCCAACACCTCTCCTCCTCCGCGTAAGCTTGGCGAAGCCCTGCCGGAGAACAGTCACTCCATCTGCACCACGCCGTCGTGCTGCCATTGGAGTTGTCTTCCTCAACCTCTCCTTCCTCCTTGCTGGATCAAGACGAAGGAGACGCCGTCGTCCCGTACGTGTGTTGAACGCGGAGGTGCTGTCCGTTCAGCACTTGGTCATCGGTGATCGGAATCACGTTGGGAACGTCTCCATCATCACCACTCCCTCGAACGCCTTCATCTCGATCTACAAGTGGTATGTAGATGCAAACTCTCTCTCTGACTCGTTGCTTAGTAGAACTCATAGATGGATCTTGGTGAAACCGTAAGAAAATTTTAATTTTCTGCAACGCTCCCCAACAAAGGTGGCATCATGAGCTAGGTCTATGCGTAGTTCTCTATTGCACGAGTAGAACACAATTTAGTTGTGGGCGTGGATCTTATCAACTTACTTGCCGCTACTAGTCTTATCTTGCTTCCGCGGTATTGTGGGATGAAGCGGCCGGACCAACCTTACACGTGCGCTTCGTGAGACCGGTTCCACCGACTAACATGCACTAGTTGCATAGGGTGGCTGGCGGGTGTCTGCTCTCCTACTTTAGTTGGAGCGGATTCGATGAAAAGGGTCCTTATGAAGGGTAAATAGAAGTTGACAAGATCACGTTGTGGTTATTCGTAGGTAAGAAAACGTTCTTGCTAGAACCCAATTGCAGCCACGTAAAAGATGCAACAACAATTAGAGGACGTCTAACTTGTTTTTGCAGCAATTGTCATGTGATGTGATATGGCCAAGTTGTGATGAATGGTGAATGACACATTGTGATGTATGAGATCATGTTCTTGTAATAGGAATCACGACTTGCATGTCGATGAGTATGACAACCGGCTGGAGCCATAGGAGTTGTCTTTATTTTTGTATGACCTGCGTGTCATTGAAGAACGCCATGTAAATTACTTTACTTTATTGCTAAACGCGTTAGCCATAGAAGTAGAAATAGTCGTTGGCGTGACAACTTCATGGAGGCACAATGATGGAGATCATGATGATGGAGATCATGGTGTCATGCCGGTGACAAGATGATCATGGAGCCCCGAAGATGGAGATCAATGGAGCTATATGATATTGGCCATATCATGTCACTACTATATAATTGCATGTGATGTTTATTATGTTTATACATCTTGTTTACTTAGAACGACGGTAGTAAATAAGATGATCCCTTACAACAATTTCAAGAAGTGTTTCCCTAACGTGCACCGTTGCTAAAGTTCGTCGCTTCTAAGCACCACGTGATGATCGGGTGTGATGGATTCTTACGTTCACATACAACGGGTGTAAGACAGATTTACACACGCAAAACACTTAGGGTTTACTTGACGAGCCTAGCATGTACAGACATGGCCTCGAACACGGAGACCGAAAGGTCGAACACGAGTCGTATAGAAGATACGATCAACATGAGAATGTTAACCGATGATGACTAGTCCGTCTCACGTGATGATCGGACACGGCCTAGTCGACTCGGATCGTGTAACACTTAGATGACTAGAGGATGTCTAATCTGAGTGGGAGTTCATTTAAATAATTTGATTAGATGAACTTAATTATCATGAACTTAGTCTAAAACTTTTGAATGATATGTCTTGTAGATCAAATGGCCAACACTCATGTCAACTTGAACTTCAACGTTCCTAGAAAACCAAGCTGAAAGATGACGGCAAGAACTATACGGACTGGGTCCGAACTTGAGGATCATCCTCATAGCTGCCAGAAACAATATGTCCTAGAAGGACCGCTAGGTGACGCTCCGTCTCTGCAGAACCAAGACATTATGAATGCTTGGCAGTCTCGTCTTGATGATTACTCCCTCGTTCAAGGTGCGGCATGTTTTACAGCTTAGAACCGGGCTCCAAAAGCGTTTTGAGCATCACGGAGCATATGAGATGTTCGAGGAGCTGAAACTTGTTTTCCAAGCTCACGCCGGTCGAGAGATATGACATCTCCGACAAGTTCTATAGTTGTAAGATGGAGGAAAATAGTTACACGGTGAGCACATACTCAAGATGTCCGGGTTGCACAACCGTATGACCCAAATGAATATTAACCTCCCCGATGAGGCGGTCATTGACAGAATCCTCCATCGCTCCCACCAAGCTACAAGAGCTTTGTGATGAACTACAATATGCAGGGGATGGTAAAGACCATTCTGAAGTATTCTCTATGCTGAAGTCAGCCGAGGTTGAAATCAAGAAAGAACATCAAGTGTTGATGGTCAATAAGACCACTAAGTTCAAGAAGGGCAAGGGCAAGAAGAACTTCAAGAAGGACGGCAAGGAGGTTGCCGCCCCGTAAGCAAGTTGCCGGAAGAAGTCAAAGAATGGACCCAAACCCGAGACTAAGTGCTTTTATTGCAAGGGAGGGGTCATCGAAGCGGAACTGCCCCAAATACTTAGTGGACAAGAAGGCCGCAACACCAAAGGTATATTTGATATACATGTAATTGATGTGTACTTTACCATTACTCGTAGTAACTCCCGGGTATTTGATACCGTGCCGTTGCTCATATTTGTAACTCACAGCAGAGCTGCGGAATAAGCGGAGACCGGCAAAGGACGAGGTGACGATCGCGTCGGGAATGGTTCCAGAGTCGATGTGATCGCCGTCGACACGCTACCTCTTCATTTACCTACGGGATTAGTTATGAACCTTAATAATTGTTATTTGGTGCCAAGTTTGAGCATGAATATTGTATCTGGATCTCGTTTAATGCGAGATGGCTACTCATTTAAATCCGAGAATAATGGTTGTTCTATTTATATGAGAGATATGTTTTATGGTCATGCTCGATGGTCAATGGTTTATTCTTAATGAATCTCGGCGTAGTATTACACATGTTCATAGCGTGAATACCAAAAGATGTAAAGTTGATAACGATAGTCCCACATACTTGTGGCACTCGCCGCTTTGGTCACATTGGTGTCAAGCGCATGAAGAAGCTCCATGCTGATGAACTTTTGGAGTCTCTAGATTATGAATCATTTGACACATGCGAACCATGCCTCATGGGCAAGATGACCAAGACTCCGTTCTCCGAACAATGGAGCGAGCAACCAACTTGTTGGAAATCATACATACCGATGTAAAAGCGGTCCAATGAGCGTTGAGGCTCATGGAGGATATCGTTATGTTCTCACTCTCACGAGATGACTTGAGTAGATATGGGTATGTCTACTTGATGAAACACAAGTCCGAGACCTTTGAAAAGTTCAAGGAATTTCAGAATGAAGTAGAGAATCAACGTGACCGAAAGATAAAATTCTTACGATCGATCGTGGAGGAGAATATTTAAGTCATGAATTTGGTACACACTTAAGAAAATGTGGAATCGTTTCACAACTAACGCCGCTGGAACACCTCAACAGAACGGTGTGTCCGAACGTCAGAATCGCACTCTATTGGATATGGTGCGATCTATGATGTCTCTTACCGATTTACCGCTATCATTTTGGGGATACGCCTAGAGACAGCTACATTCACTTTAAATAGGGCACCGCCTAAATCCGTTGAGACGACACCGTATGAATTATGGTTTGGGAAGAAACCTAAGCTGTCGTTTCTAAAAGTTTGGGGATGCGAAGCTTATGTCAAGAAACTTCAACCTGAAAAGCTCGAACCCAAGTCGGAAAAATGCGTCTTCATAGGATACCCTAAAGAAACCATTGGGTATACCTTCTACTTAAGATCCGAAGGCAAGATCTTTGTTGCCATGAACGGATCCTTTCTGGAAAAAGAGTTTCTCTCGAAAGAAGTAAGTGGGAGGAAAGTAGGACTCGATGAAGTACTACCTCTTGAACAGGATAGTGGTGCTGCTCAGGAAAATGTTCCTGTGATGCCTACACCAACTGAAGAGGAAATTCATGATGATGATCAAGGCACTTCGGATCAAGTTGCTACTGAACTTCGTGGGTTCACTAGGACACGCCCGCACTGAGTGGTACGGCAACCCTGTCTCGGAAATCATGTTGTTAGACAACAATGAACCTTGAACTATGAAGAAGCGATGGCGGGCCCAGATTCCAACAAATGGATAGAAGCCATGAAATCCGAGATAGAATCCATGTATGAAAACAAAGTGTGGACTTTGACCGACTTGCCGATGATCGGCGAGCGATAGAAAACAAATGGATCTTTAAGAAGAAGACGGACGCGGATGGTAATGTCACCATTTATAAAGCTCGACTTGTCGCTAAGGGTTATCGGCAAGTTCAAGGGATTGACTACGATGAGACTTTTTCTCCGTGGCGAAGCTTAAGTCCGTCCGAATCATGTTAGCAATTGCCGATACTATGATTATGAGATATGGCGATGGACGCCAAAACAGCGTTCCTTAACGGTTATCTTAAGGAAGAGCTGTATATGATACAGCGGAAGGTTTTGTCGATCCTAAGAATGTCGACAAAGTATGCAAGCTCCAGCGATCCATTTATGGGCTGGTGCAAGCATGTCGGAGTTGGAACATTCGCTTTGATGAGATGATCAAAGCGTTTAGTTTATGCGACTTATGGAGAAGCCTGCGTTTACAAGAAAGTGAGTGGGAGCTCAGAGCATTTCTCATATTATATGTAGATGACATACTTTTGATGGGAAATGATATAGAATTCTTGGACAGCATTAAGGCCTACTTGAATAAGTGTTTTTCAATGAAGGACCTTGGAGAAGCTGCTTATATATTAGGCATCAAGATCTATAGAGATAGATCGAGACGCCTCATAGGTCTTTCACAAAGCACATACCTTGACAAGATTTTGAAGAAGTTCAAAATGGATCAGTCCAAGAAAGGGTTCTTGCCTGTATTGCAAGGTGTGAAATTGAGCTCAGCTCAATGCCCGACCACGACAAAAGATAAAGAAGAGATGAGTGTCATCCCCTATGCCTCAGCCATAGGATCTATTATGTATGCCATGCTGTGTACCAGACCTGATGTAAACCTTGCCGTAAGTTTGGTAGGAAGGTACCAAAGTAATCCCGCAAGGAACACTTTGACAGCGGTCAAGAATATCCTGAAGTACCGAAAAGGACAAAGGACATGTTTCGTTTATGGAGGTGACGAAGAGCTCGTCAGAACGGGTTACGCCGACGCTAAGCTTCGACACAGATCTGATGACTCTAAGTCACAAACCGGATACGTGTATATGTTGAATGGTGGAGCGAAGAAGCTGGTGCAGCTGCAAGCGAGAGCGTTGTGGCGGGATCTACATGTGAAGCGGAGTACATGGCAGCCTCGGAGGCAGCGCATGAAGCCATTTGGGTGAAGGAGTTCATCACCGACCTAGGAGTCATACCCAATGCGTCGGGGCCGATCAAACTCTTCTGTGAAAACACTGGAGCTATTGCACTTGCCAAGGAGCCCAGGTTTCACAAGAAGACCGGGCACATCAAGCGTCGCTTCAACTCCATCCGTGAAAATGTTCAGGATGGAGACATAGAAATTTGTAAAGTGCATACGGATCTGAATGTCGCAGATCCGCTGACTAAACCTCTTCATGGGCAAAACATGATCAACACCGAAATCTATGGGTGTTCGATTCATCACAATGTAAACTAGATTATTGACTCTAGTGCAAGTGGGAGACTGTTGGAAATATGCCCTAGAGGCAATAATAAAAGCATTATTATTATATTTCCTTGTTCATGATAATTGTCTTTTATTCATGCTATAAGCGTATTATACGGAAATCGTGATACACGTGTGAATACATAGACCACAATCGTCCTAGTGAGCCTCTAGTTGACTAGCTCGTTGGTCGACAGATAGTCATGGTTTCTCGACTATGGACATCGATGTCATTGACAACGGATCACGCCATTAGGAGAATGACGTGATGGACAAGACCCAATCCTAAGCATAGCACAAGATCGTGTAGTTCGTTTTGCTAGAGCTTTTCCAATGTCAAGTATCTCTTCCTTAGACCTTGAGATCGTGTAACTCCCGATACCGTAGGAATGCTTTGGGTGTACCAAACGTCACAACGTGGCGGGTGACTATAAAGGTGCATTACGGGTATCTCCGAAAGTGTCTGTTGGGTTGACACGGATCGAGACAGGATTTGTCACTCCGTATGACGGAGAGGTATCACTTGGGCCCACTCGGTAGTGCATCATCATAATGAGCTCAAAGTGATCAAGTGTCCGTCACGGATCATGCATTACGGTACGAGTAAAGTGACTTGCCGGTAACGAGACTGAACGAGGTATTGGGATACCGACGATCGAGTCTCGGGCAAGTAACATACCGTCGACAAAGGGAATAGAATACGGGTTGCTTGAACCCTAGACATCGTGGTTCATCCGATGACATCATCGAGGAGCATGTAGGAGCCAACATGGGTATCCAGATCCCGCTGTTGGTTATTGACCGAGAGCGTCCCGTCATGTGCGCATGTCTCCAACCCGTAGGGTCTACACACTTAAGGTTCGGTGACGCTAGGGTTAATAGGAAGACTTGTATGTGATTACGAAAGTTGTTGGAGTCCCTGATGAGATCCCGGACGTCACGAGGAGTTCCGGAATGGTCCAGAGGTAAAGATTTATATATGGGAAGTCGTCAAACGGACACCGAAAAGTTTGGTCATATCGGTATTATGGAGGGTCCACCGGAAAGGTTCCGGAGGACCACGGGAGGGGCCACCCTTTCGGGGCCACTTGGGCTGCGTGGGAGGCAGCCAGCCTCGGTGGCTGGGCGCACCCCTCCGCTGGCCCATGCGCCTAGGGTTGAGGGGGAACCCTAAGGGGCGCCCTTGCTTGGGGGCAAGCCCCTCCCTTAACCGCCACCCCCTCTATATGCATCTAGAGGGGCCGCCCTCCTCCCTTCCCTATAAATAGAAGGGTGAAGGGAGGGCTGCACACACCATTGAAGGCGCAGCCCTCCCTCCCAACACCTCTCCTCCTCCGCGTAAGCTTGGCGAAGCCCTGCCGAGAACAACACTCCATCCGCACCACGCCGTCGTGCTGCCATTGGAGTTGTCTTCCTCAACCTCTCCTTCCTCCTTGCTGGATCAAGACGGAAGGAGACGCCGTCGCCTGCACGTGTGTTGAACGCGGAGGTGCTGTCCGTTCAGCACTTGGTCATCGGTGATCGGAATCACGTTGGGAACGTCTCCATCATCACCACTCCCTCGAACGCCTGCACTCGATCTACAAGTGGTATGTAGATGCAAACTCTCTCTCTTGACTCGTTGCTTAGTAGAACTCATAGATGGATCTTGGTGAAACCGTAAGAAAATTTTAATTTTCTGCAACGCTCCCCAACAGTCGGCCACCCCCCCCCCCTCCCTTTATATAGGTGCAAGAGAGGGGAAGGGCGAGCCTTGCCCCTTCCTCCAAGGAAGGGGTGCGGTTAAGAGGGGGAGGAGTCCATCCTCCCAAGGCACCTCTGAGGTGCCTTCCCTTTAGGACTCTCCCTTTTTCTTATATCTTGGCAAGATGGGCCTCTTGGGGCTGGTGCCCTTGGCCCATATAGGCCAAGGCACACCCCCACAGCCCATGTGGCCCCCGGCAGGTGGACCCCCGGTGGACCCCGGACCTCTTCGGCACTCCCAAAGATAATACCGATAACGCTAAACTTTTCCTACACCAAAATAAGACTTCCTATATATAAATCTTTACCTACGGACCATTCCGAACTCCTCGTGACGTCCGGGATCTCATCCGGACTCAACAACATTTGGTTTGCTGCATACTCATATTCATACAACCCTAGCGTCACCGAACCTTAAGTGTGTAGACCCTATGGGTTCGGGAGACATGCAGACATGACCGAGATGGCTCTCGGGCAATAACCAACAGCGGGATCTGGATACCCATGCTGGCTCCCACATGCTCCTCGATGATATCATCGGATGAACCACGATGTCGAGGATTCAATCAACCCCAGATACTATTCCCTTTGTCAATCGGTATTTTACTTGCCCGAGATTCGATCGTCGGTATCCCAATACCTCGCTCAATCTCGCTGCCGCAAGTCACTTTACTCAGATCTTGTAATGATGATCCCGTGACCAAACACTTGGTCACTTTGAGCTCATTATGATGATGCACTACCGAGTGGGCCCAGTGATACCTCTCCGTCATACGGAGTGACAAATCCTGTCTCGATCCGTGTCAACCCAATAGACACTTTTGGAGATACCTGTAATGCACCTTTATAATCACCCAGATTACGCCAGACGCTTGGTACACCCAAATCACTCCTACGGTATCCGGAGTTACACGATCTCATGGTCTAAGGAAGAGATACTTGACATTGGAAAAGCTCTAGCAAAACGAACTACACGATCTTGTGCTATGCTTAGGATTGTCTTGTCCATCACATCATTCTCCTAATGATGTGATCCCGTTATCAATGACATCCAATGTCCATAGTCAGGAAACCATGACTATCTGTTGATCAACGAGCTAGTCAACTAGAGGCTCACTAGGGACATATTGTGGTCTATGTATTCACACGTGTATTACGATTTCCGGATAATACAATTATAGCATGAATAAAAGACAATTATCATGAACAAGGAAATATAATAATAATAATTTTATTATTTCCTCTAGGGCATATTTCCAACAGTAAGCCACAAGGAAGTTATCCTTATCTGGGTTTGCCAGAATGACGCCTTCGAGGTGTGAACTCGCAACTTGGCGGTCCCCAGCGCTGCTCAAGTGCTTGGCACGCATGTAGAAGGGGTCGACTATCACGATGTCCGGGGTCTTGTCTCTAATGATCCGCATCTCCATACTCAGCGAAAACAGCCGAACGAAGGTGTAGTGCAGCGGATGAAGGTTAAACATCGCAAAGATGTCATCAAACCGCAGGACGATCGTACTCGCGATGTCGCCATCCACAAAGCCCTTGCCCTCTGGCACCTTGGCCATGAAAACCGGGTATGCCACATCCTTCTCTCTGAGACGCCACTTCTCCAAATAAAGAACACTGTCGTGCAGACTCCGCATAGCACCGGTTGCAGCATTCAACATATTTGGCGGTAGCATCGCCCTACCCGCCACATGCACCATCCTCGAGATATCCTTAGGTGAAGGTGGCCCATCCTGAGCACGGATCGAACTCGGTGCCGGTTGGCTCGCACCGGCGCCCTTGTTAGTCTTTCGTTTCCGTCCCTTCTTCTTGATCTCCGTAATGGGACCGAGTTCTGCTGCTGCACCGCCTTCTTGAGCGTGTTGGGGCTGATAATATTTCGCACCTCATCTATCTGAGGCTCGGTGAAGGCGGGAGCTGGAGGCATGTCCTGAGAACTGAACGCCAGACGATGCCTGTTGCAATTGGATTTCTCCGCCGTACCAGCTAGATCGCGGTCGTCTTGGTTGGGTTCTTGAGAAAGAGGCTCGCAGAACTCGTCAGCATACCCATGTTCGGCGAAGTACTTATCAACTTTGGTAAATGTACAGTCGTCGTTGTCGTCGCCGTCCGAATCCTGTGCCATAGGGCTGTCCGGATCCTGTGCCATAGGGCTGTCCGGATCCTGTGCCATAGGGATGTCTGGCAGGTCCGGTAGCGTTGCGGCGTTCTTGCCATGGCTTGGCGCCGGCATGACTGGCGGTCTTGTCTGTGGGGTGGTGTCCCCCGCCCCCAAACGAATCTGGCTCTTCGGCCAAAGCAGGGGCCAGTTTACGCAGGCGTTGAGGGTCATCTCATCTTCTTCGTCAGCCCCAGCGGGTCGAACCGGAGGTAACAGCTCGTCGCAGCCTGGCAGCACCCGAACCACTTCAACCCTATACACTGTGGGTGCCATCGGATTACCGTGGAACATGCGGTTGCCCGGTTGAACGATTCTGCCCTTGGCGACATCAACCAACTCGCCGCCCATGAAGTGCAGAAGAGTGCAAGGAACGTCGGCGGCGCCCTGCGAAAATATGTAGGGCGTCAGGGATGCCCAGTCAAAGGCAAGGAGATGAAGTCATCGGCCGAGAGGCTTAGTTACCGTGATGCCGCCGAGCTCGGCTAATGTCGAGCACCGCCAACGGCGGGCGGTAATCGACGGAGGGGCGCTTGTCGGCGAGGTGCCGCCGGCGACACTGGGTGCATTAAGCTCCAATGCTCGTGGCGGGCGCTGGAGACACGAATACCGCCTCCGCCGGAGACACCAATGGCGCCGCGGAGACACCAATGGCGCCGCTGCGCTGTCGAAGTTCTTGGCCGTGAAGCTGGGAACCGGGGAGGCCCTGCTGGCCGCCCGCAATCCACGCCGTCAGCCCATGAATCAACGTAGGCACCATGGCATTGAGCTTCGCTCCCGTTGTTGTTCCACTTGCTCTTGGACAAGCTCCGGAATCCACGCCACTTGTGCCTTGAGTGCTTCAACCTCGCGCGACTGGCTTTCCGAGCTGGTCTTTTTCTCCTTCCGCACACCAGCGGTATAATATGACCCCCATTTTGTGGACAAGCCTTTGCCGGCCACACGACCAGCTGACGTCGGCTTAGTGAGCTTATCCTTGTTTTTCATTACGTTCAACGCCCTATTTAAAGGGGTGTCGAAGGGAGCTCGAGACGACCCCGCCATCGCTTTCAGGTTTCTGCGGAAGGAACGTGAACCATTTAGAAATATTGGGGATTAATTAGAGTGCAACCATATGGAGCTAATTATGCGGGGGTGTATTCCTTACCATAAGAAGCTCAAGCGCCCTGGTCTTCGGATCCGTGGTAAGCTCCTTTGTTATAGGGTCCTCCTTGTACCGGGCCCTGACAAAGTTCCTGGTCTGCTTGTCACCGCTGTATTTCTCGAAGCGGGGCGATAGGCCTTGCTCGGCACGCTCCGCGTCCTCCTTGTCCCATATAGGCTCCGCCACTCTGTAACCACCGGGACCGAGTTTGTGTTCCCCTAAGTTCAACTCCCGCATTTCTTTCCCCCACTGACTTGATTCGGAGGTTGCGCTGCTCTCACACTTGATCTTAAACTCCTTGTAGTCATCTTCGCTGATCGAAGAATATTTCGCCTTGATCTTCTCATAACTATCACCTTTATCAACCATTCTCTTCACCGTGCTTCTCCAAGTAGACAGGGCCGTGCTCATCCTCATGAGGGCGACACTGTTCACTTTATTCCCTGAGAGGCGTGTGTTTTCAAAATCGGCGGGGAACTTGTATCATTCGTGCAGCTTCGTGAAGAGGAGGTTGCACAAATTTCCTCGGTCCTTATGCCTAAGGTTCTCGGTGTTGATCGAGACGGTGCTCCGGAGAATGCACCCGAGCTGAAGCGAGTACCCCTTGACTATATGTTTGGGCTCCGTTGGATGCCCGTCGGAGTCCACTTGAGTAAATTCCTCCTTGAGGGTGCTAAGCGCATTCAGGCGCCGGTCCTTCCTTTGCTTCTTCGGTTGGCTGCCATCTGTGTGTGCGCCGCCATCATCATTGGTGGCATCCTCGGCGGCACCATCGGTGGTGTCATCCCGATGCCACTAGGAGTTGTGTAGTCAGGATCGGTGTCTTCCGCAAGGCGTCCTCATAGCGGTGAGGTTGTTCCTCCATCTCCGGGACAGCTCCTGAATTGCTTGCCGCCTCAACCGCCGGCCTCATCGTTGTTGGCCATGTTTCACTCTAAATAGGAAAACAGTTTGGTCAAAAAGTTGGTTATTGTCAAGGAACAAGATCATGGTCTCATCATTTAGGGTTTGTCGACACCGAGGCATCCTAAAAGCTAAGCTTTTATCATTTAGGGTTTGTCGACGCCGAGGCACCCTAAAAGCCTAAGCGTACATCATTTAGATTCTCATCGACACCGAGGCACCCTAAAAGCCAAGGTTTCATCATTTAGGGTTTGTCGACGCCGAGGCACCCTAAATGCTAAGTTAAGTTTTCATCATTTAGGGTTTATCGATGCCGAGGCACCCTAGGTTGGGCCTAATCACTTGGCACTAATCACTTGGCTCTATTGCCACATATGTTGGGTTTATCATCTAGGGTTTATCGATGCTAAGGAGAATTCTAAGTTGGGCCTAATCACTTGGCTCTATTGCCACCTATGGTTTAATGCAGCAAGAATAAAGGGGCAGTTGATCCTACTTAATTAAGTACTAAGATACCCCGGCCCATGCATTAGTAGCAAGTACCCCATATGTCCGACTTTTAGCAAAGTCATGCTAAAATTCACGGAAAATTTTAGCATGACCTTTGCTGAAAATAGGACATATGGAGTACCCGAATTTGCCGGAACGGAAGTTAATCGACATTCCGGCAAACTCAAGGGCCTCTCGGGGTACCTGCAAAATCATCACGACACGAAGGGCCTCTTAAGGGCCTCAAGCAGCAGCGGCGTCTCCCAGGACCCCATTTTTTTGCTAAATTTCTTTGAGCAACAATCAGAGCAGAAAATTCAGCATATTTCTATACAACAACCTTCAAAGATGAAGAACAGTTCTACAGCAGCCCATTTATATACAATAGCATCTTTGGTCATACCAATTTCTGAAACAATTCAAATCTGAACTGTATCTTGCGTAGGCACCACTACTGCAAGTGCCATACTACTGTAGGAAAGGAGGATCATCATACACATATATAGGAAAGGAGGCCCATTCCTATTTTAGGAAGCAAACAGATGTACACATAAGATAAAAATGCAGTGCTGAAAGTTTAATGCTTACAAAAGACTTGGTGAAATAGTGAAAAATATGGAGTCACCAAGTTGGCTAAGAAACTCCCAAAGTCCACTAGCAAATCCAAGATATAATCCTATTACACACATCATAACAATTTAAGATAATTAGGATAAGGATAGTAGGAAATGAAAAAGAAACAGCTCAAAAAACTCCCTAATTGGGAGATTTGTATTTGCACCATCTTTCATATCAATATCATATACACATGGAGATGGTGTCATTCAACTTGAGAATGAGCTAGTTTAGTCATCCAGCTTACTGCATATAGATGGAGATGGTGTCATTCAACTTGGAACACATCAAACTTTTGTTCCGTGCTACTTCACCTAAAAACTCACAGTTTTTTCAGAACAAAAACTGACGAATAATAACACACAACAGATATATGAATGAGTTCCATGGTGGATCTGCTATGTTCACGGCACAGTAATTCAACAAAACCTTTTTATGGACCAAGGGAAACACAAATGAAGTGTTCAGCAAAAATATGACCCTGAATGCAAATGGAGCGTAGGTCCCAACAAATGCAGGTAGCTACTGGGAACAGAATATAAGTGAATTAACAACAACAGCCTAGGTGTTGTAGGTATTCAGAAGACTACAAGTTCCGACACGGTAACCTTGCAACATAGTGATAGAGTTTAGCTCTGAATCATCAAAGTAAGGAACGTTGGCAATAATCAAACACATTGTATGTAGCAAGTGGCAACTTCCAGTTGAGACCACCATTTCCATGCTAAACACTAATCAGCAGGCACTCTCCTGCTACAGCTAACCAAAATCTGCTAGCTGATTCTTAAATCATACAGTTTGAGCACTACAATTCTCACAAGATCTGCAATAGGCATTTACAATTAAAATGTTAGGCATTTGTAGGCATTTGTCATGTTAGGCATTTACTGAACATGTTAACTGAACATGTTAGGCATTTACAACTCATTTGTCTGTTTGAGCACTACAATCAGACAGTTTACTGAACATGTTAGGCATTTGTCATGTCATAATCTTTGCCATTTTACAATTAAAATGCACTTGTTTGTGTGGACTAATTTTGAAGCAGATTGTAGAGTACTGTCAAAATTCAGAATGGTGACTGAATTTAACTGACAAACAAGAACCTAATGCGCATTCCCCAACTAATAAAACCGATCAAGAAGCAGCAGCAGCGGCACGACGGGGCGGCGGCGGCGAGCTCCTGCTCCTAACCCTAGGTCGCCGCCCCATGGGGGCATGGGGATGAGCGGGGGAGAGAGGGGGGGAGGGACAGAGACTAACCGTCGTCGATGAGCAGTAGCCGCTCGGGGAGGCTCACGCCGCCGTCGAGGAGGCGCGTCCGACGAGGCTAGCCGCCGTCCGTCCGTCCGTCGAGGAGCGTGGGGAGGCTCGCGCCGCCGTCCGTCCGAGGAGGTCGCGGGCTCGAGGGGGAGGAAGGGGAGAGGGAGGCGGCGGGGGCGCGTGGGCGGCTGCGGGCGCATGGGTCGGGGCAGCGGCGCAGGCAAGCATGGTGGAGGGAGGGACGAGGGAAGGAGCGGCGCAGGGATCGAGGGAGAGGAATGGCGAGGGTAGAGGAAGGGGATCGGGCGAAGGGGTACACACTATGGCAATGGCGCACCACCCTCTGGTGCGCCATTAGTAGTTTTTTTTCTTATAGCAATGGCGCACCCACCTCTGGTGCGCCATTAGTAACTTTTTTTTTCTGACAGCAATGGCGCACCCACCTAGGGTGCGCCATTAGTATTTTTTTTCTCATTATTTCTTGTTGCATCTAATAATTTGTTTTTTATCAAATTTGTTATTTTCATGAGGACTAGAACAGAAGATATCATCAAATATCATCAATTGTTTTTTGAAAATATCAACAATTTTTGTTAATTGAAAATATAATCAAATTTGTTATTTGAAAATATCATCAAAAAGTGGGGAGGTGCGGGGTGTCGGTGGCGGCGGTGGAGCGGGGAGGTGTGGGGGTGCTCGGCGGTGGAGCGGGAGGGTGCGGGGTGCTCGGCGGCGGGGGATCTCAAGCGAGGGGATCGGATAGCTATCGAGAGGAGGGGATCGAGATCGAGTGTCTTCAAGAATATTCAATATTTTTTCATATTGAATATGAAAAAATATCATCAAATTTGAAAAAATATTCATGAATTCAAAAAGTGTCCATAAATTTAAAAATATTCATGATATCAAAAGTGCCCGAGAAATGAAGACTACGATTTAAATACAATCGATCTTAGCTAGCTATCTGTTCACAATCTTCTTGCCCTTCTTTTTCGCAAATGGAGTTCTTCCATGGAACATACGCCCTTAGGTAGGGTGGTCCTGCTTCTTCTTGTGGTGTGTGCTGCTACTTCATCGTCGCCGCCATGTTCGATCTTGGTCGCCGTGCTTGTCAAGTCTTGCTCATTGGCTACTCCATCCATTCCGATGATCTTCCTTTTGCCTCTCCTCACGACAACACGGCTGGCTTTGGCGGGTCGGTAATGAAGAAGCATTGGTCCACTTGGGAAGCCAGCACCCATGGCTCATTTTTCAGCGGGCGACGCTTATGCCCCATGGGTCTTGGATTTGGCTTCGGTATAATCATGGTGGTGAAATACTGGTCTTCTTTAGGACGCTCTTGGCCCATCTCGACACGGAACATCGACCTTCTCTCCAACAGAGCTCAGCTCCTAGATCTACTCGATCCTTCCGTAATATCTGTCCTTGTCGTTGCCGTGTAGGATTCCATCGTTACCCCGGAGTTCGATAACCATCGCTCTTCATGTCCTTGTTCTCGTGTAGAATGTGTAGCCGTTGATATCGTGACGCCTCATAGGTCATCAGGTTGTGCTCGGCGCCTGTGACAAGGCGAATATGAGTTGTTCTTCCGCTGAAGAATCCTCATGTAAAGGGTACAACAAAGCTTCGCTTGAACCAGCGCGTGAAACATGAGTTGTGCTCTTTGATTATATCTCCGTCCGTCCCTTTGTTGGCCTCGGTCATTGTACGTCTTCTCAATAAAGGTTTTGTGCTCTACCACCCAAGGATCGACCACGTCTATGTGTTGTAGCGTGACTAGGTTTGCTCTTTCAAAGTCGGCGAGTCTACCCTCGAAGTCGACATGCATTTCGCGACGACCCTCACGGTGACCCCATCCAGCGAGCCTGCCGAGGTTCCTGTTGACGGAAGACCAACGGGTTCTCGATGCCTAGATAATTCGTGCGAGAGGAGATGCACTCTTCGATCGAAAGCCCCGGCTATACTTCCTCTCGGGCGTGACATGTTGTGAACGATCCTTTGATGACACCATTCATCCTTTCGAACGGCATCATGCTGTGCAGGAACGCCGCCCGAGTTGGATGATATCCTCCACGATATGGACCAGCAGATGCACCATAACATCAAGAATGCGGGCGGAAGTACATCTCAAGCTCGCATAGTATCACCACGATCTCTTCCTCGTAGCCTTCGAGTTGCCTTACGCCAATCGACTTCCGAGAGATGACGTCGAAAAAGTTGCATAGGCCAAATAGCGTTTCACGGACGTGCGCGTCCATGATCCCAATGGATTGCAACCGGAAGTATCTGCGCCATCGGCACATGACACCGTGAGACTTCATCCCGCTGAACTTCGCTTCACTGGGTCTAGGTATCCGCTTATCTTCCCAGCAGAATCAGAAGGAAGTTTTACTCCTAGGAGGCATGTGAAAACTGCTCGATCTCCTCCCGACTTAGAGTGAAGCACGGGAGGGTAGTCATTTCGGTCTTCTTGGCCTTTTTACCTTTGCGACGACTTTCGTGTCCCGCTTCGCCTCATCATCATCATCATCATCATCATTAGCGTGAAGCTCCTGCCCGATGCCCATTGATTTCAAGTCTGCCCTTGCTTTCGCCCATCTTTGGTCCTCTCCGCATGTTGAGCAGGGTACCAAGCAGACTCTTGCACACGCTCTTCGTGATATGCATGACATCAAGGCTGTGAGGCACATGTGGATCTTCCAAGACGGCAAGTCCCGTAAAACAGACCTCGCTTTTCCATACCTTCAGCAGCTGCTCTGGCGCCTTTTCGCTTCTTTCCGGCTCTGCGCCTTTTGCTTCTTTCCCGCAAGGGCAGTCTTTCCAATTTTTCAACAGCTCGCCTATTTCCTCGCCGCCTCTCGTACACGGAGTTTTCGGGTTCGGTTTCGCCATCGAACAGATCCTTGCGCTTCTCCACGGGTCATCGCCGCGAAGCCACCTTCGATGTCCCATGAACACGGTTTTCAAGACTCGGGATCTCTATCTAGCTGGCGATACGTTGTGTCATCCATGCACCTTACGATCCGAAAATCCGTGGACTACCTGCCCCGCGAGATATCCGTAATCGAGATAGTCGGCACCGTCGTGAGCAAAGGCGGCTCTCATAGGGAAATATTCTTTCTCTGCGCATCCCACGATTGGCGTTTTCCACAGCGTGTCTAGCTCCTCCTTCAAGAGCCCCAGATATGATTGATGTCGCCCTGGTTGTTTCGCCCTTCAATTAGCATACTCATGTGAATGTACTTCCTCTTCATGCACAACCAGGGGAAGGTTGTACATCCACACAAACACAGGCCAGGTGCTATGTGTGCTTCTCTGCTGCCAAACGGATTGACTCCATCGGTGCTCGTGCTCAGCACGATGTTCCTTGATCCTTCCCAAATTCTGGTATTCAAGTTCAACGCTACACCGCTCGCATCCTTAGGGTGACTCAGCATCTTGTCTTTTATTTATCTCCGGATCATTTCCGTCATCTTCGCTTCTTCTCCTCTCTATCCGCGTGCCAACGCATGAGCTTTGCTACCTTAGGGTCCGCGAAGACCGCTGCAGACGAGGAGTGATCGGAAAGTACCACACCGATTTTCGAGGAGCTTTTCCTCTTCTTGTATCGAGTGACGCCGCACACCGACATATGGTAGACTCCGCGTGCTCGTCCCGATAAATGATGCAATTGTTCATGCACACATGGTATTTCACGGCGGGTAAATCCAGAGGACACACGATTTTCTTCGCCTCCTCGAAACTGGTCGGCACTTGTTCCCCTTGGGAAGACGCTCGTGCTGTAATGCCATGTTCTCGCCGAAGCACGTCGGTCCTTTTGTGTTTTACCTTCATCTCCGAGCCATGAGCATTACTTTCAGCGGTATCCTCGGCCTGCATCCTTCATACAATGGAGTAACCGCGTCTATATCCAGTTGATCCAGCTTGGCTTTCTCTCGGCGGCAGCTCTTGCGTTATCCGTCGCTTGAGAAGCAACTCTTGAATATGAGGGTCCTGCACCCAGCCTCCATCGCCGCCCGCTCCGACATCTTCATCTTCATGATCATGCCCTTTGTCTTGATCTTCCTCATCATCATGTACGACATCTTCTACATGATGATCGTGTATAGCATCACCGCCGTGATCATGTCCTCGAGATTCTTCGCCTTCTCGCCCGCCCTCGCCATGGTGGTTGTCTTGTTGCCCTTCCTCATTTCTCGCCCGCCCCCATGGACGACTTCATAGTCATCTTCATCACCTTGCCACCGATAGCCATCCATGAAACCACGCAAGAGCAGGTGGTCCTGCACCTGCCGAACCGGTCCGCAATAAGGCTCTTCACTTGCATCTTCGACATGGACATCTTATCTCCGCCTCGCTCTTTTGAAGCATCTCGCCTTCATGGAGCTCAAAACCTATTCATGATGCCTTCGGTCATCGTATGGACCATGGTCGCTGCATGGGTAGAGCAAAACGATATTTTAGAACCAAGAATTTTTTTTGGCATGACCTTCCTAAAAATAGGACTAAAAAGAATGCATAGTGCCAAAATTCTGCAAACGGAAATGAATCAACATTCCGCAAAATATTGGCAACTATCGCATTTCAAATACCGTACCTGCAAACACAAACATATATGCAACACCACGAACGATGCAACATCACAAACATACATAGATCTAGCTAGGCCACAAAAGTGCATGTGCACGTTGTTGGAGCGAGCTAGGAGAAAAAAAGTAGATCTACAACATGAAGATAGCTTTCCTTACTTACCTATCAAAAAAGGTAATTTCACCACTTAATTTTGATGAATCTATGGTGCAAATGAGGTGAGGAGGAGGAGGCAGCCAAAGGTTTGGAGAAGGAGGTGGAGGGAATGAAGTGGGGAAAGTGAGTGGGTAGGTGCATTGTCCAAAATATCTTGTTGTGTCCCCAAGTTACTAATGGCGCACCACCAGCAAATGCGCCATTAGTATGCCTGCTTACTAATGGCGCACCTGCAGGTGGTGCGCCATTAGTAGTTTTGCAAAAAAGAAAAAAGAAAAATATACTAATGGCGCACTGTCTGTCTAGATGCGTCATTAGTATGTATGTAAAAATGAAAAAAAAACTTTATTACTAGTGGCGCACCGTTTTTCTAGTGCGCCATTAGTGTCTTCCACACTAATGGCGCATCACCAACTAATGCGCCATTAGTATATAGTAGTGGCGCACTACATCCCTGGTGCGCCATTAGTGTCAATCCTATCTATAGCCCTTTTCCTAGTAGTGCCTCCCCCCACTGCTAGTAGTGAATGTAGTATGCAATATGAACTAGTGTTTGTAATGAATTAGTGTTTGATCATGTAGTATATGTAGTATGTGATGAACTACTATGGTTGCAATTTCTCCCGCGATTTTTTTCTTCAAATTATGCAGTTTCATATACGTTTTCTGTTCCGCTGCGTGCGTTTTTTATTCACAAACGAGATCTTAGTCGACCTGTAAACTGCTTATTCGGGTCAAGATTTTGCGGGGTCTGCTAGAGATGCTCTGAGGACCCGGCTCCATCGTATCTATATCCTCCGGTCCTTCTTCTGCTAGCTAAGGTTAGGGTAGAGTAGAGTAGGTACCACCAGGGTTGACGATCGGTCGTGGACACCATGGATCGGATCGGACGGAATATGGTTAGCTCCCCTGTCACTTGGGTTGCACTAATTGGATGCAAGAAAGCAGCAGGCAACTCTGGAGCCTGGATGCACGCGTACGTGCCTTGCGGACAAGCCATGCAGAGGAGCCGGGCAGTTCTGTTCCGTGTCTGGCGGGCGGGCGGGCGGGCCGGCCGGCGAAACGTCGCGCTCGACGGCATCTCCGGTCGCCATGCGTTTCATTTTGGTGGATCCAATTCAGACAACCCGTCCGTTTTAAGCTTCCGGACACGCATTCAGCGGCCTCCACACAACACATGTTGTTTCGCCGGGATCCCCGATCACAACATTAAGAATTTTTTTTTGTTACTTTTGGCTTTTTGGCCGGAAACTTCATTAAATACTTAATCCGTCTCAAAATTCTCATCTTTGATTTATCTATAAATACGAATGTATCGACTCACATTTTAGGTTAGATAGTTTCATATCAAAATAAATTTAAGATAATAATTTTGTGACGGAGATAGTAGATGATACCCACGCATTGCTGCGGGGATTGTCCCCACTTTAAATGGCCCACTTAAAATGAGACCAGAGGAGGGGTGAGCAAGTTTCTGGCCAGGTGGAGGATCTATTATTTGTATTTTCTCAATCTCACTCATACCAATGCTTATTTCCAAACTCAAGCGTAACCAAACAACATGGCCGGCCCTAGTATTATGGAGTAAAACATAAATTTGCATCCTACATACAACAGTCTGGCTTACTATCGGAGTGGACTTTATTGTAAACCTGGCTCTCGCTAAGAAGCCTTTTTGAGTAATGAGAAACCCATTTTTCCCCTGCAAAAGAAAACACAAATTTGCATAAATTCGATCTAATTTCAACCGAAATTTGCATACATTTAAACACAAGTTCAACAAGATAGTCTCGACAACCGAACATTAAACATAAATTCAAACTTAAAACTACACTAGATTACTCATCTTCATCGGCCATAGTTGAGGCCGAGCCAATCTTTTCTCGACAGGCCACCGCCGGTGAGACATTGGTTCGGGCCGGTGCAGTCGTCGTCGCAGTCGGGGAACTTGCTCCGCCACTCCTCGACGTCGAACTCTTCCTCCTCGCCGCCTTGCACCTCGTCGTCAAAGATGACGATGGCCTTCCCGCCATTGTCGGCGAATATCGCCCGCTCCGCCTCCACGAGCTCGGGGTGCTAGCGGCAGACGTCCTCCATGTACGCCTCATCGGCGGCCTCCGCCTCTGTGCTACCTCGCCTCTCAGTCCTCCCGAGCCATCGCAGTGCACACCACACCCGGCGCCGGCGGCACGAGGTGGACCGGTGCCGTGCAAAATAGGAAGTTCAGCCTTGCGTCGGAGTCGTGGAACCGGACTTGCCATTGGTCGTACTCCATCGTCGCGAGCTCCGCCGTGTGGAACGACCCGGCCCACTTCCTCTTGTGGTTCTCCTCTCGTCAGACTTCATGGTCCATGCAAGCACAAAAGGGCTAACAAATTCTTGATCTAAGGCCATTGGCAATAAACAACTTTCTGTTTCTGAGTCGATGGAAATGATGTAATCAGTGGTGCAAAGTGTTTAGTATACAAGTTCCTTCTTTGCTTTGTTCTCAGAATTACGTCAAATGTGTATGCATAATATTAAATCGTGTGCTAACCAAGTATTAGCGGTGCTAAGAAAATGATCCCATTTCAGTATATTTCTTGTTTAACCAAGTATTTGCAGTGTTAATAAAAGGATGCCATTTCAATATATTTCTTGTTTATTTTTAAATTAGTGTTGCTTCAGAACATGGACATGAACGGATCAACTGCTATTTTATTTTTTGAGGAAGAACTGCTAGCAATGAAGAACGCTAAGTTTCTTCACCCCTCAGTAATATTGTAAGATAATATGGCCTCAAATAGAGAAAATGCTGAATGGAGCCCGGCCTCCATGGAGCCCGATTTTGAAATGATCAAAACTCATATATGTACATGTCTGAAAAATATAGAAAAAAGTTAGAGACAAGCTATACAAGTGCGTAAGTTTTCATGATGAAATACGTTAAAATTAGTGCTACAAAAAAAAATCTGGGACTTCTTAGTACATGCACCATTCATCCTCGAAGTCCATGATTTGTTTTTGTTTTGTT
Source organism: Aegilops longissima (assembly GCA_021605205.1). NCBI lineage: Eukaryota > Viridiplantae > Streptophyta > Magnoliopsida > Poales > Poaceae > Aegilops > Aegilops longissima. The sequence continues at coordinate 697,029,292 of CM038680.1, forward strand.
TCACATATCGCATTCCAAGGTATTTAATTCTAAAATTTTACACAAATGTGTATCACATCCTTGAATACTTGTCTAGTTTTGTCTTCAGAATCGAAACCGAGAAGCTTGAATTTTGAAAAAAAAAATTTGTTTTCAAGAATTTCGGCGTCGAAAACGCCCTACTCCTCGAATAGCCAAGTTTGCATGGAGTCAAGAGAAGACAGGGCCCTTCTTGACCCCTCCAAGTTGCTGCAAAAGAAAAGGCCAGCTCCCGGTCGATCGTATACATCCTTCCTTCCCGGCCACCTACCAGCGCAGGCAACACCAGTACGTACCGATCCGATTGATCCTGCCCTGACGGCGAAGGGCAGAGACGCACCCGCGTCAGGCGATCGATCAACACTCAGCAGTACATGACTATGATGGAAGGGAATATAATGAGGTAGCTCTGGTGTCACTTGCTTTTGCTTGGCTGCCCCGTTCGTCGATGAGAGCAACGGACGGACAGGCAGCTAGCGCGAGTCGCGTAGGCCCGTCAGCGCAATGTGCCTTGCGGAGTAGCACAAGCCACAAGGGGAAGGGGATATTCGTGTCGCTCGGTCAGCCGAAACAAAGGTCGCGGTCGTTGCCGATCTTTGTCTCGCTAGCCAACGCTGGCTTGTACGCACAGAATTAACGCCCCCGGTGAGCCCCGGGCCTGGGACAAAATTACTGTTCTGACCTATGTGGCTAACAAAATTTTGATTTGACCTTGTTTTAATTTTTTTTTCGTTTCTGATCTTTTTAGGTGACGCCAACATTCCTAACGTCTGGGTTGCGAAGCAGACGCCATGAGCCCTGGCGTCTGGCCCCTGACCCGCACTGCCCGCCTACCCATTGACCTGCTGACGTGGCAAAGGGGCCAGACCCCAAGGACCCTGGCGTCTGGCCTTGGTAACTGGATAACCCCACCAGGAGAGTGTGTGGGTCCCACCCCACACACTTTCCCCAATCCAGCCCGAGCTTGAAGAACATTTGCTGCCCCCCTCCCCCCCCCCCACCCCAACTCTCTCACCCCTCAAGCTCCCCCCTCAAATCCTCTCCAAAAGATGCTTCCCTTAGGTGGATCTTTCCATCACTTTGTTTCTTATGGTAATGTTCTTCAAAATACCCAATTTTTTTGGGTTAAATCTTGTTATTTTGGTTGCATTTTTTACATGTTGGTGGTGATGAAGTCATATACCTAGGGTAGGGTCGTGGACCTGTCCAAGATACCCTCCCCAAGGGCATCCTTAGAATAGACTGCCAACCAGTCGACCTGGTAGGTTTCCACTCGACAGATTCAAAGACACTCGACCATGAAGACCCACTCGACCACTAGGAGTTCAAGAGCCACTCGACGTCCAAACGGTCTGTAGTTAATTAGTCTTTATGGTCTTGATGACACTTTAGGTAAGGCGTTACCAGTAACGCCTAGCCTTAATGTACCTTAACCCTCCGTTACGTGGGCTGGCTGGGGTCCTGGCGCACTCTATATAAGCCACCCCCCTCCACAGGTAGAAGGGTTCGCACTCTGTAATTCATACGATATAATCCAATGACCGCCTCCCGCCCGAGACGTGGGGCTGTTACTTCCTCCGAGAAGGGCCTGAACTCAGAACTGCAAGCACTAACTACTCCATAGCTAGTACCTTGCCTCTCCATACCTACCCCCATTCTCTTTGCCGACTTAGAACCACGACAGCTTGGCGCCACCATGGGGCAGGTGTTCTAGCAATTTGTTGGAGAAGTTGGGATTCTTTCGATCTCCTACATCATGGTTTCTGTGGAGTTTTGGTCGAGGGCGCGAGATCCGCCTCGGTGCGCTCACGCTCATCGCCGACGACTCCTCTTGGCTTCAGGAGGCTCCTCTCGACGCCGACGCGCCCCCGTCCGCTGGGCAACGATTTTCAGCGTCGTCCATGGCGCCCTCTCATGGCAACCGCCGACCCAAGATGGGTCGGTTCTTGTGCCGTCTTCACTCCTGGGCTCCCACGGCGCAAGCGCCCGGTCGGTCAAGGCTTCAGCGGTGGGTGAGACATGCGGTGGCTCGCCGGTGGGCCACTTCCCAACTTGCGGCAATCGAGCCCGAAGAATCTCTCTACGGCCTGTTCGATCTGTCGAGCGATAGCAGCGATCCGACAGCGGAGGTTCTGATGGTCGATGGACCACGCAGTCCTCCTGGATACCCCCGCACCGACGGAGGCGACGGTGGAGGTGATCCGGCGCAAGATCACGAAGAGTACCAACCCAAGCCCTCACTTCGCTGCAGAGGAGGAACCGCCGCGAAACATGGACGCGCTTCACACTCCGATCGTTGGAGAAACCCCGAGGCTCGTGCCTTGGAGGATGCGCCATTAACTTGGTTGAGCGCACTCGACCGAGAACCTCCAGCGAGTTCTCGACGAGCGCCGCGACCACGGGTTCCGTAATCCACGACGCCGCCTCTTTCCACAACCAACTCAGGTATATCGAACTTCGATTCAGAATTTAGCAGCTGCAGCCCGTATAGCAGAATCAATTCAGCCTTCTCGACCGGAGGCGGTAGAGGTTTGCAACAGATCGAGATTTACTTGGGCAGCAGGAGATCAAAACTCAGTCAGATCACGATCACGGAACAGATTCACAAGCAGATCCACACCGTGAATTCAGTCCATCGGCCCATAGTCCAAGATCGCCCCGAGGCGTGAGGAACGTGGAGGCCGGCGTGATGATCAAGACAGAATCGCGAGTCAGATGAGCACCGATTCGATCGCAATGATCGACGCCGAGTGCCCACCCTCCCCAAGGGGTGGATCATACGCCTCGGCAACAAGATGACAGACGCCAAGATGCAGGTCTTTGGCGAAGGGTTCCAATGACCCCAGAGAGCTGTGCTTTGATGCAAGATCCATCATCGTTCAAGGCTTGGTCGACAGGAACAGAGCTCACCGAGAAGGTCATGACAGAGATGTTCCCTCCAGCAGCAGAGTTCATGTCTCAGAGCCAGAGTGTTTTAGTAGGGCCATCAGAGCCGCAGTGATTCCTCCCAACTTCAGGTTGGCGACTGGAGTCAGTAAGTTCACCGGTGAGTCCAAGCCCGACACTTGGCTTGAGGACTACCGAGTGGCTGTTCAGATTGGCCGCGGCAACGATGAGGTAGCTATGAAGCATTTGCCCCTTATGCTGGAGGTTCGGCCAGAGCATGGTTGAATCAGTTAGCACCCAGCAAAGATTTACACTTGGGAAGATCTGCCCAGTGTTTGTCAGACATTTGAAGGGACTTGTGTTTACCAGCAGGATTGACAGAGCTGCAGTCGTGTGTGCAGAAGTTGAGTGAAACTTTGAGAGATTACATTCAGAGATGGATAACCTTGCACCACACAGTTGAGAATGTGTCTGATCACCAGGCAGTCTGTGCTTTCAAGGAAGGTGTCAAGAACAGAGAGTTGAGTTTGGAATTCGGTCAGACAGGAGATATGACCCTGAGTCGGATGATGGAGATTGCCATCAAGTATGCTAATGGTGAAGAAGAGGATCGGCTCCGGAGTGGTAAGTACAAGACAGCTGCTAATGAAGCCAGCGGAGGAAATTCCAGTCGGAAGCAGAAGCGCAAAGCCGAGCCAGCTGCTCCCGGAGAAGCCTTGGTCTGAACCCCTGAAAGTTTAAAGGGAAACCCAAGGGTCCATGGAACCCCAAGAAGGTGAAAGACCAAGATGGGAATGATGTGTTGGACTTGCCATGTCACATTCACACGAAGAAAGATGAAGAGGGTAAACTCATTTACCCAAAGCATACCACTCGACAATGTCGGCTCTTGATTCAGCAGTTCCAAGGGAAGCAACCCAAGGATAAGGAAAAGGGGTCGGATAAAGTTGAGGATAAAGAAGATAGTGATGGTGGATACCCCGAGGTCAATTCCACCCTGATGATTTACGCTGAAAGCAAAAGTCGATTGGAAGTTATCAACCAAGAAGTGAACATGGTCGCTCCGGCGACGCCCAATTATCTGAAATGGTCCCAGACCGCCATCACATTCGACCAGTCCGATCATCCGACTCACATTGCCACTCCTGGGAGGCAAGCGCCAGGAGTCGACCCACCGTCAAGGCACTCGATCGACCAAAGTTTTGATGGATGGCGGTAGTGGCCTGAACATCTTGTATGCGAGAGACGCTGAAAGGGATGGGCATTCGATGTCCGACTCAAAGACCAAGAATATGAGTTTCCACGGAGTCATTCCCGGAAAGAAGGCTGAGTCACTCGCCAAATTGTTTTGATGTGGTTTTGGTGATTCAAGCATTCCGAAAGAAAAGTTGACCTTTGAGGTCGTGGATTTCGAGCGCTTATCATGCTATTCGGGAAGGCCGTGTATGCCCGCTTCATGGCCCGACCATGTTATGTGTACCTCAAGTGAAGATGCCCGCCCAAGGGTGTGATCACCGCCACCGCAATCGGAAGAAAGCGGAAGAGTATTTCCGAAAGGCTCTAAGATTGCTGATGCTCGATGGCAGGGTAGAATTGCAAGAATATCGAAGACTGCAGATCCGAAAGTGATTTGTTGCGAGCCAAGAAGCCCGCCACGAAGTCGGCATTTCACCGTCCGTGAGACGGGCAGGTTCATATTCACCCGACCGACCCCAATGCTGCTCCGACCAACATCTCAACAACACTCGACTCCAAATAGGAAGAAGCGCCGTCCGGTTCCTCCGTGAGAATCGGGACATCTTTGCATGGAAGCCTCACGACATGCCGGGTGTTCCTGTGGAGCTGGCTGAGCACCGTCTGCGAGTCGACTCAAAAGTCAAACCTGTCAAAGAACATCTTCGATGGTCCGCTGTCCAGAAGAGAAAGGCCATAGGCGAGGAGGTGGCTCAGCTCTTAGCAGCAGAGTTTATCCAAGAAATTTACCACTCCGAGTGGCTCGCCAATGTGGTCATGGTCCCTAAGAAGGACAATTCACTGCGCATGTGCATCGACTTCAAACATATCAATCGGGCCTGCCCGAAAGATCATTTTCCTCTCCCCCGCATCGACCAACTAGTCGACTCGACTGCGGATGTGAGCGGTTGTCTTTTTTAGACGCATATGTTGGGGAACGTTGCAGAAAATAAATTTTTTCCTACGGTTTCACCAAGATCCATCTATGAGTTCATCTAAGAAACTAGTGATAGGAGAGAGATGCATCTACATACCACTTGTAGATCGCGTGCGGAAGCATTCAAGGGAACGGGGATGATGGAGTCGTACGCGTCGTGATCCAAATCACCGATGACCAAGTGCCGAATGGACAGCACCTCCGCGTTCAACACACGTACGGAGCGGATGCCGTCTCCTCCTTCTTGATCTAGCAGGGGGGAAGGAGAGGTTGAGGAAGAAGGTTCCAGCAGCAGCACGACGGTGTGATGATGGTGGAGAGGCAGTACTCCGACAGGGCTTCGCCAAGCACTTAACGGAGGAGGAGAGGTGTTGGGAGGGAGGGCTGCGCCTTGGATCAGGTGTTCAGCCTCCCCGCCTCTATTTATAGGGGAAGGGGGAAGGGGGCCGGCACCCTCTACATGAGATCTAGAGGGGGCGGCATGGAGGGGGCTTGCCCCCAAGCAAGGGGCGCCCCACTAGGGTTCCCCCCCCCAACCCTAGGCGCATGGGCCCAAGGGAGGGGTGCGCCCAGCCCTCCAGGGGATGGTTCCCTGCCCCCTATGGCCCATGAGGCCCTTCGAGAGGGGTGGCCCCTCCCGGTGGACCCGGAACCTCCGGTGGCCCCAGACACACCGATATGCCTCAAACTTTCCGTGACCGTATGACAGCTTCCCATATATAAATCTTCACCTCCGACCATTCCGGAACTCCTCGTGACGTCCGGGATCTCATACGGGACTCCGAACAACATTCGGTAATCACATACAAGTCTTCCTAATAACCCTAGCATCACCGAACCTTAAGTATGTAGACCGTACGGGTTCGGGAGATATGCAGACATGATCGAGACGGCTCTCCGGTCAATTACCAACAACGGGATCTGGATACCCATGTTGGCTCCCACATACTCCTCGATGATCTCATCGGATGAACCACGATGTCGAGGATTCAAGCAACCCCAGATACTATTCCCTTTGTCGACGGTATGTTACTTGCCCGAGATTCGATCGTCAAGATCCCAATACCTCGCTCAATCTCGCACGCAAGTAACTTTACTCGCATCGTAATGCATGATCCCGTGACCGCACACTTGGTCACTTTGAGCTCATTATGATGATGCACTACCGAGTGGACCTAGTGATACCTCTCCGTAATACGGAGTGACAAATCCCAGCCTCGATCCGTGTCAACCCAATGACACTTTCGGAGATACCAGAGTGCACCTTTATAGTCACCCGATTACGCTGTGACGCTTGGTACACCGTAAGCACTCCTACGGTATCCGGGAGTTACACGATCTCATGGTCTAAGGAAGAGATACTTGACATTGGAAAAGCTCTAGCAAAACGAACTACACGATCTTGTGCTATGCTTAGGATTGTCTTGTCCATCACATCATTCTCCTAATGATGTGATCCCGTTATCAATGACATCCAATGTCCATAGTCGTGAAACCATGACTATCTATTGATCAACGAGCTAGTCAACTAGAGGCTCACTAGGACATATTGTGGTCTATGTATTCACACGTGTATTACGATTTCCGGATAATACAATTATAGCATGAATAAAACACAATTATCACGAACAAGGAAATATAATAATAATCCTTTTACTATTGCCTTTAGGGCATATTTCCAACAGTCTCCCACTTGCACTAGAGTCAATAATCTAGTTACATTGTGATGAATCAAACACCCATAGAGTTCTGGTGTTGATCATGGTTTGCCCGCGGAAGAGGTTTAGTCAACGAATCTGCGACATTCAGATCCGTATGCACTTTGCAAATTTCTATGTCTCCATCTTGAACATTTTCACGGATGGAGTTGAAGCGACGCTTGATGTGCCTGGTCTTCTTGTGAAACCTGGGCTCCTTGTCAAGTGCAATAGCTCTAGTGTTGTCACAGAAGAGTTTGATCGGCCCCGACGCATTGGGTATGACTCCTAGGTCGGTGATGAACTCCTTCACCCAAATTGCTTCATGCGCTGCCTCCGAGGCTGCCATGTACTCCGCTTCACACGTAGATCCCGCCACGACGCTTCTCGCTTGCAGCCGCACTCAGCTTATCGCTCCACCATTCAACATATACACGATCCGGTTTGTGACTTAGAGTCATCCAGATCTGTGTCGGGCTTAGCGCCGACGTAACCCTTTATGGCGAGCTCTTCGTCACCTCCATAAACGAGAAACATGTCCTTAGTCCTTTTCGGTACTTCAGGATATTCTTGACCGCTGTCCAAAGGTTCCTTGCCGGGATTACTTTGGTACCTTCCTACCAAACTTACGGCAAGGTTTACATCAGGTCTAGTACACAGATGGCATACATAATAGACCCTATGGCTGATGCATAGGGATGACACTCATCTCTTCTATATCTTCTGCCAGGTCGGACATTGAGCCGAGCTCAATTTCACACTTTGTAATACAGGCAAGAACCCTTTCTTGGACTGATCCATTTTGAACTTCTTCAATATCTTATCAAGGTATGTGCTTTCGAAGACCTATGAGGCGCCTCGATCTATCTCTATAGATCTTGATGCCTAATTTATAAGCAGCTTCTCCAAGGTCCTTCATTGAAAAACTTTTATTCAAGTAGGTCTTAATGTTGTCCAAGAGTTCTATATCATTTCCCATCAAAAGTATGTCATCTACATATAATATGAGAAATGCTACAGAGCTCCCACTCACTTTCTTGTAAATGCAGGCTTCTCCATAAGTCTCAGATAAACCCAAACACTTTGATCATCTCATCAAAGCGAATGTTCCAATCTCGAGATGCTTGCACCAGCCCATAAATGGATCGCTGGAGCTTGCATACCTTGTTAGCATTCTTAGGGTCGACAAAACCTTCCGCTGCATCATATACAGTTCTTCCTTAAGATAGCCGTTAAGGAATGCCGCTTTGACGTCCATTTGCCATATCTCATAATCATAGTATGCGGCAATTGCTAACATGATTCGACGGACTTCAGCTTCGCCACGGAGAGAAAGTCTCATCGTAGTCAACCCCTTGAACTTGTCGATAACCTTTAGCGACAAGTCGAGCTTTATAGATGGTAACATTACCATCCGCGTCCGCCTTCTTCTTAAAGATCCATTTGTTTTCTATCGTCACGATCATCGGGCAAGTCTGTCAAAGTCCATACTTTGTTTTCATACATGGATCCTATCTCGGATTGCATGGCTTCAAGCCATTTGTTGGAATCTGGGCCCGCCATCGCTTCTTCATAGTTCAAGGTTCACCGTTGTCTAACAACATGATTTCCGTGACAGGGTTGCCATACCACTGTGTGGAACGTGTCCTTGTGGACCTCTGAAGTTCAAGAGCAACTTGATTCAAGTACCTTGATCATCATCATTAATTTCCTCTCCAAGAGGGTGTAGGCACCACAGAACATTTTCCTGAGCTGCACTACTTTCCGGTTCAAGAGGTAGTACTTCATCGAAGTTCTACTTTCCTCCCACTTACTCCTTTCGTGAGAAACTCTTTTTCCGTAAAGGATCCGCTCTTGGCAACAAAGATCTTGCCTTCGGATATAAGGTAGAAGGTATACCCAATGGTTTCCTTAGGGTATCCTATGAAGACGCATTTTTCCGACTTGGGTTCGAGGTTTTCAGGTTGAAGTTCCTTGACATAAGCATCGCATCCCCAAACTTTTAGAAACGACAGCTTAGGTTTCTTCCCAAACCATAATTCATACGGTGTTGTCTCAAAGGATTTAGACGGTGCCCTATTTAAAGTGAATGTAGCTGTCTCTAGAGCGTATCCCAAAATGATAGCGGTAAATCTGTAAGAGAAATCATGGATCGCACCATATCCAATAGAGTGCGATTACGACGTTCGGACACACCGTTACGCTGAGGTGTTCCAGGCGGCGTGAGTTGTGAAACTATTCCACATTTCCTTAAGTGTGTACCAAATTCGTGACTTAAATATTCTCCTCCACGATCTGATTGTAAGAACTTTATTTTTCGGTCACGTTGATTTTCCACCTCATTCTGAAATTCCTTGAACTTTTCAAAGGTCTCAGACTTGTGTTTCATCAAGTAGACATACCCATATCTACTTAAGTCGTCTGTGAGAGTGAGAACATAACGATATCCTCCGCGAGCCTCAACGCTCATTGGACCGCACACATCAGTATGTATGATTTCCAACAAGTTGGTTGCTCGCTCCATTGTTCCGGAGAATGGAGTCTTGGTCATTTTGCCCATAAGGCATGGTTCACATGTGTCAAATGATTCATAATTGAGAGACTCTAAAAGTCAATCAGAATGGAGCTTCTTCATGCGCTTGACACCAATGTGACCAAGACTGCAGTGCCACAAGTATGTGGGGCTATCGTTATCAACTTTACATCTTTTGGTATTCACACTATAAATATGTGTAATATTACGTTTGAGATTCATTAAGAATAAACCATTGACCATCGGAGCATGACCATAAAACATATCTCTCATATAAATAGAACAACCATTATTCTCGGATTTAAATGAGTAGCCATCTCGCATTAAACGAGATCCTGATACAATGTTCATGCTCAAACTTGGCACTAAATAACAATTATTGAGGTTTAAAACTAATCTCGTAGGTAAATGTAGAGGTAGCGTGTCGACGGCGATCACATCGACCTTGGAACCATTCCGACGCCAAGATCGTCGTCCACCTCGCCCTTTGCCACCTCGCTTATTCCGCAGCTCTCGCTGTGAGTTACAAATATGAGCAACGGCACCGTATCAAATACCCATGAGTTACTACGAGTAATGGTAAGGTACACATCAATTACATGTATATCAAATATACCTTTAGTGTTGCCGCCTTCTTGTCCGCTAAGTATTTGGGGCAGTTCCGCTCAAAGGACTCCTAGCCTTTGCAATAAAAGCACTCAGCCTCGTGCTTGGGTCCATTCTTTGACTTCTTCCCGCAACTCGGATTACGGGCGCTGCAACATCCTTGCCGCCCTTCTTGAAGTTCTTCTTACCCTTGCCCTTCTTGAACTTAGTGGTTTTATTAACCATCAACACTTGATGTTCTTCTTGATTTCAATCTCTGCGACTTCAAAGATTGAGAATACTTCAGAATGGACTTCACCATCCCCGCATAATGTAGTTCATCACAAAGCTCTTGTAGCTCGGTGGGAGCGATCAAGGATTCTGTCAATGAACGCCTCGTCCGGGAGGTTAATGTCCACTGGGACAAAGCGGTTGTGCAACCTGACATTTTGAGTATGTGCTCACCGACCGAACTATTTTCCTCCATTTTACAACTATAGAACTTGTCGGAGACTTCATATCTCTCGACCCGGCATGAGCTTGGAAAACCATTTTCAGCTCCTCGAACGCCTCATATGCTCCGTGTTGCTCAAAACGCTTTTGGAGCCCTGCTTCTAAGCTGTAAAGCATGCCGCACCGAACGAGGGAGTAATCATTAGCATGAGACTGCCAAGCATTCATAATGTCTTGGTTCTCTCGATGGTGCTTTACCTAGCGGTGCTTCTAGGACATATTGTTTCTTGGCTGCTATGAGGATGATCTCGTGTTCCGGACCCAGTCCAATAGTTGCTGCCATCATCTTTCAGCTTGGTTTTCTAGGAACGCGTTGAAGTTCATGGTGACATGAGCGCTGGCCATTTGATCTACAAGACATTTTGCAAAGATTTTAGACTAATGTTCATGATAATTAAGTTCATCTAATCAAATTATTTAATGAACTCCCACTCATATTTGACATCCCTCTAGTCATCTAAGTGTTACATGATCCGAGTCGACTAGGCCGTGTCCGATCATCACGTGAGACGGACTAGTCATCGTCGGTGAACATCTCCATGTTGATCGTATCTACCATACAACTCATGTTCGACCTTTCGGTCTCTTGTGTTCCGAGGCCATGTATGTACATGCTAGGCTCGTCAAGTTAACCCTAAGTGTTTTGCATGTGTAAAACTGTCTTACACCCGTTATATGTGAACGTAAGGATCTATCACACTCAATCATCACATGGTGCTTCAAAACGACGAACTTTAGCAACGGTGCACAGTTAGGGGGAACACTTTCTTGAAATTATTATAAGGGATCATCTTATTTACTACCGCCGTTCTAAGTAAACAAGATGCATAAACATAATAAACATCACATGCAATTATATAAAGTAGTGACATGATATGGCCAATATCATATAGCTCCTTCAATCTCCATCTTCGGGCTCCATGATCATCTTCGTCACCGCATGACACCATGATCTCCATCATCGTGTCTTCATGAAGTTGTCACGCCAACGACTACTTCTACTTCTATGGCTAACGCTTTAGCAATAAAGTAAAGTAATTTACATGGCGTTCTTCAATGACACGCAGGTCATACAAAAAATAAGACAACTCCTATGGCTCCTGCCGGTTGTCATACTCATCGACATGCAAGTCGTGATTCCTATTACAAGAACATGATCTCATACATCACAATATACCATTCATCATTCACCACAACTTCTGGCCATATCACATCACATGACAATTGCTGAAAAACAAGTTAGACGTCCTCTAATTGTTGTTGCATCTTTTACGTGGCTGCAATTGGGTTCTAGCAAGAACGTTTTCTTACCTACTAATAACCACAACGTGATTTTGTCAACTTCTATTTACCCTTCATAAGGACCCTTTTCATCTAATCCGCCCAACTAAAGTAGGAGAGACAGACACCGCTAGCCACCTTATGCAACTAGTGCATGTCACCGGTGGAACCTGTCTCACGAAGCGCACGTAAGGTCGGTCCGCGCCGCTTCATCCCACAATACCGCTGAAGAAAGAAAAGACTAGTAGCGGCAAGCAAGTTGACAAGATCTACGCCCACAACAAAATTGTGTTCTACTCGTGCAATAGAGAACTACGCATAGACCTAGCTCATGATGCCACTGTTGGGGAACGTTGCAGAAAATAAAAAATTTCCTACGGTTTCACCAAGATCCATCTATGAGTTCAGCTAAGCAACTAGTGATAGGAGAGATATGCATCTACATACCACTTGTAGATCGCGTGCAGAAGCGTTCAAGGGAACGGGGATGATGGAGTTGTACTCGCCGTGATCCAAATCACCGATGACCAAGTGCCGAACGGACAGCACCTCCGCCGTTCAACACTCGTATGGAGCGGATGACGTCTCCTCCTTCTTGATCCAGCAAGGGGGAAGGATAGGTTGAGGAAGAAGGCTCCAGCAGCAGCACGACGGCGTGATGATGGTGGAGAGGCAGTACTCCGACAGGGCTTCGCCAAGCACTTTAGGGAGGAGGAGAGGTGTTGGGAGGGAGGGCTGCGCCTTGATCAGTGTTCAGCCCTCCCTCGCCTCTATTTATTGGGGACGGGGAAGGGGCCGCCCCCTAGGTGAGATCTAGAGGGGCGGCGGCCAGGAGGGGGCTTGCCCCCAAGCAAGGGGCGCCCACTAGGGTTCCCCCAACCCTAGGCGCATGGGCCCAAGTGGGGGCGCCCAGCCTCCAGGGCTGGTTCCCAGCCCCCACGGCCCATGAGGCCCTCCTAGAGGGGTGGCCTCCCCCTGGTGGACCCCGAAACCCCTCCGTGGCCCCTGCACAATATTGATATGCCCCAAAACTTTCCGGTGATGACAGATTCCCTTTGTCCTTACTTGCATATATATCCCAATACCTTCAATCTCGACATTCTGCATCATAATGCATGATCAGTGACGCCCGGTCATTTGAGCTCATCCAGATGCACTACCGAGGGCCCAGTGATACAAGAACATTCGCAATCACATCAACCCTTCTTTACCTGTAGTGCACCTTTATAGTCACCCATTCACGCCAGGACGCTTGGTACACCCAAAGCACTCCTACGGTATCCGGGAGTTACACGATCTCATGGTCTAAGGAAGAGATACTTGACATTGGAAAAGCTCTAGCAAAACTAACTACACGATCTTGTGCTATGCTTAGATTGTCTTGTCCATCACATCATTCTCCTAATGATGTGATCCCGCTATCAATGACATCCAATGTCCATAGTCGTGAAACCATGACTATCTATTGATCAACGAGCTAGTCAACTAGAGGCTCACTAGGACATATTGTGGTCTATGTATTCACACGTATTACGATTTCGATAATACATTATAGCATGAATAAACACAATTATCATTTAACAAGGAAATATAATAATAATCCTTTTATTATTGCCTAGAGGCAATATGCCCTAGAGGCAATAATAAAAGTATTATTATTATATTTCCTTGTCCATGATAATTGTCTTTTATTCATGCTATATGCCCTAGAGGCAATAATAAAAGGATTATTATTATATTTCCTTGTTCGTGATAATTGTGTTTTATTCATGCTATAATTGTATTATCCGGAAATCGTAACACACGTGTGAATACATAGACCACAATATGTCCCTAGTGAGCCTCTAGTTGACTAGCTCGTTGATCAACAGATAGTCATGGTTTCCTGACTATGAACATTGGATGTCATTGATAACGGGATCACATCATTAGGAGAATGATGTGATGGACAAGACCCAATCCTAAGCGTAGCACAAGATCGTAGTTCGCTTTGCTAGAGCTTTTCCAATGTCAAGTATCTCTTCCTTAGACCATGAGATCGTAACTCCCGGATACCGTAGGAGTGCTTTGGTGTACCAAACGCCACAACGAATCGGATGACTATAAAGGTGCATTATGTATCTCCAAAAGTGTCTCATGGTTGACACGGATCGAGACTGGATTTGTCACACCGTATGACGGAGAGGTATCACTGGCCCACTCGGTAGTGCATCATCATAATGAGCTCAAAATGACCAAGTGTTTGGTCACGGATCATGCATTACGGTATTTAGTAAAGTGATTTGCCGGCAACGAGATTGAACGAGGTATTGGGATACCGACGATCGAATCTCGGCAAGTAAAATACCGATTGACAAAGGGAATAGTATACGGGGTTGATTGAATCTCGACATCGTGGTTCATTCGATGATATCATCGAGGAGCATGTGGGAGCCAACATGGGTATCCAGATCCCGCTGTTGGTTATTGCCCGAGAGCCGCCTCGGTCATGTTCCAGATGTCTCCAACCCGTAGGGTCTACACACTTAAGGTTCGTGACGCTTAGGGTTGTATGAATATGAGTATGCAGCAAACCGAATGTTGTTCGAGTCCCGATGAGATCCCGGACGTCACGAGGAGTTCCGGAATGGTCCGCAGTAAAGATTTATATAGGAAGTCTTATTTTGGTCACGGAAAAGTTCCGCGCATCGGTATTGTACCGGAGTGCCGAAGGGGTCCGGGGTCCACGAGGGGGGTCCACCTGCCCCGGGGGGCCACATGGGCTGTAGGGGGTGCGCCTTGGCCTATATGGGCCAAGGGCACCAGCCCCAAGAGGCCCATGCGCCAAGATATAAGAAAAAGGGGAGAGTCCTAAAAGGGGAAGTCACCTCCGAGGTGCCTTGGGGAGGATGGACTCCTCCCCCCATTGGCCGCACCCATTCCTTGGAGGAAGGGGCAAGGCTGCGCCCTCCCCCCTCTCTATTGCACCTATATAAAGGGAGGGGAGGGAGGGGTGGCCGCACCCTGAAAGCCTGGCGCCTCCCTCCTCCCTGCAACACCTCCTCCTCCCGTAGTTGCTTAGCGAAGCCTCGCCGAGTTCTCACTGCATCCACCACCACGCCTGTCAGTGCTGCTGGATCATCATCAACCTCTCCTTCCCCTTGCTGGATCAAGAAGGAGGAGACGCCATCTGCCCGACGTGTGTTGAACGCGGAGGTGCTGTCCGCTCAGCACTAGGTCATCGGTGATCTGAATCACGGCGAGTAATGACTCCATCATCCCTGCTCCATTGAACGCTTCGCACGCGATCTACAAGTGGTATGTAGATGCAATCACTCTCCCATGACTCGTTGCTAGATGAACTCATAGATGGATCTTGGTGAAACCGTAGGAAAAATTTTAATTTTCTGCAACGTTCCCCAACATCCATTACAGTCGTCAGTGACGCCCCGTTATCAGAGATTCTGCACAACAGAGATGCAACTGGTCGAGTGGCGAAATGGGCGATTGAACTTCTTCCCCTTGATATCAAGTTTGAGGCAAAGAAAGCCATCAAGTCCCAAGCTATAGCAGATTTCATCGCCGAGTGGATAGAACAACAGTTACCGACTCAAGTTCACTCGGAGCACTGGACTATGTTCTTTGATGGTTCCAAGATGCTGAATGTTTCGTGTCTGGGTAGTGTTGGTTTCCCCGAGGAGATAAGCTCAGATATGTGCTCCAGATTCACTTTGATTCTTCCAACAATGAAGCAGAATACGGCAATCATTGTATGGGTTATGATGGCCATTTCACTCGGCGTCCGCTGCCTCATGGTCTATGGCGACTCAGATCCGTGGTTAATCGTGATGAAGGAGTGGACGTCAAGTCCAGCCATGACCGGTTATCGTAATGCAATGAGGAAGCTAGAAAAGAAGTTTGAGGGTTAGAGCTCCATCATATACCCCACCGAAAAATCAAGCTGCTGATGATTTGGCGAAAATAGGGTCCAAGAGGGAAGCCATTCCCGGTGATGTGTTTTTGGAGCACATCCGACACCATCGATTCAAGAGGATCCTTTCACCAAGAGGCTCCACAGCCAAAAAGTGCCACCGATCCGATCAAGTTGAGGTCCCAGCCGTGGTCGACCTAGTCATGGAAGTTGTGGTCATCACCCCGATCGACAATACCAGACATCGATACATCCCGAGGAAAGAGCTCCCGAGAATGAAGAAGAGGCTAGACAGATTGTCCGTCGATCCAAGGCCTTTATTGTGATCAAGGGACAGCTTATTCAGGGAAAGCGGATCGAGTCAGCCGGTGCATAACGCCGTAAGTAGGTCGATAATCCTTGATGATATCCACTGGGACCTGTGGTTACCATGCGCCCTTCTCGGACCATCGTGGCTAAAGCATACCGAGGGATTTTATCGCCAAAGGCAAATGAAATGGCAAAGGAAATAGTCGACAAATGTGAAGGATGTCGGTTCTACTCAATATGTCACACAAGCCCGCCTCGGCATTGAAGACCATTCCACTCGCCCGGCCTTTCGCGGTTTGGGGTTGGATATGATTGGACCGCCGAGAACTGGCAGAGTGGTTTCACTCATTTGCTTGTGGCAATCGACAAGTTCACGAAGTAGATCAAGCTAAACCTATCAAGAACCTTGATGCGCACGCCGCCGGTTTAAATCGAGAATTGATATTCAGATATGGAGTTCCGCACAGCATCATCACGGACAATGGGTAAAATTTCGATTCCGACAAGTTCAAAGCCTTTTGTGCCTCTCAGGGCACGCGAGTCGACTATGCTTCATCCGCCACCCCAATGAACGGACAAGCTGAACGAGCAAATGGTCTAATTCTCAAAGGACTGAAACCTCGACTGATGCGTGATCTCAAGCATGCAGCAGGAGCGTGGGTTGATGAACTTCCATCAGTTCTTTGGGGATTGAGGACCACTCCTAATTGTTCGACTGGGAGAACTCCATTCTTTATGGTCTATGGAGCTGAAGCAGTTCTGCCGAGTGACCTGCTTCACAATGCCCCCGAGTCGAACTCTACTCAAGTCAAGCGAGCAAGCCCGTCAAGATGCAACACCTCCTTGAAGAAGAGAGAGAGATGGCCCTGATTCGCTCGCCCATCTATCAGCAGGACTTGCGTCGATTCCATGCCAGAAATGTGAAGAGCAGAGCCTTTCAGGAAGGAGATCTGGTCCTCCGAGTGGATCAACAGAAACCGCACAAGCTCGCCTCCCACTTGGGAAGGTCCTTCATCGTCACCAGAGTTCTTCACAATGGGGCTTACCATCTTTACAACGTCGAACGCCAGATCGATGAGCCTCGGGCATGGAATGCGGAGTTGCTCCGCCCCTTTTACACTTAAGAGCTCACTCGGGTGAGATGTAATAAAAGTACCTCTGTAGTTTGTCTATCTAAATCAAGAAGATTATAATTATCTCAGTGATTGTTATTACTTTTGTTAAATCCCCCCAAAGGGTGACTTAGCTGTGAACCCGCTTTAGCCTAAGTTTGTAAAATCCTCACCGAGTGGCGAGCCAGCCTCTCACTCGGGGTTTAGCTGCAAACCGCTTTGCCTAAGTATTCAAAATCCCACCGAGTGGTGAGCCAGCCTCCCACTCGAGGCTTAGCTGAGTCCAAGTACTCGCCTAAGTGTTTAAAATCCCACCGAGTGGTGAGCCAGCCTCCCACTCGGGGCTTAGCTGCAGTCCAAGTACTCGCCTAAGTGTTTAAAATCCTGCGAGTGGTGAGCTAGCCTCCCACTCGGGGCTTAGCTGCAGTCCAAGTACTCGCCTAAGTGTTTAAAATCCCACCGAGTGGTGAGCCAGACTCCCACTCGGGGCTTAGCTGCAGTCCAAGTACTCGCCTAAGTATTTAATACAATGTGCACTTTGCAAGGACGACGAGGCACAGGTCGACTGCTGCCTTCCCTTCAAAGCTATGACACAAAATCCTCCTTGGGGCTTAGCTGCAGTCCAAGACTCGCCTAAGTTTGAAAAATCCCACCGAGTGGAGAGCAAACCTCCCACTGGGGCTTAGCTGCAGTCCAAGACTACTAAGTTTGAAAATCCTACCGAGTGGAGAGCCAACCTCCCACTGGGGCTTAGCTGCAGTCCAAGACTCGCCTAAGTTTGAAAATCCTACCGAGTGGAGAGCAAACCTCCCACTCGGGGCTTAGCTGCAGTCCAAGACTACCTAAGTTTGAAAATCCCACCGAGTGGAGAGCAAACCTCCCACTGGGGCTTAGCTGCAGTCCAAGATCGCCTAAGTTTTGAAAATCCTACCGAGTGGAGAGCAAACCTCCCACTCAGGGCTTAGCTGCAGTCCGGACTCGCCTAAGTTTGAAAACATACCGATCCGCAAGGACGACGAGGTGCAGGTCGATCGCTACCTTCTCCTTCGAGCTGCGCCACAAGCACAACGTCGCCCCATCCCGATTCGCAAGGACGACGAGGTGCAGGTCGATCGCTACCTTCTCCTTCGAGCTGCGCCACAAGTACAACGTATGCCCATCCCGATCCGCAAGGACGACGAGGTATACGCCGATTGCTTCCTTTCATCGCACTGCAAGAGCCACAAAGTGTAGGTCGATCGGATCCACCTCGAGCTGCATCTCGAACATTGAAGCATAATCCGAGTGAAGAGCAAAGTTCACTCGAAGGCAAACGAAAGCATATTTTGACGATAAATAAAGTTCGGATAGCATCCTAAGGATGTAGAAGTACCCAGGCCTCAAGCCCGCTAAAGTTTATCGGTTACAAAAATCGCTCGGCATTCCGAGGCAAATTTAAGGTAGAGCATAAAAGTTTTTTACTCCTCAGGTGGAGGACTGGAAGGAGCCACAAACTGGTCAAGGTCAATCCCATCGGCGATCCGGGTGGCAGCGGCGATGAAAGTTTCCATGAAAGATTGGAAATCATACTTCTTGGTGTTGGCAACTCGAGGGCCGCCAACTTGTCCTCGCTTTCCTTGCAAGGGACACGAACCGAGACAGAGCAACATCAAGACCGCACCGCGTAAGAGTTTTTCCATTCTTGCACTCGACTTGAACCTCATTCACCGAGTCATTAAGGACTCAAGGTCATTCTGCCGCCCGTCCGCCAGAGGGTTGAGTCAATCTGTGACACCGCAGCTTTCAATGAGCGAGATAGTCCACCACGCCAAAGAATGCGAGACTCCAATGGAGCATGTTCATAGCGGCTTCATCCTTCACGGGAGAGTTGATGGGGTCCAGCTTGTCTCCACTGACCGGTCTCCTCTTCAAGTTCTGACAGAATTCTGCAAATACGACTCAAGTGCAAGCTAATGGTTCTATGGTGAGTCGATGATGACAAGTCAGTCGGATAAGAGGAATTATCTTCAAGCATGAGGAATAGCTTCTTGGCGAGCCCTCCCAGATAAACCTCCAGATCGTTCCTCCTCCCCACCAGTTCGCCAACCTTGTCAGTCAGAGCAACTTTGTCATTCTTCAGTCGGCTAGCCTCCTTGTTGGCCGCGTCGAGAGCAGTCTTCAGTTTGGTATTCTCCTCTTCGAGTTTTCCGACTGAGGCCAGTTTCTCTTCCGCGAGCTTTGTTTTCTCCAAAGCCGCCTTCTGTGCCTCTGCAAGGTCCTGGTCTTTCTTCTTCAGAGCCTCCTCCAGTTTGTCTGCAAAATAACAATAAGTCTAGAGTTGAGAATGGGTAGAAAGACAAAGACAGTCGTCAAGTTCTCACCAGCCATACCTTTTGCTTCGTCTCTCGCCTTTTGCAAGTTCTCCTGAGCAAGATTCAAGTCAAGGTTGAGCTGGATCTGCTTGTTCTCCAATTCGGTATAGCGGGCCACGAGCTCGCAAGATTTCTGCGAAGATTCAGTCGACAAAACATCAAAGACAGGTCACTTCCGAGTGACTAAATAAAAATCGTAGCATTTCTAAGACTACAGTCGAATCAAAACATTTGACAAGAGTCTCGGGATTACACCAGTGGGTGCACTCAGCGTGCCCCCACTTTTTACTAATCGGTTCGACCAATCGATCAAAGAGGCAAAAGGTTATGATCCTAAAACATAGCTAATCGTCGCCAGCCACCGTAAAAAGAAGTTCTTAGACTATGGTCGATCGCCTGCATCCACCATAGTCTCGGGACTACACCCTGGGTGCACTCAGCGTGCCCCACCGGTTCCAAAGATCCATTCGACATGGCCGGACTGACCGAGTGAAGAAGTTCAAAGTATAAAGACTATAGTCGATCGCCTGCAGTCCACCATAGTCTCGGGACTACACCAGTGGGTGCACTCAGCGTGCCCCCACCAGTTCAAAAATTAATCGACACACCCACCCAAAGGGTGTACAGATGCTGATATGGAAATCTTCGTAAAGAAGGAATTTCTGTAGCATATCCTAACAGTAACAAGCAACTTACTTTGACATTGCTCTGAAGTACCGAGCTCGCATCATAAGCCGCCTGGCTGGCCTCCCGGACCACCTTCACTTGCTCCATCATGATCCCTGCCTGGCGTATGGCCTCCTTGGCAACACTCACTTGGTCTTCCGGGACATGGTGTGTGGCAAAAGGATGGCGGGTCTGCAATCGACGACGAAGGCGGACACTCGTCGGCCGCACAAAGAAAGGACACGAAGTCCGAGTGGTGTCGCCTCCCTCGTGAACTAGCGCCTCGTGCAAAGGATACAACCGGAGTTGCCTTGCCAAGAGCACCTTTTTGTCCTTCCTCTTCCTCGCGGTGTTTCATCATCGCCATCGTGAGATCAATGACATGAGGTGGAACTACAAGTAAGATTCAAAGGTAAAAACAGAAATCAATCGACCGTAGTTTAAACAGCGAGATCATACCAAGGTTGGAGGTGGTGGCATCTTCCATTTCCTAATCGTCGTGCTTAGCTGAGGTTTCGGAGGTGGCAGCACTGCAGATTTCAGAAGTCAATTGATCAGTCAAAACGAGTCGACCAAAAGTGCATTCATGGTAGACAGGAAAACACAAGTTCTGCTAATTACCCGGAAATGGTGGGAATGACCATCCTCATCTTGGGCAAGGCCTTCACCGGCTTTGATGATGTTGCTCGGGGTTGCTTTGGCGGTTTCTCAGTTGGCACTGGAGAAGTCGTCCGAGTGCGCTTCGTCTACCGCCCGATGGGCGTGATAGCCTTACCACGCTCAACCACCGGATCATGCGTCAGCTTGGATCGCCTTTCCAAGTGGGGCGGATCCACGTCTCCCTCCTCTTCCTCCTCCTCCTCCTCCTCTTCATCAGAGCTGTCGTTTTCCTTAGACTCCCATTCCTCCTGGCTTTCGCCTCCGCTTCCTTCTTCTTCTTCGACTGGTTCTTGCGCCCCGTCGGGCATCGAGTACATCTTAGTGGTGACCTAGAAGACAGCAAAACAAGACGAAAGTCAGTCAATCGATTCGCAGCGGAACAAAGCAAATGCAGCAGGATTACAGTCGGAGATAAGTGGTCATACCTGGTCTGGTTCGTAAGATTGGTCGAGTGGTGGAATCCTCCTAGCCCCACGAGGGTTATCCTTGTTCCCTGTGATGGCAGTCATCCACCTCTCCAATGTGGCGTCGTCGACCTCCTCTGGGTGGACCCGGGTGGTGTCCTCGGTACCAGAGTACATCCACATCGGGTGACCTCGGTA
The DNA here is from genome assembly GCA_021605205.1 of Aegilops longissima. Lineage (NCBI taxonomy): Eukaryota > Viridiplantae > Streptophyta > Magnoliopsida > Poales > Poaceae > Aegilops > Aegilops longissima. The sequence goes on from CM038680.1 coordinate 697,050,585, forward strand.
TTGGAGCGACTGAATGCACCGTCGAAGGAAAACCTCCAGAAGATCCATACCGATCACTCCGTCGTGAATGAGCCGGACTACACGCTCCATCAACAACTTAACCTGGGCCTTCTCCTCCGGGAGCACCTTCAGAGAGGACGGCTTGTTCACTCGATCCATGGAGAAAGGAGGAGTCTAGTCGATCGCTCAAGGCCGATCGGTCTTGGCAGAGAACCAGGTCGATCGCCACCCTCTGACTAAATCGGGAAGAATCATGTATGTAAAGGCACTCTTACCCTCATCTGGACCCCAAGACCCCACACATCTGGATTACTTGGGTTCTTTCATCATTCGGACTAGCCTTTTTCACCGCCTGAGAGCGACAAGTGAATATGTGTTTGAAGAGGCCCCAGTGTGGTCGATAACCCAAGAAGTTTTCGCACAAAGACACGAAGCGGCTAGATAGGCAATGGAGTTGGGTGTAAAGTGATGGAGTTGCGCCCAAAGAAGTTCAAAACCCGAAAGAAAAGATTCGTGGAAGAGAAAATCCGCGATCCACATGGGTGGCTAAGAGGACGACTCACCCTCTTGAGGCTCGGCTGCCACTCTGTCCCGGAAGCCTTGTCGACCCGTGGGATCAATCCTCGCTGGCCAGGTCGTTGAGGTCTTTTCGGGTGATGGTCGAGCGGATCCAATCTCCTCGACCCAACCTTGCGGCAGTCGGACCGCTGAAGAGGATCCGCCCGACCGGGCGCTCTCCCTTCGCCTTCGCTGTCGCCTTCTTCGCCGCTCAAGGCCGCCGTCTTCTCCTTCACCATTGTCACCGGCGGGGCAGGAGCGGGGCAGCAGCACCGAGCAGGTTACGGGCGCGGCGGATGAATTTGAGGACGGAGGAGGGGAAAATGAGGGTGCACTGTTCAAAATACCCCCGCCCGGCGCCTTATATGAAGTCGCCCGAGTGGCTGACGGTAGGCCTGGGCAATCTGTCAAATCCATAACATCGCCGTGACGCGCGATACGTGGCGAAAAAGGTGGCGCGGAGATCGAGGCGTCCTTGCCTTATCCCATCCGAGTGTCGCGGCCTTCTCCACTTCGCGCACTTCCCGAGATTCGGATCCCACTAAATCCGCTAACAGCAGAGCAACTTGTCAGACGGGAGATTTCCTCCGATCCGTCGCTCGGAAATCTCCAAGTTCATAAAGTTCACTCGACAGATATAGAGAATGGATCAAGGCGACTGAAAGAAAAGTTGACACCATCACTGAAAGGTCACTGATCCAGAGTAAAGCACATTCGCAGCGCGAAAAATGGGTCGGAAAGATTATCAACTCCTTCCTCACTCAAACCTCGATCCATTCGGGGGCTAATGATGAAGTCATATACCTAGGGTAGGGTCATGGACCTGTCCAAGATATCCTCCCCAAGGGCATCCTTAGAATAGACTGCCAACCAGTCGACCTGGTAGGTTTCCACTCGACAGATTCAAAGACACTCGACCATGAAGACCCACTCGACCACCAGGAGTTCAAGAGCCACTCGGCGTCCAAACGGTCTGTAGTTAATTAGTCTTTATGGTCATGATGACACTTTATGCAAGGCGTTACCAGTAACGCCTAGCCTTAATGTACCTTAAACCCTCCGTTACGTGGGCTGGCTGGGGTCCTGGCGCACTCTATATAAGCCACCCCCCTCCACAGGTAGAAGGGTTCGCACCTCTGTAATTCATACGCATATAATCCAGTCGACCGCCTCCGGGCTCCGAGACGTAGGGCTGTTACTTCCTCCGAGAAGGGCCTGAACTCGTAAACTCGTGCGTACCAACTACTCCATAGCTAGTACCTTGCCTCTCCATACCTACCCCCCATTCTACTATCAGACTTAGAAGCACGACAGGTGGAACCCTAGTTCATGCTTTCTCCCTTATGTTAGTGTGAATGGCTTGGTTAATTTTGATAATATAGTGATATGCATGGTGTGTTGTAGGAATATATGCTTGTTGAGTAGAAAGATTGGGTGTTAGGGTTAGTTAGTGATTAGGGTTAACTTTGCTTTGTGTGTGTTAATTAGTGAAACTTTTGTGGACATCACCAATATTTTAGTGTTGATATGATTCGGAAATAATGAGATGTATTTGGATAAACACCAATTCTCATTGAAGTCTTTAATGCATTCATGTTGTTTTTAGATGGAAAGACTTGTTAATGTTCATTACATGGACAAGGAGGCATTCTTGAGTAACAATGCCGACACGGGTGAGGAACCATTGGTTTTTGATACAAGCCCTAGCTATGAGGATGTTGTTGCAAAAGTGAGACAAGTCTTAAAGTGGATGGACACCAATGTTGATGTTAAGTTAATAGGAAGGTATAATGTTGGAGTTGGAGCCAAATCTCGCTTGAAAAGTATGCCTATCACCTCGGATTTGGATTGGTATGTATACAAGGAAAAAGTTTCCCAATCGGAAGACAAGTCACTTGAATTGTTTGCCACCAAGGTTGAATCTCCTCGGTTTACACTTGATTTGAACCGGCATGTCTCTTCCCCAATGGATGACATGAGCGAGAGGACAATGGTGCCACTTGTTGAGCATAGGGTTGTGGTTGATGCCCCCAATGCTTATCGCCAACCACGTCCTCGTGTACCATCTATTGAAGCAAATAAGATTGAGTTGTATGCCCCCAATGCTTCTAGCCAACCACCAACAAGCCAAGCAAATGAAGTTGAGGTGATTGCTAGTGACAAAGTAATTCAAGAGGACGAAGATGCTTATGATGACGACGAAGAGCAAGAGGAAGGGTCTCATGGTAATGATGTTGGTGACTTGGATGCGTACATAGCGCAAAAGGACATGGATCGTGAATTGCCTTTTAGGCGTCAATATGCGTATGACTCGGATGACGAGGGTCCAGTTAAACAGTTGGACGAGGATGGATTCACAAAGGAGGAAAACCAAATCCACTTTGAGCTGACGGGCTTAGAAAAAAGAACTCACTTGTTTAAAGTTCTCAGCCTTGCCCATAAAGCTATTGTTGACGGTGGAATGAGAATGACGGCGATTGAGCCAACGCCATGCCCGGATACAGGAGAACCAAGGGTGGAGAATGAGGACGAGAATGCTTATTTGAAGAAAGGAGTGAAGTTTCTGAGCTTGCCTATGCTGAAGTTTTGGTTGGCTGACTATGCCATTCGGAACCATAGGCCAATTTATGTTGAGCACTCTGACATGAAGTTGTGTTACACCATGAAGTGTGAGCAAGAACGATGCCCATGGAAGGTTCGTGCAAGAAAGCTTAAAGAAACCAAATAATGGGTGTTAATAAGTTGTGTTGCCACTCATAGGTGCAAACCGCCATCTAAACGACTTCGAACGACACACCGTCAACTCACATCTGAGTATCTCGGATACAAATGGATGAAAGACATAGGCTTTGATCCCACTGTGAAAGTGAGGTTTCTCATGCGGACGATGAAAAAACAATTTGGTTATTGTAACACCCCGGAAGTAACTTTCCATAATTGTAACTCCGACTCTTGCCATTTTCGGCATTGTTATATGTTATTCCCTCCGTGGTTGGGTTTTCCTCTTTTTGCATTTTGTCCGTGTCATGCATTTTTATTATGTCATCATGTGCATCGCATTTGCATACGTGTTCGTCTCATGATTCCGAGCATTTTTCCCGTTGTCCGTTTTGCAATCCGGCACTCCTATCTCCCCCGGCGGCCTCTTTTACGTTTTTCCGTGTGCGGGTATTAAACCTTCTCGAAATGGACCGAGGTTTGTCTAGTGGCCTTGGTATAACACCCGGAGACCACCGGTCAAGTTTCGGGTCATTTGGAGCTCGTTTGGTACTCCAACGGTTAACCGCACCTTCGCAAAGGCCTCTTTTAAGTTGCAGCCCAACACCCCTCCAAAACAGCCCAATAACCCATCTAAATCACCTCCATGCTCTCCGTCGTTCGATCACGATCGTGTGGTAAAACTACACCTCATTTGGACTCTCCTAGCTCCTCTATGCCTATTTAAGCAAACCCCAAAAATCCGGATCATCCTCTTCCAAACCCTAAAACTGCCTCACACGCGGACACGTCCGGCCACCGACAGATCCCCGCCGCCCGGACCTATCACACCACACGTGGCCGCGCCCACCACCGCCGCCCGGGCTGGGGCCCAGATCCGGCCTCATGACCGTGGCGCCACCAGCCATGGACCACACGCCTGCCGGGCCCACGCCGCCGCGCCCGCCTCCGCCTCCGACTCGGCGACCTCCGGCGACCTCCTCCGGCGACCCGCTCCGCCGCCTCCCGCCGGGTCCTTCACGCGCCTTGCCACCGCCTCGCCGCCCAGCCGCCGCCTGCCCTCTCTCCTCGGCGCCTCCGGCTGGCCTCCACCGAGCCGCCGTCGCCGCCCTCCTCCTCCGGCCGAAGCCCACACCACCGCCCGGATCCGCCTGATCCGCCTCGAGCCGCGCCACCCGTTGACCCTCGTCTCCCCTCTTTTTCACTAAGTGTTGCATCTTCTATTAATTTCGTGCATTTTCATCATGTTATATCTCCGCATCCGTAGATCCATTTTTCGCGTATAATATGTCAAAATGTTCGTCTCGAAGAGTAGATCATTTCATTCCATTGCCTCATTTTCATTTGAGCTCATCTTGTTGCCCGAAATGCTGTTGGAAGAGTGCAAGGTGCTGATAGTTTCTGATTTTTATCAGAAGTTGCACTTTTGTTATTTTTGCTATGATTAATATGTGCACCCTATGAATTTGAGTCCTACATGAGTTTTGTAAAATGCCATGTCATCTTTCCAGTGGTATATGCCATGTATTTTGTGATCTATGTGGTGACTAGCACAAGCATGCAAAGTAGGTGTCCTAATGTTGCTGATTTCAGCCCTGTTTTAGCTGATTTTGATGCCATGTTTGCTTGATGATACCGAGAGATCTATGCATATTTTGAGATACTTCAGTAAGGGTGTTTTGTAAAGCATGACTTGCTCTATCCATCCATGCCTTTGTTTGCAATTATGGGATGCCATAGCTTGAGTCAATCGAGCTCTACTTTTGCTACCAAATGATTTCTGGCAGATTGTATACGTGTTATTCAATTTTGCCTAGCTTGTTGTGGTTGACCCGTATAGGCTATGTTAGTGTTCTTGCCATGGATGTCTTCTATGTCATGTCTTCTTGATGTATGTATGCTTAGTTTATCATTTGAGGCCCTGTAGTGAGTGCATTGAGCTTGTTAACATGCCATCTCGTTATCAGTTTTTGACATGTCTAGTTGCTGAATCTGTTAACGAGACTTTCAATATTGACATGAGTGTTACTATATTTTCTAGTCCTTTTTGGCTTATGGTCAGTAAGGGACTTTTGAAATATGCTTTGAGTAGATTCGTGCCATGCCATGTTTTGCTATTTTAAGTTCCTGTAGCATGTAGTTTTGATGCTCTGAACATTGCAACCTGTTACTGTTTTTGCCATGTCCAGCCTGATTATTATTGCTCTTTTGCCATGCTTGTTTGAACCTGTTATGATGTGAACTAGCCGTAGCTCAGTGCTCATCTTTTGTCGAGCATCATGTGTAGATCACTGCCATGTGCTTTGTTGATACGTTTGGGTGCAGTAGCTTAATTATTTGTTGCTTGCTAAGTGGCATCATGCTGTTAATGGCAGATTCGCGCCAATCTTGTTTTGCTTGCCATTTCCAAACCGTGCATCCGATTCCGGTGATCTTTATATCGATTTCAACCGAAATCATCTCATCTTTCCAGTGGCATGCTTGGTTTGCCAAGTTGATGCCTGGTTCATCATTTTCCTTCCGGAGCGCACATAAGCATTGCATATCGCATCCCGCATATCATGTCATGTTTTGCATCATGTTGATTGTGCATTGCACCGTGATTTATTGTGGTTCCTTTGTTTGTGTTGTTGCTTTGGGTAGAGTCGGGAGACGAGTACGTGAACGAGGAGCCTGTTGGGAACGTTTTCGAGGATCAAGCTTTCGACAACTCGAGAACATTGCGTGCAAGATGACCATACCCTCAAATCACTTCTATCTTTGCTTTGCTAGATGCTCGCTCTTTTGCTATGCCTATGCTGCGATGCCTACCACTTGCTATATCATGCCACCCATATTGCCATGTCAGCCTCTAATCACCCTTTCCTAGCAAACCGTTGATTGGCTATGTTACCGCTTGCTCAGCCCTCTTATAGCGTTGCTAGTTGCGGTGAAGCTGAAATTTGTTCCTTGTTGAACATGGAGATGTTGTTCCTCTTGGAACATGTTTACTTGTTGGGGATATCACAATATATATATATCTGCTATGCTTAACACATCTATATACTTGGTAAAGGGTGGAAGGCTCGGCCTTATGCCCGGTGTTTTGTTCCACTCTTGCCACCCTAGTTTCCGTCATACCGTGTTATGTTCCTTGATTTTATGCTCCTTACGGTTGGGTGATTTATGGGACCCCTTGACAGTTCGCTTTGAATAAGACTCGTCCAAGAAGCCCAACATTGGTTTTACCATTTGCCACCTAAGCCTTTTCCCCGGGTTTCGCGAGCCCGAGGGTCATCTTTATTTTAACCCCCGACCAGTGCTCCTTCGAGTGCTGGCCCGAACCGGCAGATCTGCGGGCCACCTCGGGCAACTCGAGGGCTGGTTTTACTCGTAGGGCTGACCTATCCGTGTGCCACGAGAACGAGATATGTGCAGCTCCTATCGGGATTTGTCGGCACAATCGGGTGGCTTTGCTGGTCTTGTTTTATTGCTGTCGAAATGTCTTGTAGTCCGGGATTCGAGATTGATCGGGTCTTCCCGGTAGAAGGAATAATCCTTCGTTGACCGTGAGAGCTTATAATGGGCTAAGTTGGGACACCCTGCGGGGTAATATCTTTGAAAGCCGTGCCCATGTTTATGAGGCAGATGGGAATTTGTTAATGTCCGTTGTAGAAAACCTAAAGTGGACCTCAATAAAATACACATCAACGCGTGTGTAACTGTGATGGTCTCTTCTCGTGGTCCGGAAGTGAACACAGTGTTGGAGTTATGTCTGACGTAAGTAGTTCAGGATCACTTCTTGATCAATATTAGTTTCACGACCGTGCTTTGCTTCTCTTCTCGCTCTCTTTTGCGAAGTAGCCACCATATATGCTAGTCGCTTGCTGCAGCTCCATTTTACTACTCAGTCCTTCCTAAAGCTTAAATAGTCTTGATCTCGCGGGTGTGAGATTGCTGAGTCCCCGTGACTCACAGATACTTCCAAACTCAGTTGCAGGTTCCGATGAGGCCAGTGCAGATGATTCCACCGAGCTCAAGTGGGAGTTCGACGAGGAACGTGGTCGTTACTATGTGTCGTTTCTAGATGATCAGTAGTGGTGCCCAGTTGGGACGATTCGGGGATCTGTGTTAGCTTGTGGGGTATCTTCTTTTATTTTGGTTCCGTAGTCGGACCTTGAGTGTACTCTGAATGATGTATGTTTAATTATGTACTGTGTGACGTGGCGATTGTAAGCCAACTATGTATCTTTCCCTTAATTATTACATGGGTTGTGTGAAGATTACCTCACTTGCGACATTGCTTTCAATGCGGTTATGCCTCTAAGTCGTGCCTCGACACGTGGGAGATATAGCCGCATCGGGGGCGTTACAAGTTGGTAATCAGAGCCTTCCCCGACTTAGGAGCCCCCTACTTGATTGTTTGCTGACGTTGTTGAGTCTAGAATGGAAAATGTTTTGAGTCTTAGGATTATATATATCGGAGAGATAGGAATTCTTTTTGCTTCCCAGTCCCTTCGACCTTCTGGTGAGGCCTCCTGACGTAGAGTTTTGACTCTTCTCTTCTCAAATTTCACTAAAATTTTTTTTAGGATCACGTGGGTATCTTGGAATCGTTCGATGGTTTTGTGACGAGAACATTGTTCTTGGTGCCTCGACATTTAGGGGTTGTGGCGGTGTCCCGGGAGTTGAGCTCCGAGGTGTTGTCGTCACAATTTTATCGCTGCAGTTCGAATACCTGAGTTTTGCCGACATCGAAATCTCTTTTGTGCAGTTGTTGGTGAGATAACCCGATAGCCCAATCTCGTGGCGAAAAGGGAGTATTGCCATGACTTGCATAACGGATGTTTTTCAAGGTCGAGGTACACGATTTCGAGGATTTCTTGGTTATGTGTTGACGGATGGATACAATGGATCTAGGTATTGTTAGTTTGGGTGATATATTTTGTGTCCCTGTATCCCCAACACCAGATTGCATAACCGAAAGTTTCGGAGTTTATAGGTGGGAATTCTAGTAGCTTACGGGATATTCTTTCCGGCGGATGTATGATTTGAGATTGGGGTTCAACGTCTAGTGGTCCGCCCATTCACGGTCGATTCTACAGTGGTCGCGAGACGTCTTAAAGAATCCTTGGCTATGCTGATTCGGGGACGTCTTGTTAGTCATTCGTGACGTCCGCTATACGTCGTGTCCGTGTGGGCCCCACCACGAACACTTTGAGCGAAATCTCTATCATGTGTTTGTTCCGGCTCATTCTAGTAGCCAACCTTTTGTTTTCAGTTATGATATTCGATTTGTTTCTCAGTCAGATGTTGTTTCCATATCGTTATCTAAGTGGCTTCTCTCCTTAATGGATGTGTGATGATTATCTTTGGAATTCATTCGTTCATTCTTGTTCGAATGTTTATTGTGAAGACTATATGTTGCAATTTCTATCCGTTGATTCTACTTATCATTTGTCTATCAAAGGACTAACGGATGTCACCCTCTCCAGATGGCTCCAACGCCCTCGAATCCGGATCGCAATGATGGGGATCGATCGAATCCTCCACCTCCACCTCCACCTCCGCCTCCGAGCGTGGCAAGCTATCATGGCAGCCACCAATGCCAATGCTCGATGATTTTGCAGCTCTTGCAAGAACGTACTCAGGGCAAGGCAATCAAGGCAATCAAGGCAATCAAGGTCAAGGCAACAATCAGCCACACTTTGCTACTCTCGATCGGTTTCTCGCTAATCACCGAAGTCTTTCGGTTTACGTGTTGAGGCAACAGACGCCGATGATTGGTTAGTGGACATCTGCAAGCACTTTGACTGTAGCAATGTCGGACACGAGGACTTTGTCAAGTTTGCATCGCTTCAACTCAAGGATCAAGCTGCTGAGTGGTTCCAGACAATACAAAGATTCCAGAGGAGGTCGTGTCATTACAGGATGAGTTCCGCCGTGATTTCGAGCTCATCACATTCAAGAGTGTTGTTGAGAGCAAGCGTGAGGAGTTCCGCAATCTCAAGCAAGGCGCCTTGTCTCTATCAATACAATATCCAGTTCGAAGCTCGCTCGTTTTGCTAAGCAAGATGTACCGATGAAAGGAGTATGATCTATCGCCTCGAGGTGGTCCGAGAGAGGATCTGCAATTACCTCTTGTGCTGTTTGAGCCAGATAAGTATGATGATTTCTACAACATGGCACTCAAGCAAGAAGCAGCACAGCTCAAGTGCGAGGCTTCTAAGAAGAGAATCAGGGATGCGATTCAGTCCTCCTCGTCCTCTCAAGTGGCAGCCAAGCAGCGAAGTTTTATCTGCCCCTCCTCCGTTCCGTCGGCCTTACCAGTGAAGAACTCAGGTGGCCGTGGATCTTCCCACCCACCCAACCCAAGCTATCGTAACAAGTCTAATTCTCAAGCTCCAAGGTCAAGTGCTCCTTACCACCGTCCGCTTTACGAGGTCACTTGCAACAAGTGTCGTGAAGGGTCACTATCTAACAAGTGCTTCAACCAGAGGCGCCTTCCGCCTCCTCCTCCTGTGAAATCTTCCAGCAATGCAGTGGTCAAGCATAATCCCAAGTTTGCAAAGGTCAATATGATGAATGCAGCTCAAGCAGAGGATTCTTCTGATGTGATCATGGGTAATCTCTCAGTTAATGATATTCCTGCTAAAGTCTTATTTGACACTGGTGCATCGCATTCTTTCATGTCATATCCTTTTGCATCGAAGCACAATTTTGATACAGAGGCATTACCTCAAGCTATGCAAGTTATTTCTCCGGCGAAGCGTTTGAGATCTACCATGTTGGTTCCGAATGTCGGTATCAAGATGGGTGATTATAGATTTCTTTCTAAACCAGTGGTTCTTGGTGACTCGGACATTGATCTTATTCTCGGAATGGACTGGCTTTATCAGCACAAAGCTCAGCTTGATTGTGCTGCCAGGGAAATTCAATTGACTCATTCTTCTAATGATGTGATCATCTATGCCTCTCGTGATGAAACCATTGGTTGTTTTCTCTCAATGAGAAGGGCGAATTGAATGCCATCTCTCGATTCCATCGTTTGTGAGTACCAAGATGTCTTTCGGAAGAGCTTCCGGTATGCCTCCTCATCGGCCACCGAGTTCAAGTATCGATCTTGAGCCGAACATCGAACCCGCTTGCAAGCGTCCATACAAGCTTGGACCTGATGAGCTGAGGGAATTGAAGAAGCAGCTCGATGAACAAGAGCGTCTGGGTTTGATTAGACCGAGTTCATCTCCTTGGGGTTGTGGTGTTCTTTTTGTCCAGAAGAAGGATGGCACGGACCGACTTTGCGTCGATTACCGTCCATTGAATAAGAAGACAATCAAGAACAAGTATCCACTTCCCAACATCAATGAGCTTTTCGAGCAACTCAAGGGTGCTACAGTGTTCTCCAAGCTTGACCTTCGTATGGGGTATCATCAAATTCGCATTCGTGAACAAGATATTCCCAAGACAGCATTCAGAACAAGCTTTGGTTCTTATGAATATACTGTCATGTCTTTCGGCCTCGTCAATGCTCCTCCAACTTTCTCTCGGATGATGAACTTCATATTCAATCCTTACACCAATGAATTCGTCTTGGTCTATCTTGATGATATCTTGGTCTTCTCCAAGAATAAGAAGGATCATGCCAAACATTTGCGATTGGTGCTAGACAAGCTCGAGAGAGTACCAATTCTATGCCAAGTTCTCCAAATGTGAATTCGGCTTGATGAAGTGCTTTATCTTGGTCATATCATCTCTGCCAAGGGCATCGCTGTTGATCCCGAGAAGGTGTCCGCAATTGTCAATTGGGAACCTCCTCGTAATGTCAAGCAGCTCCGCAGCTTTCTTGGTCTTGCAAGTTATTGCGAAGGTTTGTTGAGAACTTCTCCAAGATTGCAAAGCCTCTTTCCAACCTTCTCCGTAAGCGGTGAAGTATGTCCGGTCTCCCGAGTGTGGCGTTGCTTTCAAGACTCTCAAAGAGAAACTCGTCACAGCTCTGTTCGACTCCTCTGATGAATCCAAGCCTTATGAAGTGTTCTGTGATGCTTCTCTTCAAGGTCTCGGTCTGTGTTAATGCAAGAGAAGAGAGTTGTGGCTTATACCTCTCGCCATTGAAGCCCAACGAGAAGAACTACCCCACTCACGATCTTGAGTTGGCGGCAGTTGTGCATGCATTGATTACGTGGAGACATCTCTTGTTGGGAAGGAAAGTGGACATTTTCACGGATCACAAGAGTCTCAAGTACATCTTCACTCAGCCCAACCTCAACCTCAGTGCACTCGATGGGTCGAAATGATTCAAGAGTACAACCCAAGTATTGAGTATACTCCGGCAAAGCCAATGTCATTGCGACGCTTTGAGCAGAAAGCTTCTCGCAATGATCTAATCCTCAAGCCCTTTCACCGGATCTCTCGTGAATCTTTTATAGCTGAATCTTCAAGTTGTTCCCCAAGGCTTTCTTGCCAACCTCATAGTCTCTCCTACTTTGGAAGATCAGATTCGTGAGGCTCAACTTCTGGATGCCATGGTGAAGAAAGTGAAGCGTGGTATCGACAAGGGCATTTCCAAGTACAAGTGCTTCCGTCTTGATGACAAAGACACTCTGTTCTTTGAGGACGGATTGTGGTTCCTAAGGGTGTTCGAGAAAAGTCATTATGAGCGAGGCTCACAATTCGCTTCTATCCATTCATCCCGGAAGTACGAAGATGTACCATGACCTCAAGCAGTCATATTGGTGGACTCGAATGAAGCGAGAAATTGCTCAATTCGTGAATGAGTGTGATGTCTGCGGAAGAGTGAAAGCGAACACCAAAGACCAGCTGGTCTCCTTCAACCTCTTGCTATTCCTGAATGGAAGTTTGATCATATTGAAATGGACTTCGTGATGGCTTTCCAAAGTCCAAGCGTGGAAATGATGCTATCTTCGTTGTCATTGACAAGCTTACTAAAGTGGCTCATTTTCTTCCTATCAAAGAATCCATCACTGCAGCTCGGTTGGCGAGCTATACACCTCCAGATTGTCTCTTTGCACGGCATTCCACAAGTGATCTCTTGGACCGTGGCAGCATCTTTACCTCCAAGTTTTGGGAGTCTTTTCAAGGCCATGGGCACCAACATTCGTTCAAAGACAGCTTTCCATCCTCAAACAAGTGGCCAAGTTGAGCGAGTTAATCAAATTCTTGAAGATATGCTCGGGCTTGTGTCATTTCCTTCGGTATGAAGTGGGAAGATTGTCTTCCATATGCCGAGTTCTCTTACAACAACAGCTTCCAAGCGAGTTCGGCAAGGCCCCATTCGAAATTCTCTATGGCGAAAGTGCCGTACTCCTCTCAATTGGTGCTCGAGACAGGTGAACGCCAACTTCTTGGCAATGACTTGATCACGCGGTAAGAGATGTGCAAGGTCATTCGTGAGAATCTCAAAGCTGCGCAATCGCGCGGAAAGAGCTATTATGATGATAGGCACCGAGATGTGACTTTTGAAATCGGAGACCATGTCTACCTCGCGTCTCTCAATGAAAGGCACTCGTCGCCCGGTATCAAAGGGAAGCTTGCCCCTAGATCGTGGGTCCTTTCAAGATCATTGGGAAAAGAGGCGATCTCGCCTATCAACTTGAGCTTCCATCCAACTTTGCAAACGTGCGATGTGTTTCACGTGTCACAGCTTCGCAAGTGCTTCAAGACTCTGAACGCACTATCAACTTCAAGAGATTGACCTTCAAGAAGATCTCTCTTATCATGAGCACCCCGTGGCTATTCTTGAAGAAACCGAGCGCAAGACTCGCAACAAGTCAATCAAATTCCTGAAAGTGAAGTGGTCACACCATTCCGACCGAGAAGCTACACTGGGGCGCGAGGATCACCTCCGTTCGAGTATCCGGAGTTCTTTCAGTCCTAGATCTCGGGCGAGATCCTCTTGTAGTGGTGGAGTGTTGTAACACCCCGGAAGTAACTTTCCATAATTGTAACTCCGACTCTTGCCATTTTCGGCATTGTTATATGTTATTCCCTCCGTGGTTGGGTTTTCCTCTTTTTGCATTTTGTCCGTGTCATGCATTTTTATTATGTCATCATGTGCATCGCATTTGCATACGTGTTCGTCTCATGATTCCGAGCATTTTTCCCGTTGTCCGTTTTGCAATCCGGCACTCCTATCTCCCCGCGGCCTCTTTTACGTTTTTCCGTAGCGGGTATTAAACCTTCTCGAAATGGACCGAGGTTTGTCTAGTGGCCTTGGTATAACACCGGAGACCACCGTCAAGTTTCGGTCATTTGGAGCTCGTTTGGTACTCCAACGGTTAACCGCACCTTCATGAAAGGCCTCTTTTAAGTTGCAGCCCAACACCCTCCAAAACAGCCCAATAACCCATCTAAATCACCTCCATGCTCTCCGTCGTTCGATCACGATCGTGTGGTAAAACTACACCTCATTTGGACTCTCCTAGCTCCTCTATGCCTATTTAAGCAAACCCCGAAAATTAGGATCATCCTCTTCCCAAACCCTAAAACTGCCCTCACACAGGCGGACACGTCCGCCACGCGCCACAGATCCCGCCGCCCGGACCTATCGCGCGCACCCGTGGCCGCGCCCCGCCCGCTTCGCTGGGGCCGGGGCCCAGATCCGCCCTCATGCCAGTAGCCGCCAGCCACCATGGACCCAGCGCCCTGCCGGGCCCGCTCCGCCGCCCGCGCCGCCTCGCCTCCGACTCCGCGACCTCCGCGACCTCCTCCGGCGACCCGCTCGCTCCGCCGCGCTCTCCCGCCGGGTCCTTGGCGGGCCACCCGCCAGCCTCGTCGCCCGCCTGCCGCCGCCGGCCCTCTCCTCGGCGCCCGCTCGGCCTCCTCCACTGAGCCGCCGTCGCCGCCCTCCTCCTCCGGCGAAGCCCGCGCCGCGCCGCCACCGCCCGGATCCGCCTGATCCGGCCTCGGGCCAGCGCCACCCGTTGACCTCGTCTCCCCTCTTTTCACTAAGTGTTGCATCTTCTATTAATTTCGTGCATTTTTCATCATGTTATATCTCCGCATCCGTAGATCCATTTTTCGCGTATAATATGTCAAAATGTTCGTCTCGAAGAGTAGATCATTTCATTCCATTGCCTCATTTTCATTTGAGCTCATCTTGTTGCCCGAAATGCTGTTGGAAGAGTGCAAGGTGCTGATAGTTTCTGATTTTTATCAGAAGTTGCACTTTTGTTATTTTTGCTATGATTAATATGTGCACCCTATGAATTTGAGTCCTACATGAGTTTTGTAAAATGCCATGTCATCTTTCCAGTGGTATATGCCATGTATTTTTGTGATCTATGTGGTGACTAGCACAAGCATGCAAAGTAGGTGTCCTAATGTTGCTGATTTCAGCCCTGTTTTAGCTGATTTTGATGCCATGTTTGCTTGATGATACCGAGAGATCTATGCATATTTTGAGATACTTCAGTAAGGGTGTTTTGTAAAGCATGACTTGCTCTATCCATCCATGCCTTTGTTTGCAATTATGGGATGCCATAGCTTGAGTCAATCGAGCTCTACTTTTGCTACCAAATGATTTCTGGCAGATTGTATACGTGTTATTCAATTTTGCCTAGCTTGTTGTGGTTGACCCGTATAGGCTATGTTAGTGTTCTTGCCATGGATGTCTTCTATGTCATGTCTTCTTGATGTATGTATGCTTAGTTTATCATTTGAGGCCCTGTAGTGAGTGCATTGAGCTTGTTAACATGCCATCTCGTTATCAGTTTTTGACATGTCTAGTTGCTGAATCTGTTAACGAGACTTTCAATATTGACATGAGTGTTACTATATTTTCTAGTCCTTTTTGGCTTATGGTCAGTAAGGGACTTTTGAAATATGCTTTGAGTAGATTCGTGCCATGCCATGTTTTGCTATTTTAAGTTCCTGTAGCATGTAGTTTTGATGCTCTGAACATTGCAACCTGTTACTGTTTTTGCCATGTCCAGCCTGATTATTATTGCTCTTTTGCCATGCTTGTTTGAACCTGTTATGATGTGAACTAGCCGTAGCTCAGTGCTCATCTTTTGTCGAGCATCATGTGTAGATCACTGCCATGTGCTTTGTTGATACGTTTGGGTGCAGTAGCTTAATTATTTGTTGCTTGCTAAGTGGCATCATGCTGTTAATGGCAGATTCGCGCCAATCTTGTTTTGCTTGCCATTTCCAAACCGTGCATCCGATTCGGTGATCTTTATATCGATTTCAACGAAATCATCTCATCTTTCAGTGGCATGCTTGGTTTGCCAAGTTGATGCCTGGTTCATCATTTTCCTTCCGGGCGCACATAAGCATTGCATATCGCATCCCGCATATCATGTCATGTTTTGCATCATGTTGATTGTGCATTGCACCGTGATTTATTGTGGTTCCTTTGTTTGTGTTGTTGCTTTGGGTAGAGTCGGGAGACGAGTACGTGAACGAGGAGCCTGTTGGGAACGTTTTCGAGGATCAAGCTTTCGACAACTCTGAGAACATTGCAGGCAAGATGACCATACCCTCGAAATCACTTCTATCTTTGCTTTGCTAGATGCTCGCTCTTTTGCTATGCCTATGCTGCGATGCCTACCACTTGCTATATCATGCCACCCATATTGCCATGTCAGCCTCTAATCACCCTTTCCTAGCAAACCGTTGATTGGCTATGTTACCGCTTGCTCAGCCCTCTTATAGCGTTGCTAGTTGCAGGTGAAGCTGAAATTTGTTCCTTGTTGGAACATGGAGATGTTGTTCCTCTTTGGAACATGTTTACTTGTTGGGGATATCACAATATATATATATCTGCTATGCTTAACACATCTATATACTTGGTAAAGGGTGGAAGGCTCGGCCTTATGCAGTGTTTTGTTCCACTCTTGCCACCTAGTTTCCGTCATACGGTGTTATGTTCCTTGATTTTGCGTTCCTTACGGTTGGGTGATTTATGGGACCCCTTGACAGTTCGCTTTGAATAAGACTCGTCCAGCAAGCCCAACATTGGTTTTACCATTTGCCACCTAAGCCTTTTCCCCGGGTTTTCGCGAGCCCGAGGGTCATCTTTATTTTAACCCCCGGACCAGTGCTCCTTGAGTGCTGGCCCGAACCGGCAGATCTGGGGCCACCTCGGGCAACTCGAGGGCTGGTTTTACTCAGAGGCTGACCTATCCGGTGTGCCACGAGAACGAGATATGTGCAGCTCCTATCGGGATTTGTCGGCACAATCGGGTGGCTTTGCTGGTCTTGTTTTATTGCTGTCGAAATGTCTTGTAGTCCGGGATTCGAGATTGATCGGGTCTTCCGGTAGAAGGAATAATCCTTCGTTGACCGTGAGAGCTTATAATGGGCTAAGTTGGGACACCCTGCAGGTAATATCTTTCAAAGCCGTGCCTCATGTTATGAGGCAGATGGGAATTTGTTAATGTCGGTTGTAGAAAACCTAAAGTGGACCTCAATAAAATACACATCAACGGCGTGTGTAACTGTGATGGTCTCTTCTCGGGAGTCCGGGAAGTGAACACGATGTTGGAGTTATGTCGGACGTAAGTAGTTCAGGATCACTTCTTGATCAATATTAGTTTCACGACCGTGCTTTGCTTCTCTTCTCGCTCTCTTTTGCGAAGTAGCCACCATATATGCTAGTAAACTTGCTGCAGCTCCATTTTACTACTCAGTCCTTCCTAAAGCTTAAATAGTCTTGATCTCGCGGTGTGAGATTGCTGAGTCCCGTGACTCACGATACTTCAAACTCAGTTGCGAGTTCCGATGAGGCGGTGCAGATGATTCCACCGAGCTCAAGTGGGAGTTCGACGAGGAACGTGGTCGTTACTATGTGTCGTTTCGGATGATCAGAGTGGTGCCCAGTTGGGACGATTCGGGATCTGTGTTAGCTTGTGGGGTATCTTCTTTTATTTTGGTTCCGTAGTCGGACCTTGAGTGTACTCGAATGATGTATGTTTAATTATGTCTTTGTGTGGCGTGGCGATTGTAAGCCGACTATGTATCTTTCCCTTAATTATTACATGGGTTGTGTGAAGATTACCTCACTTGCGACATTGCTTTCAATGCGGTTATGCCTCTAAGTCGTGCCTCGACACGTGGGAGATATAGCCGCATCGGGGGCGTTATAGTTATGAAGTCAAGTATGGGAAAGCATGGAAGGCAAAGGCAAATGCTATTAGGATGTTGTATGGTGGTTATGAAGAAGCATACAACCAGGTCCCGAGGTTGTTGGGCGCGATTGCACATAAGAACCCGGGCATATTTCATGTGGTCGAAGATCACGAGGGAGTGTTCCACCGTGCCTTCTGGAGTTATGGACAATGTGTGGAGGAGTTTCAGCATTGTCGTCCGGTCTTGTCTATAGATGGCACGTTCTTGATCGGTAGATACAAGGGCACACTCATGGTAGCAATGGCGCACTCATCAAACAACAACGTGTTGCCAGTTGCATTTGCTTTGGTGCCTTCCGAGCACCAAGACAACTGGGAGTGGTTCATGGGTCATATTAGGCACAATGTGATTGGGGCTAGGGAGGTATGCATCATATCAGACCGGCACCATGGCATACTCAAGGCAATGGACATTGTGTTGGGGAACGTAGCAGAAATTCAAAATTTTCTACGCATCACCAAGATCAATCTATGGAGTAATCTAGCAACGAGGGGAAGGGGAGTGCATCTACATACCCTTGTAGATCGCTAAGCGGAAGCGTTCAAGAGAACGGGGTTGAGGGAGTCGTACTCGTCGTGATCCAAATCACCGAAGATCCTAGTGTCGAACGGACGGCACCTCCGCGTTTAACACACGTGCAGCCCGGTGACGTCTCCCGTGCCTTGATCCAGCAAGGAGAGAGGGAGAGGTTGGGGAAGACTCCGTCCAGCAGTAGCACAACGGCGTGGTGGTGATGGAGGAGCGTGGTATTCCAGCAGGGCTTCGCCAAGCACCGCGAGAGACGAGGAGGGAGAGAGGTAGGGTTGTGCCTTGGAGAGAATAACTCATGTGTTTTGCAGCCCCCAATACCTCAAGTATATATAGGGGAAGGGGAGGGGCTGCGCCCCCATCTAGGGTTCCCTCCCTAGGGGTGGTGGCAGCCCCCAAAACCCATCTAGGATGCGGCCAAGGGGGGAAAGAGAGGGGGGCGCCCTAGGGTGGGCCTTAAGGCCCATCTGGACCTAGGGTTTGCCCCCTCCCACTCTCCCTTGTGCCTTGGGCCTTGGTGGGGGCGCACCAGCCCACCTGGGGCTGGTCCCCTCCCACACTTGGCCTACGCAGCCATCTGGGGTCGTTGGCCCCACCTGGTGGACCCCCGGGACCCTCCCGGTGGTCCCGGTACGTTACCGATACCACCCGAAACTTTTCCGGTGACCAAAACAGGACTTCCCAAATATAAATCTTTACCTCCGGACCATCTCGGAACTCCTCGTGACGTCCGGGATCTCATCCGGGACTCCGAACAACATTCGGTAACCACGTATATCTATTCCCTATAACCCTAGCGTCATCGAACCTTAAGTGTGTAGACCCTACGGGTTCGGGAACCATGCAGACATGACCGAGACAAATCTCCGGCCAATAACCAACACCGGTATCTGGATACCCATGTTGGCTCCCACATGTTCCACGATGATCTCATCGGATGAACCACAATGTCAAGGATTCAATCAATCCTGTATACAATTCCCTTTGTCTAGCGGTATAGTACTTGCCCGAGATTCGATCGTCGGTATCCCGATACCTTGTTCAATCTCATTACCAGCAAGTCTCTTTACTCATTTCGTAACACATCATCCCGCTATCAACTCCTTGATCACATTGTGCAAATTATGATGATGTCCTACCGAGTGGGCCCAAAGATACCTCTCCGTCACACGGAGTGACAAATCCCAGTCTCGATTCGTGCCAACCCAACAGACACTTTCGGAGATACCCGTAGTGTACCTTTATAGCCACCCAGTTACGTTGTGAAGTTTGGTACACCCAAAGCATTCCTACGGTATCCGGGAGTTGCACAATCTCATGGTCTAAGGAAAAGATACTTGACATTTAGAAAAGCTTTAGCATACTTAACTACGATCTTGTGCTAGGCTTAGGATTGGGTCTTGTCCATCACATCATTCTCCTAATGATGTGATCCCGTTATCAATGACATCCAATGTCCATGGTCAGGAAACCATGACCATCTGTTGATCAACGAGCTAGTCAAATAGAGGCTCACTAGGGACATATTGTGGTCTATGTATTCACACATGTATTGAGGTTTCCGGCCAATACAATTATAGCATGAATAATAGACAATTATCATGAACAAGGAAATACAATAATAACCATTTTATTATTGCCTCTAGGGCATATTTACAACAGTCTCCCACTTGCACTAGAGTCAATAATCTAGTTCACATCACTATGTGATTGTAATGAATCGACACCCATGGGGTTTGATCATATCTTGCTTGTGAGAGAGGTTATTAGTCAACGAATCTGAACCTTTGAGATCCGTGTGTGCTTTGCAAATCTCTATGTCATCTCCTAGATGTAGCTACCACACTCTATTTGGAGCTATTCCAAATAATTGTTCTACTATACGAATCCGGTTTACTACTCAGAATAATCCGGATTAGTTTCAAAGTTTGCATCGGCGTAACCCTTTACGACGAACTCTTTTACCACCTCCATAATCGAGAAAATTCCTTAGTCCACTAGTTACTAAGGATAAGTTTGACAGCTGTCCTGTGATCCATTCCTGGATCACTCTTGTACCCCCAGACTGACTCATGGCAAGGCACACTTCCGGTGCGGTACACAGCATAGCATACTATAGAGCCTACGTCTGAAGCATAGGGGACGACCTTCGTCCTTTCTCTCTCTTCTGCCGTGGTCATGTCTTGAGTCTTACTCAATACTCACACCATATAACATAGCCAAGAACTCCTTCTTTGCTGATCTATTTTGAACTCCTTCAAAATCTTGTCACGGTATGTATTCATTTGAAAATACTATTAAACGTTTTGATCTATCCTTATAGATCTTGATGCTCAATGTTCAAGTAGCTTAATCCAGGTTTTCTATTGAAAAACACTTTTCAAATAACCCTATATGCTTTCCAAAAATTCTACATCATTTCCGATCAACAATATGTCAACAACATATACTCATCAGAAACGCTATAGTGCTCCCACTCACTTCTTTGGAAATACAAGTTTCTCATAAACTTTGTATAAACCCAAAATCTTTGATCATCTCATCAAAGCGTATATTCCAACTCAGAGATGCTTACTCCAGTCCTTAGAAGGATTGCTGGAGCTTTGCACACTTGTTAGCATCTTTCAGGATTGACAAAACCTTCTGGTTGTATCACATACAACCTTTCCTGAAGGATATCGTCGAGGAAACAATGTTTTGACATCCTATCTGCAAGATTTCATAAATCATGCAGTAATTGCTAATATAATTCCAACAGACTCTTAGCATCACTACGAGTGAGAAAATCTCATCGTAGTCAACTCCTTGAACTTGTCGGAAAACATCTTAACGACAAGTTGAGCTTTCTTAATGGTGATACTTACCATCATTGTCCGTCTTCCTTTTAAAATCCATCTGTACCCAACAGCCTTACGACCATCAAGTAGTTCTTCCAAAGTCTACACTTTGTTTTCATACATGGATCCTCTCTCGGATTTTATGGCCTCTAGCCATTTGTCGGAATCCAGGCCCACCATCGCTTCTCCATAGCTCGTAGGTTCATTGTTGTCTAGCAACATGACCTCCAAGACAGGATTACCGTACCATTCTGAAGTAGTACGCGTCCTTGTCGTCCACGAGGTTCGGTAGTGACTTGATCCGAAGCTTCATGATCACTATCATCAGCTTCCACTTCAATTGGTGTAGGTGCCACAGGAACAACTTCCTGTTCCCTGCTACACACTAGTTGTAGTGACGGTTCAATAACCATATCAAGTCTCCACCATCCTCCCACTCAATTCTTTCGAGAGAAACTTTTCCTCGAGAAAGGACCCGTTTCTAGAAACAATAACTTTTGCTTCCGGATCTGAAATAGGAGGTATACCCAACTGTTTTGGGTGTCCTATGAAGATGTATTTACCCGCTTTGGGTTCGAGCTCATCAGGATGAAACTTTTTCATATAAGCATCGCAGCCCCAAACTTTCAAGAAACGACAGCTTAGGTTTCTCTAAACCATAGTTCATACGGTGTCATCTCAACGGAATTACGTGGTGCCCTATTTAAAGTGAATGCGGTTGTATCTAATGCCTAACCCATGAACGATAGTGGTAATTCGATAAGAGACATCATGGTATGCACCATATCCAATAGGGTGCAGCTATGATGTTCGGACACACCATCACACTATGGTGTTCGAGACGGTATTAGTTGTGAAACAATTTCCACAAGGTCTTAATTGTGTACCAAACTCGTAACTCAGATATTCTTCTCTATGATCATATTATAGACATCTTATCCTCTTGTCACGATGATCTTCAACTTCACTCTGATATTACTTGAACCTTTCAATAATTCAGACTTGTGTTTCATTGAGTAAATATACTCTGCATCTACTCAAGCCATCTGTGAAGTAAGAACATAACAATATCCACTGTGTGCCTCGGCACTCATTGGACAGGACACATCAAAATTTATTACTTCCAAAAAGTTGCTCTCTTGTTCCATCTTACTGAAAACGAGGCTTTTCAGTCATCTTGACCATGTGGTATGATTTGCATGTCTCAAGTGATTTAGAATCAAGTGAGTCCAAACGATCCATCTGCATGGAGTTTCTTCATGCGCACATACCAATAGACATGGTTTGCATGTCTCAAACTTTTCAAAAAACGAGTGAGTCCAAAGATCCATCAACATGGAGCTTCTTCATGCGTTTTATACCAATATGACTCAAATGGCAGTGCCACAAGCAGGTGGTACTATCATTACTATCTTATATCTTTTGGCATGAACATGTGTATCACTACGATCGAGATTCAATAAACCATTCTTTTAGGTGCAAGACCATTGAAGGTATTATTCAAACAAATAGAGTAACCATTATTCTCCTTAAATGAATAACCGTATTGCGATAGACATAATCCAATCATGTCTATGCTCAACGCAAACACCAAATAACAATTATTTAGGTTTAACACCAATCTCGATGGTGGAGGGAGCAGGCGATGCTTGATCACATCAACCTTGGAAACACTTCCAACACACATCGTCATCTCACCTTTAGCTAGTTTCCGTTTATTCCGTAGCTCTTTTATTTCGAGTTACTAACACTTAGCAACCGAACCGGTATCTTAATACCCTGGTGCTACTAGGAGTACTAGTAAAGTACACATTTAATACAATGTATATCCAATATACTTCTGTTGACCTTGCCTGCCTTCTTATCTACCAAGTATCTAGGGTAATTCTGCTCCAGTGACCGTTCCCCTTATTACAGAAGCACTTAGTCTCAGGTTTGGGTTCAACCTTGGGTTTCTTCACTAGAGCAGCAGCTGATTTGTCGTTTCATGAAGTATCCCTTCTTGCCCTTGCCCTTCTTGAAACTAGTGGTTTCACTAACCATCAACAGTTGATGCTCCTTCTTGATTTCTACTTTCGCGGTGTCAAACATCGCGAATATTTCAAGGATCATCATATCTATCCCTGATATGTTATAGTTCATCACGAAGCTCTAGTAGCTTGGTGGCAATGACTCTGGAGAAACATCACTATCTCATCTGGAAGATTAACTCCCACTCGATTCAAGTGATTGTTGTACCCAGACAATCTGAGTACAAGCTCAACGATTGAGCTTTTCTCCCTTTGTTTGTAGGCTAAGAAACTCGTCGGAGGTCTCATACCTCTTGACGTGGGCACGAGCCTGAAATCCCAATTTCAGCCCTTGGAACATCTCATATGTTCCGCGACGTTTCAAAAAAAAACGTCTTCGGCGCCACAATTCTAAACCGTTTAACATTATTGAACTATCATGTAGTCATCAAAACGTGCATGTCAGATGTTCGCAACATCCACGCATTTATTTTCGAGGTTCAGACACGGCGCGTGCATTAAGGACATAAGCCTTCTGCGCAGCAATGAGGACAATCCTCAGTTTACGGACCCAGTCCGCATAATTGCTACTATCAACTTTCAACTATATTTTCTCTAGGAAAATATCTAAAACAATAGAACTGAAACGCGAGCTACGACATAATTTGCAAAGAACCTTTTGACTATGTTTAGGATAATTAAGTTCATCTAATGAACTCCCACTCAGATAGACATCCCTCTAGTCATCTAAGTGATACATGATCCGAGTCAACTAGGCCGTGCCCGACCATCATGTGAGACGGACTAGTCATCATCAGTGAACATCTTCATGTTGATCGTATCCACTATACGACTCATGTTCGACCTTTCGGTCTCTTGTGTTTCGAGGCCATGTCTGTACATGCTAGGCTCGTCAAGTCAACCTAAGTGTTTCGCGTGTGTAAATCTAGCTTACACCCGTTGTATGTGAGCGTTAGAATCTATCACACCGATCATCACATGGTGCTTGAAACAACGAACTTTCGCAACGGTGCAGTTAGGGGAACACTTTCTTGAAATTATTATGAGGATCATCTTATTTACTACCGTCGTTCTAAGCAAATAAGATGCATAAACATGATAAACATCACATGCAATCAAATAGTGACATGATATGACCAATATCATTTTGCTCCTTTTGATCTCCATCTTCGGGGCTCCATGATCGTCATCGTCACCGGCATGACACCATGATCTCCATCATCGTGTCTCCATGAAGTTGTCTCGCCAACTATTACTTCTACTACTATGGCTAACAGTTTAGCAACAAAGTAAAGTAATTACATGGCGTTATTCAATGACACGCAGGTCATACAATAAATTAAAGACAACTCCTATGGCTCCTGACAGTTGTCATACTCATCGACATGCAAGTCGTGATTCCTATTACAAGAATATGATCAATCTCATACATCACATATATTTCATTCATCACATCCTTCATGGCCATATCACATCACATAGCATACCCTGCAAAAACAAGTTAGACGTCCTCTAATTGTTGTTTGCATGTTTTACGTGGCAGCTATGGGTTTCTAGCAAGAACGTTTCTTACTACGCAAAAGCCACAACGTGATATGCCAATTGCTGTTTACCCTTCATAAGGACCCTTTTCATCGAATCCTATCCGACTAAAGTGGGAGAGACTGGCACCCGCTAGCCACCTTATGCAACAAGTGCATGTCAGTCGGTGGAACCTGTCTCACGTAAGTGTACGTGTAAGGTCGGTCCGGGCCGCTTCATCCCACAATACCGTCGAAACAAGATAGGACTAGTAATGGTAAGCATATTGAACAAAATTAACGCCCACAACAACTTGTGTTCTACTCGTGCATAGAATCTACGCAATAGGCCTAGCTCATGATGCCACTGTTGGGGAACGTAGTAGAAATTCAAAATTTTCTACGCATCACCAAGATCAATCTATGGAGTAATCTAGCAACGAGGGGAAGGGGAGTGCATCTACATACCCTTGTAGATCACTAAGCGGAAGCGTTCAAGAGAACGGGGTTGAGGGAGTCGTACTCGTCGTGATCCAAATCACCGAAGATCCTAGTGCCTAACGGACGGCACCTCCGCGTTCAACACACATGCAGCCCGGTGACGTCTCCCGTGCCTTGATCCAGCAAGGAGAGAGGGAGAGGTTGGGGAAGACTCCGCCCAGCAGCAGCACAGCGGCGTGGTGGTGATGGAGGAGCGTGGTATTCCAGCAGGGCTTCGCCAAGCACCGCGAGAAACGAGGAGGGAGAGAGGTAGGGCTGCGCCTTGGAGAGAATAACTCATGTGTTTTGCAGCCCCCAATACCTCAAGTATATATAGGGGAAGGGGAGGGTCTGCGCCCCCATCTAGGGTTCAGGGGCGGACCCAGAACAAAAACCACCCGGTGTCCACGTGTACATCAAACTCGACAACCTAAAATGTTCGATGATATAAATCCTTATAAAATGAAGCATTTCACTTGAAATTTTCGTTGATTATGTAAAGCTGTACAATAAAACAAAAGAAGCCCAAACAATAAAAACAAATACAATGACCAACTAAAAAAATATGATCAGTGACCGCAACAAAAATTCCCATATAATTTGCCGCTTAATATATTATCACAAAAACAACTGCTATGGATGCAAGAATAGAAACAATAAATAAAATATATATTGAGTGAACTGTGCGGTTGTAGAGTTAAAAGTTACTCAAAAATACCATAACAAAAAATTATTCAAAATTGTGTCTTATTGCCGTGCATATGGTCGAGAAATAATCTGAAGTTCCAAATAGATGTGAATCTCTAAGGAAAATTATCAAATCACAGTCAGATTCTCGATTGTAATACCGATAAATTTAAAAACTCTAACCATGTAATTTAGGTAACTGGAATTTGAGATAGGTACACGTTGAGCCACAGCGGTTTCCTTCGATTATTTAGCGATCTGCAGCAGCAAGCGAAGCGAGGCAGGTCTTTGGCGGGTGGTGTCATTTTCTAGGCGACCGCCCGGTTGGTGGTGGCGACCGCGCCACTAAGTGTAAGTGGGCATGCAGCAAGCTGACCGCCAATGTTAGGCACATACGTCATGAGAGAGCACGTCAGGTTCCAATAATCGACTGCGGGATGGGCTGCACCTGCACTGAGTGCTCGCCATGTGTTTCTCTCTCTCTCTCTCTCTCTCTCTAGCTTGTTTCAACCGGTGTCCAGCTTTATTTTTTACCGGTGTCCAAGGCCCAAAGTGCGTACTATACATAACGTAAGCTGGATTTCTACCCGGTGTCCAGTGACACCGGCTGGACCAACGTAGGTCCGCCCCTGCTAGGGTTCCCTCCCTAGGGGTGGCGGCAGCCCCCAAAACCCATCTAGGGTGTGGCCAAGGGGGGAAAGAGAGGGGGCCGCCCTAGGGTGGGCCTTAAGGCCCATCTGGACCTAGGGTTTGCCCCCTCCCACTCTCCCTTGCGCCTTGGGCCTTGGTGGGGGGCGCACCAGCCCACCTGGGGCTGGTCCCCTCCCACACTTGGCCTACGCAGCCATCTGGGGTCGTTGGCCCCACCTGCAGGTGGACCCCCGGGACCCTCTCGGTGGTCCCGGTACGTTACCGATAGCACACGAAACTTTTCCGGTGACCAAAACAGGACTTCCCATATATAAATCTTTACCTCCGGACCATTTCGGAACTCCTCGTGACGTCCGGGATCTCATCCAGGACTCCGAACAACATTCGGTAACCACGTATATCTATTCCCTATAACCCTAGCGTCATCGAACCTTAAGTGTGTAGATCCTACGGGTTCGGGAACCATGCAGACATGACCGAGACAACTCTCCGACCAATAACCAACAGCGGGATCTGGATACCCATGTTGGCTCCCACATATTCCATGATGATCTCATCGGATGAACCACGATGTCAAGGATTCAATCAATCCCGTATACAATTCCCTTTGTCTAGCGCTATAGTACTTGCCCGAGATTGGATCATCGGTATCCCGATACCTTGTTCAATCTCGTTACCGGCAAGTCTCTTTACTCGTTTCGTAACACATCATCCCGCGATCAACTCCTTGATCACATTGTGCACATTATGATGATGTCCTACCGAGTGGGCCCAGAGATACCTCTCCGTCACACGGAGTGACAAATCCCAGTCTCGATTCGTGCCAACCCAACAAACACTTTCGGAGATACCCGTAGTGTACCTTTATAGCCACCCAGTTACGTCGTGACGTTTGGTACACCCAAAGCATTCCTACGGTATCCGGGAGTTGCACAATCTCATGGTCTAAGGAAAAGATACTTGACATTTAGAAAAGCTTTAGCATACGAACTACACGATCTTGTGCTAGGCTTAGGATTGGGTCTTGTCCATCACATCATTCTCCTAATGATGTGATCCTGTTATCAATGACATCCAATGTTCATGGTCAGGAAACCATGACTATCTGTTGATCAACGAGCTAGTCAACTAGAGGCTCACTAGGGACATATTGTGGTCTATGTATTCACACATGTATTGAGGTTTCCGGTCAATACAATTATAGCATGAATAATAGACAATTATCATGAACAAGGAAATGCAATCATAACCATTTTATTATTGCCTCTAGGGCATATTTCCAACACATTGTTATTCCAGGATTTCCAAAGCTTCACCACAGATGGTGCATGAGGCATTTCGTGGCCAACTTTTACTGGGCATGTAAGAGCAAGGAGCTCAGCAAAGACCTTACCCATGTATGTGTGGCCTTCACCACCGATGGTTTTGATGCTCGGTACAACAAAATCTTTGCAGCGGTGAATGAAGGGGGAAAAAGAGTTCTTAACTAGGAATTTAAGCGAGAAGCACAAGTGGGCACGCGCTCATGACGATGGTGGTAGGCGATATGGCGACATGACGAGCAATCTAGTAGAATGTTTCAACAATGTGCTGAGGGTGCTCGTGCATTGCCGGTGACTGCAATAGTGGAGTACACCTTCTTCAAGCTTAATGAGTACTTTCGAGAGGCATTACGAAGAGACGCAAAATGGATAGGTGAAAAAGGATTATCCGGAAAAGGTTGATGAATGGTTGCAGTTACAAGCAAGCAAGTCTTCACGGCAACAAGTTATCATATTCGACAGAATTGAAATGATCTGTCAAATTGATGAGCCAGGTGGCACAACACGAGACGGTTTTCAATATGGTGGTGCTGCATTTGAGGTGCGTCCGAAGACTCGGTGGTGCCAGTGCAAGAGGCCTGGTAAGTATCATTGGCCATGCTCGCATTTGATAACGGCGGCGAAGGCGAGAAACATACATGTTTGTGATGGAAAAACTGTGCGGATGCAAGAGTTTCATGTGGAAGCTACTAGGTTCACATGGGCGCCAAGATTTCACCCTTTCTTGGACCAATCATAGTGGCCTGAGTACCATGGCCCTCATATTAAGCCAGACCCTCTTCTGAAGGTGGATACCAAGGGTAGAACGAGAACTAAGAGGTTCAAGGGTGATATGGATGACCTGGCTGGATACACTCGCATGAAACAATTTGGTAGCGGTCATTTCATGGAGGCTCCTGACACTATCAACTGTGGGGTGTGCGGTGAAGGGCGACACAATGAGCGGACATGCAAGAAAAGGAAAACAAGTCGTGGAGGTGGCACCGATGGTGACAGTGGTGGTGGTCGAGGAAGCACAAGTGACAGAGGTGGTGGTGGTGGTCGTAGAGGGAGCACAAGTGCTAGAGGTGCTAGTGTTCGTAGAGGGAGTACAAGTGCTAGAGGTGGTAGTCGAGCAAGCACAAGTGCTAGAGGTGGTGGTGGTCGGAGAGGAAGCTCAAGTGCTAGAGGTGGTGGTGTTCTTAGAGGAAGCACAAGTGGTAGAGGTGGTGGTGGTCGTAGAGGAATGGTTGATAACGGATCGGCCTTCGGTTATTTGCTTAATCTAGATGGTTGATCTAATAATAATGGTATATTGTTTGTTCATACAATTCCTAGCATTTATTGATTTACTGTATTTACACATTTGCTCTCTTTGTGTCTTGTGCTAACAATTGTTCATTTTGTAGGCATGGCTTCATCCCGTTCCAGGACGAGGCCGGCATGCGCGGACCAAGAGGACATGCCGAAGACGTGGATGGAGGCCAGGTTGGACAAGGAGAAGGAGAAGGATGTGCCCACACCACCATGTTGGTGTGGTGATGTTTGCAAGCTGAAGGTGTCCACTGACCGCAAGAAGTCATGGACAGAAGGTAGAAGGTTTTTCGTGTGTCCCAACTATGCACATGATCGTCGAAGGCCAACTAACGCATATGACATACCACCAGTATGTTAGGTCTACATACATAAACCTCAACAAGTTTGAACTCATATTACTAACAAAAACGTGATATTTATGTAGTCGCCTCCTCCACTTTGCAAGTACTTCACTTGGATAGGTCACGAGGTGCCAAAAGATGTCCAAGAGGACCAACATCGAGATTACTTACGGAGGCAGCGCCTGTTCGAGGAGTCCTTTGCACGGGGATTGGAGCATGAGCGTCGTGAGTAGGAGAAGAACGAGCGCAAGAAGCGTGAGCAAGAGAGGGCACGCAAAGAGAAGGAGGATCGTCAAGAAGAGAGGGCAAGAAAACTTGCAAGGGCTCGTGATGCACGAGAGGAGGACGAGGCACGTGACAAGAAGGGAAAGTGGCCCCTTACTACCCAGTAGACAAATGGAAAAGGCACCGGCATCGATGATGGACTTTCGAGACTATGTTTAATGTATGAACTTGTCATTCGAGACCTTGTGTGGTTATGAACTTGTCATTTGAGACCTTGTGTGGTCATGGACTATTTATGTCATTCGAGACATCGTGTGTGATGAACTTTTCATTGAGATTATGTGCAAACTATGTTTGTCATTCGAGACTAGTATGCTTTCTTCATATTTTGGGTTGAGACTACTATGCTTTGTTCAAATTTTGGGTTGAGACTAGTATCTTTCTTCATGTTACAAAGGAAGAAAGAATGTGCACCAAGACTAAACACCAGGGAGCCTAGCGTTTGGCCATTTGAGCCACGTCAACCAGACGCAAGGGACCGTGGCGTCTGGGTGGTGCACAGTTGCATTTCGTCTCTGTTGATTTTGAGGGGGTACCAGACGCCAGAATGCCTGGCGTTTGGTTATTGAAACCACGTCAACCGACGCCAGAGCCCTGGCGTCTGGTGCTACGATTACATTTAAACCTCATGATTTTGAAATACCGGCGCTGTGGTGCTGGCGTTTGGCTATTTGGGCCACGTCAACCAGACGCCAGGGGCCGTGGCGTTTGGGTGTTGCACAGTTACTTTTTCTTCTATTAATTTTGGGGGGGTACCAGACGCCACGGAACCTGGCGTTTGGCTATTTGGGCCACGTCAACCAGACGCCAAGGACCTTGGCGTCTGGGTCCAGTTTCACTTAGCATATGTGGATAAGATGCTTTGGGCCCACAGCTAGCCCTCTCATTCCGTTCATCTCCACTCACATTCACGAGCTGCTGCCCCCTCACTCCGTCTCCATCACCCCAACCCCCCTCAAATCTCTCACAAATCGGTCCCGTTTCACCGTTGGATCTTCGGGATTTCATAACAAGAAGGTAAATCAACTCAACCCCCATTTTTTGGTTGGTTTAATGTATCATATTTTTGTGCAAACCCTAGTTTTATTTTTCCTAGTGGTTATGCTCAAGGGGTAGGTAAATCAAACTCCACCCCCATTCCATTCATCTCCACTCACATTCACGTGCTGCTGCCCCCCTCAGATGGATATGGGTGCTCAGTGGGTGCTTAGCCCTACTGTTCATGTCCAAGGCCTTCCTCCAAGCGTTGTGCAAGTTAGTAAAGTGTTCCCCACTTTTGATTGGTTGAAGACTAAATTCATGTTGAAGCAAGGGTTGAAGGAAGACGATTTTGTGTACTACGTCAGCAGGAGGCAGTCAGATGGCCCTGGGGAAAGAAAATGATTGACATAACTGATGATGGAAAGATTCAAGAAATGCTGAGCGAATGGGAACGGAAAAGGGTTGTTGAGTTGCATTGCTACCGGAAACCGAGTTATATGTGATGTTTATGTCGTTTGAACTATCTTGCTTATGTCCTAGTGGTTTGAAAAAACTATGTAATGCTTATGTCTTAGTGGTTTGAACTATCGTGGTCATCAACTATTTGTGTAATTTGAGACTATGTCATTTGAAACCTTATGTGTGTTGAACTTGTCGTTTGAACTAGTGGTTTGAAAAGACTATGTAATGCTTATGTATGTTATTCGAGACTAATCTTCTATGTATCATGATATTTGTGTCATTTACAGTGTATAACAATTCGTGCAATTAGGTAGCTAGACAAAACTACAAGCGAAAAGAGAAGTGTTTTCTGCACCAGGACCAGACACCAAGGACCCTGGCGTCTGGCACCCCTGCTTTGCCATGTTCTGCTGCCAGTCGACACCCAGACGCAAAGGACCCTGGCGTCTGGTCCTCTGACTTACAGCCAGATGCCAAGGACCCTGGCGTCTGGTCCCCTGTGCATATAAATGGCTAAATGGCTCCTTCTAACAGATTTCATCAACACTTCATAGCAATCAATGAATTCATAGACATCACAGGAAACAACATTTCACATAAATCACATGATTGAGTACTACTTTTAAACGACAAATTCATGTCATACATTCGTAGCAACTTCACGAATCCATTGCAACTTAATTCGAACGGCAACAAGTTCACGGAAAGAAACGACAACAAGTTCATGGAAAGAGACTACAACAAGTGTTGGAAATATGCCCTAGAGGCAATAATAAAAGGATTATTATTATATTTCCTTGTTCATGATAATTGTCTTTTATTCATGCTATAATTGTATTATCCGGAAATCGTAATACACGTGTGAATACATAGACCACAATATGTCCCTAGTGAGCCTCTAGTTGACTAGCTCGTTGATCAACAGATAGTCATGGTTTCCTGACTATGGACATATGATGTCATTGATAACGGGATCACATCATTAGGAGAATGATGTGATGGACAAGACCCAATCCTAAGCATAGCACAAGATCGTGTAGTTCGTTTTGCTAGAGCTTTTCCAATGTCAAGTATCTCTTCCTTAGACCATGAGATCGTGTAACTCATGGATACCGTAGGAGTGCTTTGGGTGTACCAAGCGTCACAACGTGGCGGGTGACTATAAAGGTGCACTACGGTATCTCGAAAGTGTCATTGGGTTGACACGGATCGAGACTGTGATTTGTCACTCCGTATTACGGAGAGGTATCACTGGGCCCACTCGGTAGTGCATCATCATAATGAGCTCAAAGTGACCAAGTGTCTGGTCACGGGATCATGCATTACGGTATGAGTAAAGTGACTTGCCGGTAATGAGATTGAACGAGGTATTGGGATACCGACGATCGAATCTCGGGCAAGTAACATACCGTCTGACAAAGGGAATAGTATACGGGATTGATTGAATCCTCGACATCGTGGTTCATCCGATGACATCATCGAGGAGCATGTGGGAGCCAACATGGGTATCCAGATCCCGCTATTGGTTATTAACCGGAGAGCAATCTCGGTCATGTCTGCATGTCTCCCGAACCCGTAGGGTCTACACACTTAAGGTTCGGTGACGCTAGGGTTATTAGGAAGACTTATATGTGATTAACGAATGTTGTTCGAGTCCGGATGAGATCCGGACGTCACGAGGAGTTCGGAATGGTCGGGAGGTGAAGATTTATATATGGGAAGTTGTCATACGGACACGGAAAGTTTGAGGGCATATCGGTATTGTACCGGGCCACCGGAGAGGTTCCGGGGTCCACCGGAGGGCCACCCCTCTCGGAGGGCCTCATGGGCCGCAAGGGCAGGGAACCAGCCTGGAGGCTGGGCCCCCCCAGGCCCATGCGCCTAGGGTTGGGGAGGAACCCTAGTGGGGCGCCCCTTTGCTTGGGGGGCAAGCCCCCTCCACAGCCGCCGCCCCTCTAGATCTCATCTAGAGGGGCCGCCCCTTCCCCTTCCCCTATAAATAGAGGGGGAGGGAGGCTGAACACCTGATCCAAGGCGCAGCCCTCCCTCCCAACACCTCTCCTCCTCCGTTGAGTGCTTGGCGAAGCCTGCCGAGATCTTGCCTCTCCACCATCATCACGCCGTCGTGCTGCTGCTGGAGCCTTCTTCCTCAACTTCTCCTTCCCCCTTGCTGGATCATGAAGGAGGGGACCTCGTCCGTTCCGTACGTGTGTTGAATGCGGAGGTGCTGTCCGTTTGGCACTTGGTCATCGGTGATTTGAATCACGGCGAGTACGACTCCATCATCACCGTTCCCTTGAATGCTTCCGCACGCGATCTACAAGTGGTATTTAGATGCAATCTTTCTCCCATGACTCGTTGCTTAGATGAACTCATAGATGGATCTTGGTGAAACCATAGGAAAAATTTTAATTTTCTGCAACGTTCCCCAACAGTGGCATCATGAGCTAGGTCTATGCGTAGTTCTCTATTGCACGAGTAGAACACAATTTTGTTGTGGGCGTAGATCTTGTCAACTTGCTTGCCGCTACTAGTATTTTCTTGCTTCAGCGGTATTGTGGGATGAAGCGGCCCGGACCGACCTTACGTGCGCTTCGTGAGACAGGTTCCACCGGTGACATGCACTAGTTGCATAAGGTGGCTAGCGGTGTCTGTCTCTCCTACTTTAGTTGGAGCGGATTAGATGAAAAGGGTCCTTAGGAAGGGTAAATAGAAGTTGACAAAATCACGTTGTGGTTATTCGTAGGTAAGAAAACGTTCTTGCTAGAACCCAATTGCAGCCACGTAAAAGATGCAACAACAATTAGAGGACGTCTAACTTGTTTTCGCAGCAATTGTCATGTGATGTGATATGGCCAGAAGTTGTGATGAATGATATATTGTGATGTATGAGATCATGTTCTTGTAATAGGAATCACGACTTGCATGTCGATGAGTATGACAACCGGCAGGAGCCATAGGAGTTGTCCTAATTATTGTATGACCTGCGTGTCATTGATTCAACACCATGTAAATTACTTTACTTATTGCTAAACGTGTTAGCCATAGTAGTAGAAGTAATAGTTGGCGAGCAACTTCATGGAGACACGATGATGGAGATCATGATGATGGAGATCATGGTGTCATGCGGTGACAAGATGATCATGGAGCCCAAGATGAAGATCAAAGGAGCTATATGATATTGGCCATATCATGTCACTACTTTATATAATTGCATGAGATGTTTATTATGTTTTATGCATCTTGTTTACTTAGAACGGCGGTAGTAAATAAGATGATCCCTTATAATAATTTCAAGAAAGTGTTCCCCTAACGTGCACCGTTGCTAAAGTTAAATGCTTTGAAGCACCACGTGATGATCGGTGTGATAGATCCTTACGTTCACATACAACGGGTGTAAGACAGTTTTACACATGCGAAACACTTAGGGTTAACTTGACTAGCATGTACAGACATGGCCTCGGAACACAAGAGACCGAAAGGTCGAACATGAGTCGTATGGAAGATACGATCAACATGGAGATGTTCACCGACGATGACTAGTCCGTCTCACGTGATGATCGGACACGGCCTAGTCGACTCGGATAATGTAACACTTAGATGACTAGAGGGATGTCAAATCTGAGTGGGGGTTCATTAAATAATTTAATTAGATGAACTTAATTATCATGAACATTAGTCTAAAATCTTTGCAAATGTCTTGTAGATCAAATGGCCAACGCTCATGTCACCATGAACTTCAACGCGTTCCTAGAGAAAACCAAGCTGAAAGATGATGGCAGCAACTATTCGGCTGGGTCCGGAACCTGAGGATCATCCTCATAGCAGCCAAGAAACAATATGTCCTAGAAGCACCGCTAGGTGAAGCACCCATCCCAGAGAACCAAGACATTATGAATGCTTGGCAGTCTCGTGCTGATGATTACTCCCTCGTTCAGTGCGGCATGCTTTACAGCTTAGAACCGGGGCTCCAAAAGCGTTTTGAGCAACACGGAGCATATGAGATGTTCGAGGAGCTGAAAATGGTTTTCAAGCTCATGCCCGGTCGAGAGATATGAAGTCTCCGACAAGTTCTATAGTTGTAAGATGGAGGAAAACAGTTCATCGGTGAGCACATACTCAAAATGTCAGGTTGCACAACCGCTTGTCCCAGTGGACATTAACCTCCGGACGAGGCGGTCATTGACAGAATCCTTGATCGCTCCCACCAAGCTACAAGAGCTTTGTGATGAACTACAATATGCGGGGGATGGTGAAGACCATTCTGAAGTATTCTCAATGCTGAAGTCAGCAGAGGTTGAAATCAAGAAAGAACATCAAGTGTTGATGGTCAATAAAACCACTAAGTTCAAGAAGGGCAAGGGTAAGAAGAACTTCAAGAAGGACGGCAAGGATGTTGCCGCGCCCGATAAGCCGATTGCTTGGGAAGAAGTCAAAGAATGGACCCAAGCACGAGACTGAGTGATTTTATTGCAAAGGACGGGCCATTTGGGCGGAACTGCCCCAAATACTTAGCGGACAAGAAGGCCGGCAACACTAAAGGTATATTTGATATACATATAATTGATGTGTACCTTACCAGTACTCGTAGTAACTCCTGGGTATTTGATACCGGTGCCGTTGCTCATATTTGTAACTCACAGCAGGAGCTGCGGAATAAACGGAGACGGCAAAGGGCGAGGTGACGATCTGGCGTCGGGAATGGTTCCAAGGTCGATGTGATCGCCGTCGACACGCTACCTCTACATTTACCTACGGGATTAATTTTAAACCTCAATAATTGTTATTTAGTGCCAAGTTTGAGCATGAACATTGTATCAGGATCTCGTTTAATGCGAGATGGCTACTCATTTAAATCCGAGAATAATGGTTGTTCTATTTATATGAGAGATATGTTGTATGGTCATGCTCCGATGGTCAATGTTTTATTCTTAATGAATCTCAAGCGTAATATTACACATATTCATAGTGTGAATACCAAAAGATGTAAAGTTGATAACGATAGTCCCACATACTTGTGGCACTGCCGCCTTGGTCACATTAGTGTCAAGCGCATGAAGAAGCTCCATTCTGATGGACTTTTAGAGTCTCTCGTTTATGAATCATTTGACACATGCGAACCATGCCTCATGGGCAAAATGACCAAGACTCCGTTCTCCGGAACAATGGAGCAAGCAACCAACTTATTGGAAATCATACATACCGATGTGTGCGGTCCAATGAGCGTTGAGGCTCGCGAAGGATATCGTTATGTTCTCACTCTCACTGATGACTTGAGTAGATATGGGTATGTCTACTTGATGAAACACAAGTCTGAGACCTTTGAAAAGTTCAAGGAATTTCAGAATGAGGTAGAGAATCAACGTGACCGAAAAATAAAGTTCTTACGATCATCATGGAGGAGAATATTTAAGTCACGAATTTGGTACACACTTAAGGAAATGTGGAATCGTTTCACAACTCACGCCGCTGGAACACCTCAACAGAACGGTGTGTCCGAGCGTCGTGTCGCACTCTATTGGATATGGTGCGATCTATGATGTCTCTTACCGATTTCCGCTATCATTTTGGGGATCGCTCTAGAGACAGCTACATTCACTTTAAATAGGGCACCGTCTAAATCCGTTGAGACGACACCGTATGAATTATGGTTTGGGAAGAACCTAAGCTGTCATTTCTAAAAGTTTGGGGATGCGATGCTTATGTCAAGAAACTTCAACCTGAAAAGCTCGAACCCAAGTCGGAAAAATGCGTCTTCATAGGATACCCTAAGGAAACCATTGGGTATACCTTCTACCTTAGATCCGACGGCAAGATATTTGTTGCCAAGAACGGATCCTTTCTTGAAAAAGAGTTTCTCTCGAAAGGAGTAAGTGGGAGGAAAGTAGAACTCGATGAAGTACTACCTCTTGAACCGGAAAGTAGTGCAGCTTAGGAAAATGTTCTGTGGTGCCTACACCTCTTGGAGAGGAAATTAATGATGATGATCAAGGTACTTGGATCAAGTTGCTCTTGAACCAGTGGGTCCACAAGGACACGTTCCACACAGTGGTATGGCAACCCTGTCACGGAAATCATGTTGTTAGACAACGGTGAACCTTGAACTATGAAGAAGCGATGGCGGGCCCAGATTCCAACAAATGGCTTGAAGCCATGCAATCCAAGATAGGATCCATGTATGAAAACAAAGTATGGACTTTGACAGACTTGCCTCGATGATCGACGGCGATAGAAAACAAATGGATCTTTAAGAAGAAGACGGACGCGGATGGTAATGTCACCATCTATAAAGCTCGACTTGTCGCTAAAGGTTATCGGCAAGTTCAAGGGTTGACTACGATGAGACTTTCTCTCCGTGGCGAAGCTGAAGTCCGTCCGAATCATGTTAGCAATTGCCGCATACTATGATTATGAAATATGGCAAATGGACGTCAAAACAGCATTCCTTAACGGCTATCTTAAGGAAGAACTGTATGATGCAGCGGAAGGTTTTGTCGACCCTAAGAATGCTAACAAGGTATGCAAGCTCCAGCGATCCATTTATGGGCTGGTGCAAGCATCTCGGAGTTGGAATATTCGCTTTGATGAGATGATCAAAGCGTTTGGGTTTATCTTGAGACTTATGGAGAAGCTGCGTTTATAAGAAAGTGAGTGGGAGCTCAGTAGCATTTCTCATATTATATGTAGATGACATACTTTTGATGGGAAATGATATAGAACTCTTGGACAACATTAAGGCCTACTTGAATAAAAGTTTTTCAATGAAGGACCTTGGAGAAGCTGCTTATATATTAGGCATCAAGATCTATAGAGATAGATCGAGACGCCTCATAGCTCTTTCACAAAGCACATACCTTGATAAGATTTTGAAGAAGTTCAAAATGGACCAGTCCAAGAAAGGGTTCTTGCCTGTACTGCAAGGTGTGAGATTGAGCTCGGCTCAATGCCCGACCACGGCAAAAGATAAAGAAGAGATGAGCGTCATCCCTATGCCTCGCCATAGGATCTATTATGTATGCCATGCTGTGTACCAGACCTGATGTAAACCTTGCCGTAAGTTTGGTAGGAAGGTACCAAAGTAATCCCGCAAGGAACACCGGACAGCGGTCAAGAATATCCTGAAGTACCAAAAGGACAAAGGACATGTTTCGTTTATGGAGGTGACGAAGAGCTCGTCAGAAAGTGTTACGTCGACGCTTAGCTTCGACACAGATCTGGATGACTCTAAGTCACAAACCGGATACGTGTATATGTTGAATGGTGGAGCGATGGCTGGTGCAGCTGCAAGCATAGCCGTCGTGGCGGGATCTACGTGTGAAGCGGAGTACATGGCAGCCTCGGAGGCAGCGCATGAAGCAATTTGGGTGAAGGAGTTCATCACCGACCTAGGAGTCATACCCAATGCGTCGGGGCCAATCAAACTCTTCTGTGACAACACTGGAGCTATTGCACTTGCCAAGGAGCCCATGTTTCACAAGAAGACCAGGCACATCAAGCGTCGCTTCAACTCCATTCGTGAAAATGGTCAAGATGGAGACATAGAAATTTGCAAAGTGCATACGGATCTGAATGTCGCAGATCCGTTGACTAAACCTCTTCATGGGCAAAACATGATCAACACCGAACTCTATGGGTGTTCGATTCATCACAATGTAACTAGATTATTGACTCTAGTGCAAGTGGGAGACTGTTGGAAATATGCCCTAGAGGCAATAATAAAAGGATTATTATTATATTTCCTTGTTCGTGATAATTGTCTTTTATTCATGCTATAATTGTATTATCCGGAAATCGTAATACACGTGTGAATACATAGACCACAATATGTCCCTAGTGAGCCTCTAGTTGACTAGCTCGTTGATCAATAGATAGTCATGATTTCCTGACTATGGACATTGGATGTCATTGATAACGGGATCACATCATTAGGAGAATGATGTGATGGACAAGACCCAATCCTAAGCATAGCACAAGATCCTGTAGTTCGTTTTGCTAGAGGTTTTCCAATGTCAAGTATCTCTTCCTTAGACCATGAGATCGTGTAACTCCCGGATACCGTAGGAGTGCTTTGGGTGTACCAAACGTCACAACGTGGCGGGTGACTATAAAGGTGCACTACAGGTATCTCCGAAAGTGTCATTGGGTTGACACGGATCGAGATGGATTTGTCACCGTATTACGGAGAGGTATCACTGGGCCCACTCGGTAGTGCATCATCATAATGAGCTCAAAGTGACCAAGTGTCCGGTCACGGGATCATGCATTACTGATGCGAGTAAAGTGACTTGCGGTAACGAGATTGAGCGAGGTATTGGGATACCGACGATCGAATCTCGGGCAAGTAACATACCGTCTGACAAAGGGAATAGTATACGGGATTGATTGAATCCTCGACATCGTGGTTCATCCGATGACATCATCGAGGAGCATGTGGGAGCCAACATGGGTATCCAGATCCCGCTGTTGGTTATTAACCGGAGAGCAATCTCGGTCATGTCTGCATGTCTCCCGAACCCGTAGGGTCTACACACTTAAGGTTCGGTGACACTAGGGTTATTAGGATGCCTTATATGTGATTACCGAATGTTGTTCGGAGTCCCGGATGAGATCCCGGACATCACGAGGAGTTCCGGAATGGTCCGGAGGTGAAGATTTATATATGGGAAGTTATCATACGGACACCGGAAAGTTTCGGGGGCATATCGGTATTGTACCGGGGCCACCGGAGAGGTTCCGGGGGTCCACCGGGAGGGGCCACCCCTCTCGGAGGGCCTCATGGGCCGCAAGGGGCAGGGAACCAGCCCCTGGAGGGTTGGGCGCCCCCCCTTGGGCCCATAGGGTTGGGGGAGGAACCCTAGTGGGGGCGCCCCCTTTGCTTGGGGGGCAAGCCCCGCTCCCTGGCCGCCGCCCCCCTCTAGATCTCATCTAGAGGGGGCCGGGCCCCTTCCCCCTTCCCCTATAAATAGAGAGGCGAGGGGAGGGCTGAACACCTGATCCAAGGCGCAGCCCCTCCCCTCCCCAACACCTCTCCTCCTCCGTTGAGTGCTTGGCGAAGCCTGCCGAGATCTTGCCTCTCCACCATCATCACGCCGTCGTCTGCTGCTGGAGCCTTCTTCCTCAACCTCTCCTTCCCCTTGCTGGATCAAGAAGGAGGAGACGTTGTCCGTTCCGTCACGTCGTTGAACGCGGAGGTGCTGTCCGTTCGGCACTTGGTCATCGGTGATTTGAATCACGGCGAGTACGACTCCATCATCACCGTTCCCTTGAACGCTTCCGTACGCGATCTACAAGTGGTATGTAGATGCAATCTCTCTCCCATGACTCGTTGCTTAGATGAACTCATAGATGGATCTTGGTGAAACCGTAGGAAAAATTTTAATTTTCTGCAACGTTCCCCAACAACAAGTTCATCGAAACAAACAAAAACAAGCTCAAGCTCATTGAAACAAACTACAACAAGCTCACTTCCTCCTCCTTCCTCTCTTCACGATATCTGCAAGTGTATGCTCCTCCTCTTCGCTAGCCTCCTCCTCTTTGCTAGCCTCCTCCTCTTCGCTAGCCTCCTCCGCCTCCGCATCATTGTTGGACTTAAATTTTTGCATTCATGTAGGCATAAATTGATGAGGATACTCCGGACTATGGAATTGAGTGTTCCATGTCTTCTTTCTACCTTTCTTGCCTGGTGTCTTATCTATGGCTTTGCCTTTTCTAGAGCGGGCATTGCCTTGTGTTGGCTGTGTAACCTGTGATGGTTGTGGAGCATCAACATCATACTCATGCTCTTGTTGTTCTTGCTCCTCTTCTTGTGTTGGCTCCTCTTGATGTGTTGCCTCCTCTTCATTGCCCTCCTCCTGTATGTCCTCTTCGTTGTGGAGATAACAACGTTTACAAGCTCTGCCGGCGCGGGTACCAGGTGCAAACACATCACTGGGCTGATCACCATGGCAAGAAAGCATAGCTGCCATCTTATGTAACCGCTTCTTGAACTTCTGCGACAACACAAAATATGCTATGATATGAGATGCAAATAACTAATCCGTGAAAAGAAGCTTTTATAATATATTGCTCATACCTCCATCGTGCTCCTAAGAGTCCTCTTAGATAATGCACCACCACGGAGATGACTCAGTGCTACATTGGCATCGTTGATGCACATAAGCAACTCTCTGCCCTGCAAGTCATGAGCACACCAAACTTATGTATTTGAAAGAAGATATTATATAATGCAAGTGTGTTAGAATTGGCTCATTAGACTACCATTTCGTCATGCATAGGTGCATAGTCAACATGAGCCCCTCTTGTGTCTCTCACCGCCGTGTTGAAGGTATGATATCCTTCTGCGGTCTCCGGGTCTTCAGACACCAACTCCGAGCACTCCTTGTGAGTCCAACCGGGCTTTAGCTTTAACCGGTAACGACCCGCATACCACACTTGATACTTCTGATATGTTGACTGATTGTGAGCTCTACTCTCTGATTCCACTAACGTGTCTCTTCGATTCCAAATTTGCTCAAACTTAGCGTGTTTGTCTTGCCAATCTTGTATGTCCTTATTGTTCCTTCGATCGAACCTACAAATGAGCCAGGTGACAAAGCATTAGCAAACATAGACTTATTCAATGCTCTACTACATACTCAAAGACATGCTTGCTCACCGATGCAGAGATAGCATTTCCTCCTTGCTCTCATCAATTGGAATACCTTGTCTTCTTCCAAATTGTCTTGCCACACGGTCTACGAAGTGCCACTCGACCGCAAAGAAGCATATCATTGGGCACCTCGCCCGCCAAAGATGGCTATCACGCGTGCACATCTCGTTAAGAGAGAAGCCACGATCATCCACATAAGGCATCCAATGGACCTGCAAAACAAAGAGATACATTGTTAGATACAAATTTCATTCTTGAGTACATTTTGTCTCATTGAACTTTTCAATACCTGCTCAGCAGTCAAGGTGTCCAGCTCGTTCATATAGCACTTGTATCGCACATGCGAGCTTCCTGTGTACACCGTCACCCGTTCCCAATAGTACGCAACTGTAGGGCGCCGATATGGATCATCATCATGCACTCCATCATGATTACCAAGTGGGTTTGGGTGTACGGGGTTCTTGAAATCGGGCCGTCCAACCGGGATCCGCTCCCACATCCACACGGATAGGCTCCAAACAAACCCAACCAATGAGGATGTATCTCCCTTCCCGCGACACGCCAAGTCAAGCTGCAATCAAACAAACATGTTAGATATGGAGGCGCATGACAAATGCAAGAAAAATGGTTGCAAATATTTGTTACCTGACGATACAAGTGAGTATAGTGTGGCCGAACCCCAGCTATACTGCTTATCCCAGTTAGTGAGTAGCTCCAACCACATCCAGAGGGCTGAGTTCCCGGTTGCGTCTGAGAAGACTACCTTAGTTAGTACATACCAAAGATAGGCCCGCGCGTACTGCTGCACAACCAGGTCATTCGCACCCTCAGGGCACGGATTGCATCCTCCTCTGACTTGTTTTAGCCAAGAATGCCTCACTTTTGAGGCATCAGGCTTGCCTGGCAGAGGGGGATCGGGCACAACACCAATTAAAATGCCTAACCGTTGTCGCCAATTAGCATGGCTGACACGACCGGTAACAGCTCGTCCGTTGATAGGAAGGCCGCTTATCATAGCCATGTCCTCTAGGGTCATATTCATCTCCCCAAATGGAAGGTGGAACGAGTGAGTCTCGGGCCTCCAACGACCCACAAGTGCGGTCAGCGCCGCGTGGTTCACCGGCGGAGGGGGTCGCTTAAACTGCAACACAAATGGGAGAAGACCCAATCTCCGAATGTATGGCTCGTACCACGCGTCGTAAGGAAAGTCATCAGGGTATGACCCCTCATGCGCATAGCTACTACATGCTGCAAATAAAGTGATTTTTTGATCAATACAAGAACACAAATGAGAAACAACGAAAATTGATAAGTCTTGCTTCTTACCTTTCCGTTCTCAATAGCACGAGCACGATGCTCCTTATCCCACTCCTGGATTAATCCGTCATACCAAGATCCATCATCATCCGCCATCCTACCAAACAAATCACAAACATCTATGAATACATGAAAAATATCAAACAATAAAATTTCCTTTTCCAAGTTATGCCATATGAATACACCATTCTTCTCAAACATAACAACATCATTTCTTTCTTCTTCATATGCACACATATCATCTAGAGTACCAAATCTCACCATCAAATAAATTCCATAATCATCATCCACCATTCTATTGAACAAATCATGTCACACACAATCATCAAATTTCATCGTCTCTTTTGCAAAAAAAAAATTATGCCATCTATATATTCAACTATATTGTCATACCACTTCACACATATAATATTTTTTCTAAATATATTTGCTTGCCAAAGTAGTCTTCTCAGATTCAAACAAACATTATGCCATCTATATATTCAACATATAGCTAATTTATTAGCACATGCATACATCATCTATAATTCAAAAACAATTCACAAACTATGTCTATTGGTGGACAACTACAAACATCTACCAACTACACTACCTACCAAATCATCTATCAACTACAAATTATTTCCTAAAACAAAGAAACCATCTACTAATCTAACATCACCTAATGTGAAATAATGCATCCAACAAGAGAGGGGAAAACCAAAACAAATTGGAGGGAATAGGGGAGAATACCTCAAGGATGCTTGGGGGGAGGGGGGGGGTCAGATCCACAAATTTGGGTGGAGGATGGAGTAGATCAAGGGGGGTTTGGTGTGAGGGAGAAGAGGGGCGAAGGAGAGAACCCCTCTGTTCGTGCGCCGCCAGGGAGAAGAAGATGGGTGGGTGGGCTCGGCCTGCGGGGGTTATCCAGTTACCAGGGCCAGACGCCAGGGTCCTTGGCGTCTGGCCCCTTTGCCATGTCAGCAGGTCAACGGGCAAGCGGGCAGTGCGGGCCAGGGGCCAGACGCCAGGGTTCATGGCGTCTGCTTCACGACCCAGACGCCAGGGATGTTGGCGTCACCTAAAAAGGTCAGAAACGAATTTTTTTCAAAACGAGGTCAAATCCGGATTTTGTTAGCCACATAGGTCAGAACAGTAATTTTGTCCCCGGGCCTGGAGCATACTATATGTTGGCAAATCCATCCATCTGCGTACTCCGGCCAGCCCAGCCCAGCCTAGGCGCACCTCACATGGACTACCGTGTACGCAGGACGCAAGCGTGCGCTGCGCCCGACCGTACGGCAGGTGCAGCTAGTCCGACCACCAACTCTGACGCTCACCTGTAAATTCACTCTCGCACCAGTCACGGATCGCGGTGGTGACCGAGCGGTCGAGGGCCCATGCATCGACGAGGTCCAGGTCATTGTGAACCTCTTCCGGGGGACGTGGGACTTGGCGAACGCCGAGCAATGGGCGGCGTTGCACCGGTCGTACCGCGTCTGCTGCCTCGTCACGCGCTTCCCCTATGAAATGACGGCCCTTGAGCCCGAGGGCCTGCCGACACCGCCGCCTCTGAGGTAGTGGAGGAGCGGCTGAGGGTGTCCCGGATTAAGGGGTCCTCGGGCTCCCGGCCTATCTCTCATGGGTCGGATTGATGGGCCGCCCTTGAATCATCAAAGTGAGGCCGGACTGCAGGCGACCCCGTGCTTCAGAAGGAAATCTCCGAAGAC
This sequence comes from Aegilops longissima, assembly GCA_021605205.1. Classification (NCBI taxonomy): domain Eukaryota; kingdom Viridiplantae; phylum Streptophyta; class Magnoliopsida; order Poales; family Poaceae; genus Aegilops; species Aegilops longissima. Next base: position 697,095,085 of record CM038680.1, read on the forward strand.
TTGGTGTATCCTCCAAGTCTTGTAACCAGCATGTTTGTCCCCTGATGGTAAGCGACTGTATGTAACCCTAGGTACCCCTGCTGTCTATATAAGCCAGAGGGTTAGTCCGTAGAGAGGGAGAACCATTATCGTCATACCAGGGTTAATTTATCCGGTCTCGTGGTAGATCAACTCTGTAATTGTCATACAAAATAATCAATACAATCAAGCAAGATGTAGGATTTTACCTCCTCGAGAGGGCCCGAACCTGGGTAAACGTTGTCTCTACGTTCCTTGTTACCCATCGATCCAAGATCCACAGCTCGGACCCTCAACCCAAGATCTGCCGGTTTTGACACCCACAGCGGCCCCGCGCCTTCGTAATCGCAGACGGCTGTGTCGGGGCGGCGATGCGGGACCGTCAATGCGGGTGTACCGGCCATGCGTCAGTGACGACACGGGATTTCCCTTGACACGACGTCCGATCTAGCCGCGTCGCGATTCTTGGGGGGGGCGAGGCCGGTTCCTCCTTGACGCCTCGTCCAATCTAGACGCCGCCGCGGTTGCACGGGGGCGAGGCCGGTTCCTCCTTGACACGTCGTCCAATCTAGACGCCGCCGCGGTTGCTTGGGGGAGGTGGGAGCGGGTTCCTCCTTGACCCGCCGGAGTGGGGAAGTTGGCTCCCGCTTGACGCGGTAGTGTGGCGGGGACGGTGGCTCCTCCTTGACTCGCACCGGCGATGGTGGCGCTGGGCCCATCTAATGAAGCAAACGCTCTGTCATGATCTCCATTTGCCGGACGAATTCTTCTTCTGTCAGAGCCGCATCTGCGATGAGGCGTGGCCGCAGCTCCGGTTGCTGCGGCGGCTTCTGGTCCTCCTCGTCGCCGAGGAGATGCCAATCTCCTCCTTGCTAGTGGGGCCGGTCGCTGTCAATGCCGAGGGGCTCGAAGATCGAGGGCGGCGGCACCAAGATCCGCCTAATGATGAACTGCCACTGCCTCCACCCGTCGGCGCGGAGAACCACGACTTTGGCATCGCCGCTGAAGTTGGAGGAGCTCAGAGAGGAGGAGGAGAGGAAGAAGTGCAGATGTGCATCACCGACGGACGGCTTAAATAGCCGCAGCCAGGCAAGGTGAAGGGCCGGTCACGGTCAGCCCGCTTCAGTGTGACGCAACGGTCGAAGTTAGTTTCTCGGGACGCGGCATCCGCACTGAAGCGGTGACGCCTGAGAGGTCACATCCGCCAGCGCTGCCTTCACGTCCGATCGCATCGCTCGACATCAATGCCAGCCGTTGCTTACTCTGGGTCTACATAAATGCAGCATGGCAAGGGGCATAGGCGTTGGATGAAAAACACGGGGAGACGAGTGGGTTATTCGCATGGGCCAGGGTGGTCAGACGCGGACGTGGCAGCGGTCCGAACGACCGCAAGCCCCTTTTTGTCTGGGGTTTGCGAAAAAGTTGTTTAGCTCGGCCGGTAGACTAATGCAAACCTGTGTTGAATGACAAAACATGTTCAAATCACCTGGTCCGAACTGCTGCGGGCAGTTTAAGGTCCGCGCTCGAGACGCCCTAAACGACCGGCGCATTATCGTTTCGTTTAGCTCTAGTTCATCGTGCATCGACGGCCGGGAAACACACGGCTCGCTCGCGCCATCTCGGATCCATTTGTTTTGTGACCGTTTGGAATGGCCGGCCGGTCGGCAACAAGCACAACGACTCATGTGCGCCCAGGTTCCATCGATCGATCGTCTCCTTCACAGCAGCACGGGATGAGGCCCAGGTCCGGATAATTGTTTCTGTCGCACCAATATGCATAGCTAGCTACGGTGAAGTCGAGTCACCGGCTCGCCGATGGCGTGATGTGCCTGCGGCTTCGTGTAGCGTGTGCTTGAGCTCAGGCATTTCCATGGACGGCGGAGGGTTTTGCCCGGCCGTCCTTACAGCATTTCTAATAGATCCCACGAAAATAGTTTACTGTTCTTCGAAAACTATTTTGTAGAGCTTCCTCCGAAAACTGTTTTGCGATACCGTGCAGCATCGGTAGGAACATATCACGTAAACTCATACAGTTTTTAGGCAAAATCATGATTTTCAACAATATAATCTTAATACAACAACAATATAAATCAAACTTATTAATGTTTTAGAACCCTACAGTATAGTAATCATCTCAATTACAACAAATGTTCAATTCCTAATAATTAAAACACTGACAAATCAGCCTAGCAGAGCTCCCTTCTTCACCTCCGGCCAGAAGCAAATCCGCCGCTCCTTCTTCCCCACGGCCCCAAACCCACAGCGCCGGCTCAACAGCGGCTGCGAGGAGGATTCTGTGGCTCAATAGTGGCCGGACCAACTGGATCCACCCGCAACGAGGCCCCGCGACAAGCTCCAGGACAGGTTCATGGCGGCAATGGAGGGCTTAAAAATGGTCACCCGAGCTCCAAAATTGGTGGAGAATATACGGCGGAGGGCACGGAACCACTCGACGGCCTAGGGTGCCCGTGGGCATCAAGTCTCGCCGGGGAGATGCTGTGGCGACGGCGAAGAAGCGGGCATGAGCTGAAAGTTCCCTCCCGCCAACTCAGGATAGGGATAGAGAAAACCGCAAAGCGAGGGAGAGGGGACATATGGCGGGCGTGGGCCAAAATTTACAGCTCCTCCAAAATTATTTTCAGGATGGGCCGTTCTACGGGACCTGCGCAGGGTAACTTTTTGTCTCAGTCATGTAAAAAGACGGTTATTATAGCAAAAGCTTTTTTTTACAGGATCTGCTAGAGAGAGATGCTACAAACTATAAACTGGGCAACTCTTTTTCTGTCTTCCATGAATGATTCGAGCTCCGCGATAAGGTGGTGAATCACGACGGCATTGGCGCATGCACCATCCTTTGTCTTTGGCTTTGCCCCTGGGTGGTGGCGTACGTGGCCTTCACCAAACTACGCACCGGCTACAAGTGCGACACCGTCTGCAGCATGACGACGTACATACACCACCTGACGGACAGAGAGACAGAGCACAACGGTGCACCTTTACCTTTGCGTGCCGGAGGAAAAGAAGAGCATCTGGGTCGAGTGGAAGTAGGCATGCAGTGCAAAACAATGCATCGATGATGGATCGGTCGATCATCAGTTCGTTGGTCAAGGGAAATGCACGTACTCCCTCCGTCCGGAAATGCTTGTCATCAAAATGAATAAAAGAGGATGTATGTAGATGTATTTTAATTCTAGATACACACCTTTTTGTCTATTTTGATGACAAGTTTTTTTGAACGGATGGAGTAGTACGTACGTACGTATGCCATATATACACATGAATGTACTGCCGTGCTTCCCTGGCCGTGTTGATCATTAGTGCAACTACTGATTCTATCTCTATGAGCACCTTTGAGAGACTCGTCCGACATATCATCTTGAGATATACACAGTCATCGTAGGCGTCTCATCGTCGACGAAAATGTCTTCTCACACTGAATCAGGGTTCAAGTCTGGGTACTCGCATTATCGCTGCATTTGCGCCCAGCGCTGCATGGTCGGTCGATGGTGCCGTGTCCTGGTTGCGACGGCACGTTTCTCTATCTATCTATCTGTGTCTATCGTCGCCGATGGGATATGGTCGAATATAACACTAGAGTATATGGCGGGGTCCAGTCTAAGGTAGGTCTCCCGTCGCGTCGGATCGTACTACGTACACTACAGTACAGGTGGATGGATAGATACGAGTAGGAGAAAGCAGCAGCAGCAGCGGCAGCTATACAGGTCGGGCTCGGGTCGTTCGGTCTGGCTGGCGCCCGGATTTTCCTCCTTCATTCCATGGCTTGTTTCGCGCTCCACACGCACGAGGCTCGCATCATGTTACCGTTGAACCGGCCGGCAGGCACCCGGCAACAGCCACGGCGCGTCACGTGGGCGAATCCAGGCCACCCATTTTCAACTCGAGCCACGGCACTCGCTCACGCCCGGCATCCGCGTGCTGCCTCGTGTTGTGTTTCACTGGCGCCAGCTAGCTGGCCGCTCGATTGCCTTGCGATTCGCAAAGTAGTTGGATCCCACATTAGGGCACAATTATTTTTTGTTGTTGAAAGTTTCAATCGTATGAACTTAGGATTTGTCATCTCAAACTTGCGTTTTTCTCACTCGCTCTTACCAAGTTTCGTAGATAAAGCTTTAAGACATTTTCTTTGTCGGTCGTAGGCACAAAAATCATGATTTTATCAATCGCTCGTACTAAGTTTCAAGAGTTGAAACTCAACATTCATTTTTAAAATTCGTCAAAACGTATTAAAAATGGATCTTATTTGAAAACCCTCGTCACAAGAAACACGTATATGAAAACAAGCATAATTTGAGCATTTTATTCAAAAGATATGAAAGTTTGAAAATCTAAAGCCAAAAGGAAAAGCACGCATGAGGGACTCGCTGCCACCGCATTTACGTGCCCCAAATCCTCTCTCGGCATGGACGAGATGTATGCACAATATTAACCATTTTAATAAGATTTTTTTTGCTAAAGTGTTTTATGAAGATGTTGTTAAAGCCTTGAACAAAAAGTAAATAAAGTACAAGTGAATGTAAATTCTTTTGGAGCAATGCGATACATTGCTAGCAATGGAGTTTTTTTTTCAAATGTTTTCTTCAACAAATTGATGATGTTCGTGCATATTATACATTGATAATCATAAAGTGAAAAAAAGGAATAGCAATTCACTTAGAAGAAAAAAGTTGGCAGCTCAGATTTAGCAATTCACTTAGTGAATATGAAATCTAATGGCCAACAATGCTCGGATTTGCCAGCTCTCCGCCATTGGATTGGCTTCATCCAACAACCAACATTCAATGCTATTTGCACACTATATAGTGGTACAGATTAAATAAAGCTCCAATTTACAAATAATGAAACTGGAACAACACAAAAAAAAAGCCTTCCCATCTAAAGGAAACAAAGAAAAAGAGAGCTCCAACCTATATTTCGCGAAAACCCGTTGCTAAACAACTCGAATGATCCCTGAAATTAGTCCTGGTCCATCATAGAGAATTGCTAACTTGGTCAACAGCAGTATATACATAATGCATGAAAATACATGACGTCATGCAAATCCAAAAACCCTCAAACTAGCTCTTGATCAAACTCACTTGCTCTCATTATCCATGACGATCATGTCCGTTCCAAATTTGCCCGTGATCTCGGGTCAACGTGCAGGCTGCGCGCATTGCTCATGTATGAGTTTCCTCGGGGCCAATCTAGCAAACACGAGGAAAAAGGGAGAAATCCCCTCTCGTACCCTAAGGAAAAAAAAGTGAGGAAAAGGGAGATGGCGTTTACTCGTGTTGATTTTCACAATGTATCTTTTATGTAGTTTGTCGAGTTAATTGACGAGCTGACAACATGATCACAAACAGCTGCGCAATCTCTTATCTCAAAAACAACACTAGTATATAAGAACAACTGAACAGAATACCAAAGAAGTCCTAAAAAATACTATAGGAATACTTCATCCATTTCTCCGACAAGTATTTACGGATGGAGAAAGTACAAAATAAGTCCCTACCAAAAATCAGTGGGAGGCCTAGAGCTTGACCCACGGGATACCAATCTTATCATGTCAGCACTTGTCAATGCCACGGGGCAAATTAGCCGTCATAAGACGTTGTGTTTTGTTGTTGTGAAAATTGGTGTTCGTGCTAAGAATGTGGACGCATTCCCATGAAATCCACGAACAAACTTCTTTTTAATAAACAAAGGGGAATTAGCATAGTGGACGTTCGATTGGCCCACTTGTCAGGCGGCAAGTGGACGCGACGTCACTCCTTTCACCCCACTAAACTTGTTATCTTTTTTCACAACCCCACTTAAGCTCCTAATTAGCATAGATACCCTCAGTAATCCCCTACATATACTTAACTTAACCCAAGTAGAGTAGACTATAGCATAGCATGCCTGACCATGACATGGACTGCCTGCTGCCTGGTGAGCCGTTGGGGGTGGGGTGGGTACAAAAAAGATTCAAATTTTGAACATGGGCCGTGGTAAAACAACAAACAAAGAGACAGACATACAATAATCGTGACGCAGAGAGGCGATAACGATCTGGATCCCCATCCCGGAGCCGGGCTCCCTTTTCAATTTCCTTCCCCGTCCGTCTCCGTCCCCCCCTCCTACTCCCCTCCCCTGTCTTCCTCGTGCAGCACGGCAGCAGGACAGCATTGATGGCCGCCACGGCCGCGGCCGCCCCCCGCCCCCTCAGCCCCCCTCCGGCCCTGGCGTGACGCCCCCCGCGGATCCTCCCTCTCCTGCGCCTCCGCGGCGCCGCCCGCCCGAGCTCGTCCGCGGAAAGGAGAAAGATCGCTGCTTCGGGTGGCTCCTTCCACGGTTCGGCGCGGCTCGATCCGGGCCGCCGGTCCGCGACGGCGATTTGGCCCCGGCTGCCCGCTGCTGCTCCGGTGAGTCCCGCGCCGTTGACCCCTTCCCGCGCGCGGAAGGGCGGATCTTCGCCCCCGGCGGCTGCTTCCCCGGCGCTCGATTCTCAGGTATGGGCACTGTTACCTGCATTCTCAGTCTATCTGCGTTGGGTTGCCTGGCGCCCTGATTTGGTTTCGAGTCTTCCCTCCCCCCTGTGTGGGCTTCTCCGGGTCAAATTTTTTTCCAGATAAAGATCGGATTTTGGGGGATGATTGGTCCGTCGCTGGCGCTCTGTCCATTACCTAGTACTACTTCTAGCTGCGTTTTGGTGAAATGTGATTGCTTTTTATTCGATTCCCTTGTGCTTGAGTTGAGTAGGAGTGTGGCATCTTTGATTTGCAGGTTTTTTGGACAGTGAGGAGGGATGGATGTGGAGAAAGCTGCATCCAAGGGGCATGGCTTCTTCGGCCTCTTATATTGGGGCAAGAGCAACAAGTCCAAGCGGCGGCTCTTCACCGGAGGCGGGGGCTATTCGCAGTCGCAGGGTAAGCCTCTAGGAATCAAGTGGTCACTGCAAAGTCAGATAAATTTTCAGGAATAGAAACAGGGGCTGCTGAGCTCACACACGAATCCTGTCCTGTCCTTGCAGGGAATTCAGTAGATGGGAAGGAGGTTGACGGCAGCATGCCAAGTACGCCGTCAAACTCGGTGCGTGTTCCTGGTGCATCAATCATCTTTTTGTTAGCAGCTCTGTCTGTTTGCTTGCTTACTGTCATTCTGATGAGTCAAACTGTGCATATTGGCAGATCCTTGAAGATGGGATGAGTATGAAGGAAAGCAGCGAGCATAGCTGCTCATCCTCTGTGATCGACGACGAAGCTTGTGCGAGGAGGGGACCCACTGTCGTGGCGAGGCTTATGGGTTTGGACTCCATGCCTGCGGCAAGCTCATCTGGACCCTACCCGGTCCCTTTTACCGGGCAACATACCTTCCAAACTATTGCCCATGATGAGTTGATTGGCAGAAGCTATGTTGGCCTTTCTAGCCCTCATAAGATGCCGAGCAGTCCCATTGATCGGTTTAGAATGGAAGCGCTGCCTCCAAGGTTTGCCAAAAGGACACTTTCAGTTGCACAGCATAAGTTGTTCTCCCCAGTGAAGAATCCTAATCATGTATCAAGCAGAAATGCTGCTGATATAATGGAGGCGGCATCTAGGATTATTGGGCCTGGAGCTGAGAATACTAGCTCTTACAGAGTCCGTGATGCTGGGTACTCAAATGATGTGCGGGCCTTCAGCCCAACAGAGATTGTAAGAGTCCAGCAAATGTCCCAAGCGGCAAGAAGGCGTGATGGCTCTGCATCTTCCAAGCCACCGAGTGGAAGATCGTTGGATGCAAGTTTTGTAACTTCAGAGACATCCTCTTCTGCCAGGTTCTCACAGTCAAATGGAGGTGCTCCAGTTGCTCCAAGGGTCAAGGCTGTCAGTCGACCATCGTCAGATTTTAGAGCTACAAATGGCCAAGGGAGAGAAGGTGTAAGCAGAAGCAGTAGGAAACCTCCAAGTCACACGGATCCTGTACAGAACATGGTTGAGAGAAACGGGTCCAGTCAACAAAGGCAAAAGATCAGTAGCAGAGTGGGCATGGCAAGTTCTTCCAACGTGCTTGTGCAAAATAACACAAAGCAGAATGCAATGGGTGTTGGGCACAAGCTGAATCCCAAGTCAGCAACACACAGTCAACAACAAAGAAACCTGCATCCACCAAGCGCTGCTTCCAGAAAGGCTGGGGTCACAAGCACACGCTCTGAAAACACTATGAAAGGAAACAGAAAGGGGGAATTACAGCCAACCAACTATGCAAACAGAAGACCAAACTCTACAGCCAAAACAATCCCCAAGCCGAGAAGATTACCAGATGAGGGGATGCGCTCAAAGAAAAACCAGCCAAGTGATAAAGTTCTCACTGAAAGAAGCCCAAGGCGTGTTCGGCACAATATTGTGATAGAGGAGCAATCATCTTTCACAACAAACAAAAAGAAAATCAGCACTGAGATTGTTTCGTTCACATTTACCTCACCAGTTGACAAATCATTACATGGTTCTCAGTTTCCCCATTCAGTGGAAAAACGGTCGATAGAGAACTGGAACTCCTTGTCAACTTCAAGCAATACATCAAACACTGAATCAGATACCATAGATGGTGATTATTTGAGACTTCTTCTTGAGCAGAAGTTGAGAGAATTGACTTCTGGGGTGAGATCACCCTATTCTAAGCCAGCCAATGGTGTTCGAATATACGCCCCCTCACCAGGTTTGGATGATACAGCATCAGCCTGTGACACATCCAGCATTGCATCTACTGATTATGATAGGGACTCCATACAGTCTTCAAAGGATGGAAAAGACAAATTCCTCCGGACAGATCTTGTATTAAAAGATGATCAGGTATGTCATTTGATATACCACTCTTCCTATTTTACCTATTTCTTGCCAACTACATGTCCTATGCATGGTACCATTTTCCTTGTGAGCATTGGCTATGATAAAACATGCCGGCAAGAAAACAAATGATTATGTTACCTATTTAGGCATGGTAGGTTTGCTCCATATAGCTATGGTACATTCTAGAGCAAGGATTACTGGATATGGTTAGTTTATCTTGCACTCCTGTTCCAAGATTGTGAAAACCTGAATGTTCAGTAGTTGATCGTACAACATAAAGAGCGACAATCTGTGTTGTCCTTTAGAAGAGTAATATACTGATATTGGGGGGTTGCACATGATCAGCTTTGAGCAAAGATAGAAACACTGAATTGATCTCATTGATCATACAGGTAGGAAGGGAATTTAGCTTTGGTATACTGCATTGATCATACACTGAATTGATAGTTTGAACACTTGACCTTCTCATCTTTGCGAAACTGCGAAAATTGGGAACTAACTGTGCCATCAATACAGCGCTGAGCCTGGATTTATGTACATGTTCATCACAAGTTAAGAACTGGTTTATGTGCTAACATTACTTTCTCTTTATGGCCAGTCATCTCAATCTGTGAAGTATGATAATGGCTTCATTGATCAAGTGGAGTTAGAGCATCTTCACCTAAGCCCCCATTCTACATGGGAAGCTTCTCTTTCAACAGAAACCTGCAGCTCTGCAGAGAGCCGAACAAATGCAAATGGTGAGTGAGTATACAGTTGCTTTGTTGTTGCAATAGCACTAGCCACAGATCTTTCCCAAAACCTTCAATATTTCTCCCTTTTTCAGAATCAAGGTTATTTAGTTCAACAGAAGGAGCAGCAACATCTGGTTCGACACACTATGGTAGGGTCCTAGAAGTGGAGGCTTTATCAGAATATTCTGATACAGCCTCATCAATCACAGCGACTTTAGCCGAAACAACACATCCATCAGAAAGCAGCAGCTCATGTCGTATGGAGATAAAGTTCTTAAGAGAAATACTGAATGCTATTTCTGCCAGAGATAATGCTTGCTCTTACTTCGAGCGATTTGATAGCTCAAATATCCTGGATCCACATCTGTTTGAAGAACTAAATGGCAATTTTAGGCTGCCAGTGGGTGAAGAAGAGGGAAAATCTTTCGGAATGATTCGGAGGCTGCTCTTTGACTGTGTGAATGAAGTATTAAGCGTGAAATGCACATACTACTTCAATGCTGGTTACAGCTCATGGTTTACGGGGATGGCAGTTCTGCAGAAGCTCTCGCCGGAAGAAATCTACCAAGAGATGACCAGTCTGAAGGTTGCCGAGGAGTGGATGGTGGATGAACTCGTGTACAAAGAAATGAGTGGCCCTCTCGGGAGCTGGGTCGACTTCAAGACGGAGTCACATGAAGCTGCAAAAGACATAACAGCAGAGTTGCTAGAATCCTTGATCGATGAAATGGTTGCTGACCTTCTATATTGGTAGTTTGGTCATGCAATTATTGTGCATTTTGTTTGTCGAGAACTACAACAGGGGCCCTAACCTGCCCACCATTTGATGATAGATCAGCGGCTGTCAGAGCCATTGCCTACCTTTTTTGGGGACCGTTTCGGTTGTCATGATGCAGAGAATAGCGAGGCATTGTAATTTTTTTTTCTTTCCTTACTATGGCCCATTGTTAATGAAAATAGCTGGTACTGTATGTTGTACAATGTGGCATTTTAGCTGTATGAATGGTGGTCTGTTCTTTGCAAACTATACCGCTGGTAATTATTTGTCGTCTGAGAAGATAGCACAAACTATTTACCCTCTCTTTTCAGCTGTGTTTATCTCGTGTTGTTGATGGAGGCAACTGGTATTGCATTGTTGCACCAATGTGACATTTTGTAGCTGTATGGATGGTGCCTGTTCTTACAAACCAGTCTCTCTCTTGTGTGCTGTATTTATCATGATCTGAAGAAAAAATAATAATATTTGGTCGTCCAGGCAGCAACAAAGTACTGAAAACTCGCATTTGTCTGCGATTTATTCTCTTGCAGTTGTAAGATCTGTCTCCACTTTGTTTACCCTACAATAACTTGGCACCATGTCAATCTATGATTGTTATCTACTGAATGAGGCTCCACTTCCGTTTTTCTTTTCTTTGCTTTGTACAAATTCCAGCATCAGAGTCAACAGACGCATCATCTCCTATATATATCCTCTACCGGAGCCACCCCGGAGCGAAACATGGCTCCTCTTGCAATCGTGCACTGATGAAGTTCATCCTACAGAATTGATATCACATGAATCGGCATGACGACTTGTCCATATTGCACAGAGTAAACTACACTGGAGCTCCTTCTGTCCACATAGCATCCTGATGCCTCATCTCTCGCATGCGCAAAACGCTGAACGACTCTACAACTTGAAGTAGGCGAGCAAGCACTGAGTTTGTGGTTCTCTTATAGGCATGCCATTTGTCTGTTACGGCTGCAAGGCCATTATATGTGTTCTAGTACTAAAGAAGGGTACGTACGGTACATTAGATCTGTTGGACTTGATTCACTGCAAATTAAAACACTATTGGTTGGCGGAAACATTTATGTCCTTTTCTACCATACCCCCTAAATGATTTTACGAATCTGAAAGCAATGATTGGCGGTGGATACATGCACGGTATATCCCGTACATGGTGGAAAAAATCACTCTATTCTATCTCTATAATGTGCGCAATGTTTCTTTGTCAGAAGATGGCACTAAGCCACTAACTAGTCCCTCTGTTTTTTCTTTTTCTTTTAGCGAATAGTCTCTGTGCTTTCTGCTTTTTTTATCTCATGATCGGAGAAACAAATATTTGGTCGTCCTGGAAGCAATAAAGTACTCCCTCCGTCCGTACATCCATTTCGCTAACAAGTATTTCCGGATAGAGGAAGTACTGAATAGGGAGTATTGAAATAACCATGGTCTAAAGAAAACAAATATTTGGTCTGCTTTTCTTTCGAAGAATCCTGCACCCATGGGCCTATGGCCTGGCAAGCCTTCCCTTTCCTCACGTAGGAATTTCTTGTCTACTGGCTGGAAACTTGAAAGGCTTACCACGGGATCGAAGGCAGAAGAACTTTTCGGATTGGCTAGAGGGGAACTACTCCCCCAATCCCATTTTTTCACGGGAACCCGATGTTATTAGATTCTATTCATTCATTCTGAATCTTTTATCATATCGCTTATTATGGCTATATTTAGAATTTCATTGACTATATAATTTGGTCAAATTGACTCAGTTATATTTTCTGATAAAAGGTTTCCCCTGAGCCCCCTTCCAAAAGGAATAGAAGGCGAAAGCTAGACCTATTCGTTCGATAAAGTCTAGCTTTGTCAACTATTTGAAAAACGTTCATCTACGATCTTTCTTAAAAAAAGCGGGAGGCCTTCTATAGAGTGAGGCAAATAGCGCAGCTTCCTATTCCTTAGTACTTTCCTGTAGTGTAGTTTCTCATACCAGTGCTTTTCCTGGAATGGGTCGAATTCCTCAACTCTAGGAAAACCTGGTATGACAAATTCCGCTAATTATTCAAACAGATGCTCTCCGGTGGAAATGAACCACAAGAGACTAAGCCCTGCCGATAGCAGTAGAAGCGTTTTTTTTACATGGAGATTTTTTGGATCTCTCCGCCCGTGGAACTCTTGTTTTGAGGAAGCAATGAACTGTGTCTTTTTCCATTCTCAATAAATGAGGAAGGAGGGGTGAAGAATTTGGAATGAAAAGAGGAGTAATGCTTCCTAGATGATGAAGAAATGGGCGGTAGATGATAATGAGAAAGGGCGCCCCTTGGCATTTCCTGTGGGGGAGTCTGGTTGATCCAATCACGAAGATTCCACTTATTCTAGATTAAAAGCAGTTCAGTCACTTCACTCGAGCCTTGAGAGAATCCGCCAAAGTAATGGCTTTTGTGCAACGTCGAAAGGGTCCTGATGTAGTGGGATCGTTCGGATCGATCGAATCTTCTTTCACATCCAGAAGAGAGGCTGTGGGCTATCCGAGAGAGTGGTTCAGGTGACTACCGGAGTCATTGATTAAGCAGGTCAGATGGGCTTAGTAGGGCTCGCTAAAAATAAGGAGAATTTGGCTATCGTGATTAGGGTCGCTCGTTTTTTAACTTTACTTCAGTGGAATTTAACCGGACC